>OZ007580.1:42863032-42869021 GCA_963931925.1 Onchidella celtica
CCATATTTCACAAGTGACCTACTTTTCAAGCCTCTGTTAAAGACCAGTTACACGAACTGTTTTGGCACATAAAGTACGCACAGTGCTCTAAGCTTCAGTGGTCTACATTCTGAAATAGTGTTAGTGGTGGTTCCCAATGGTATAGTACTTTCAGTGACTAAGTGGCGTAATACACGACTGTGCACGATGATAGATAAGATAAAAACAAAACAGGCCAAAGGCTTGGGGATCAACAATGCCAAGTATGAAGCTTCAGTTGACACGAGCATTGTTCTCGAAACGTCTCCATTCTGTTTTTTTTTGTGTTACATCTTACTATAATTGAGCCAGAGGGTGAACCTGTAAGCAGCTAAAACTTCGCGATTACGCCATAAAAAATTATGAAACTTGGTGTACTGCTTCAATTTTTGACAAAGAATTACGTGGACACATTCATTTTGAACAAAAATCAGTCTTTACTATTATTTATATTAATTGTTTTTTAGCCGCAAAAACAGAGACGCTTTTCAATGGATCGATAAGACCGAAAAGTGTGACCGGAAATTACGTCCTTGACCTCTCTATACACATTGGTGGTAAAAAATCAACGTAATCACATCTTTGTAATTCTAGGTAAGTTCTATTAATCATTGCATCGAATCTAAACGCTGCTTTTAATGTAGTCTATATTTAGATATGAGGTTGGGCTTCATATAAAGAATCTGCAAGATTTGTCTTGCGCGAGTCGGCTAGTCTATATATAGTTATCCGACATAAATATCTATTTTAGTCTTTGTACTGACCCTCCAAACCGCTAAGGTAAACTACACAGTTCTTGTTTTAAAAAAACAAAGAAAGAACTACACATCTTATTACAGCGCTTAAAAATCAACAACAGAGAATCTGCGACGTTGCAGCACAGTTTGAATCTAACAACATCTAAGTGGCCGTTTTATATTCAGACGTAGATGGGTCGACAAAATGTCGCTGTGATCTTTTTACCGAAATGAAATAGAATTGCACATGCCAGCACTTTTAACAACCGAAAGATCACGGAAAATATGAACGACAACAATAGATAATAACATCAACTCTAATTATAGTATAATGCTACTAAGCTACTAATTGTGTCATGCGACACCGGGGTCACGTGATAATGTAGAACCATAATTATCTGGGATTAATACAAAGCATAACTGCTGGACGCTTTGACCTTTCGCGATTATAGTGTACTGGCAAAGAATTTTATACATCGGAAGGAAATCCAACAAAATGACTACTATGGCATGAACATATCATACGACAGATTGTGTTGAACCATATCATATTGGTTTTCTGGAGTTGAAATAACAAATACGACTATTATGCTGCTCCATGTTGTCAGAATGCCCGACTCCAGACTCCCTAAGCAAATCTTCTTCTCTGAGCTCTCCAATGGAACGAGGAATGTTGGGGCCCCAAAGAGACGTTACAAAGACACTCTCAAGCAATCACTGAAGGCCTTTGCCATTGATGTGAGTGAGTGGGAAAAGCTCTCGCTTGATCGTGCAAATTGGAGGGCGGCCCTTACCAGAGGCAGCAAAGCATGGGAAGCTGACAGAGTCCAGCAGGCTATCAAAAAAAGAGAACGGCGCAAGAAAAGGCCCAGTGGTACTGAACCAACGGAGCACTCTTGTCATTTATGCGGAAGGGTCTGCAGGGCAAAAATAGGACTTATCAGTCACATGAGAAGCCATAAGTCATGAAAGAACAGTCTTTCCATTCTGTCCTCTGTGTCCTTTAGTTCTCTTTATTGTCCATGTGTTGAAATTCTCAACAATTTCTGTTCTTTATTCCTCTGGTGTTGTTAAGGTCATCATCATACCTGATGGACGAACTATTATTATTATTATTATTATTATTATTATTATTATTATTATGCTGCTCACTTATCCTCCCCTCTATCGAATATGGAAGCTTTTTGTTTTTTTCTTTAAAAAAATAAATAAATGAAAACTCCAGCCATCAACCTAGACAATACTATAAGAGCCCTAGCCCTAACCTTAATCCTACCTCCAGTTCTCACCCATAGGGACAATTACCAGTCCCCTCAGAAAGCACTGTCTCTCCACAGTAGAAAAAGCTCGCGCGCGCCGTCTTGTGTTTAGGTCTTTATTTAAGGAGGTTCACTGGCCTTGGCATTTATACCTTATTTTTTCTTGTTTTTTATTGTTTCTTGTTGTGGTAAGTATTAGTGTTGTTTTCTTTAGAATCTTGCCCGGGCAGCGGCCTGCTCGGCCTGCTCTTTTCGATTTCCAATTGCCAAGGTATCTTTAACGTGCGCAACGTACACACGGGCCCTCCGAATTGTTCGTCCTTATCCGAGGAGACTAGGCGCTCGATCCTATCCACCATAGGATCAAGGACAGGAAAATAATGAGAAAAATCCCAAAGTTCCAACATGCCTGCACCGACCGGGATTTGAACCCTTCGTCTTGAGAGGCGAGCACCTTGCCTCTAGGCCACCGTGTCCCCCCGCGCGCCGTCTTTCTCGCGCTAGATCAATTTATAGTTCCCCAACCACGCGCTGTGCCTCGTTCTAGAAGTGCGACCGCGTAGTATGTAGAACTACAATAGTACAACAGAACAACTTTTGCTTTCCCTCCATCGATGTTGATCTTCATAAAAAGTGAAACTGCACGCCTTTTCACATTAAAGGGATGGACACTAATGTTCAGATTTTCAAATCGGTTGGACGGAGTTTTAATTTGTGATCAGGTGAGAATAATTACAACCTTACACTACGCTTTTAATGTCAGTATTTAACTTGCATTAAAAAAAAATTGATTACAGTACAATTGAGTGCAAACTTTGCTCTTTTTGAAATGTAGCATAATAATTATAAATCGCTGTCTCTATCACTGAACCGCACAAGAGCGAGGGGCCTAATTTTAAAGGAAAGAAAAAAAAAATTCCAGTTTTACTTGAGATACATTAATCTGTATTTTTATATACATTGTAATTATTTACATGAACATTTGAAATACTGTACTCCTTGTTAATTATTAGGAAAAATAAAATTCCTTCAAGAACTTCACAGAATATTCGGCAAAAAAAAAAAAAAGGTTGTCATTTGCAGTTGTGTGGATACATTTGAGTTGTTTCTTGACAGGCTCAGCGAATTGTTGTTAATCTCGAAATATGAAATAATGATAATTCTTGTGTTAGGGAAGGGGAGCGGTGATATGCACACCGGGTGAAAAGTTACCGCCGTATGGGCGGGGGGCATTTGTTTTCTTTTGGGGGAAGGGTGGGGGTGAGGTTCGCCATGGAGGAAATTTTGGGAGGTCAGAGGGAGAAGAGATCTAAGTCTTAAATAATATACAAGGTGGTCTAGAGGCAAGGTGCTCGCCTCTCATGCCAAGGATCCCGGGTTCTAAACCCGGGCAGTGCAGGCATGTTGGAAATTGCGTTACAATTTGCTCTGAGATAGAGAGAGAGAGAGTGAGCGAGACAGGGAGATAGAAAGAAGCAGTGCAGTGTGTTGAGCGCTTCGCCGGCAGCTCCATTCTGCTCTGTGGTTGACATGTTGTTTCTGTAAAGCGCATAGAGCATTTTAAATGGATATGCGCTATATAAATGCTATACATTATTATTATTATTATTATGTATTGTGAATGCACGCCTTTAATTTTCGTATTCCAGGCTATGTCTAATAGTCTCTACCGACATGCAACTCGAACTCTTTTATTTAGTTACTTAATTCCCTGGACACCCGTGGTTGACCCATCAGTATTGCTTGGTCTATGGAATCCAATCTGAATTGGTATTGGAGGAAATAAATCTTCGAACAATGGCGTTCAGAGGGTTGGTTACCCGGGGCCAACTCACTGATTGTATGCCCCAAGACTCAAGTACTGAGAAATGTATGAAAGGAAGACATTTTAAATAGTAAAAACAGATGAAATAAACTTTTTATTCATAAATCAGCTACGAATTAATTAAGTTCAGTGTCCCAAATGGATGCCCGGGGCCATCGCCCCCTCCGCCCCTCTTCCTGCACGCCACTGGCTTCGAGACATGACTATATGGGGGAAATGAGGTATAAAAGCCGGGAGCAAGTATTGTAAGCATTGCTTTTAATCAAACCACATACAAAACAGTTACGAGTGTATCGAGTTGCCAGTGTTACTGCTGGAAACAGAATACATTTTCCTGCAGATAGGATTTGTTTTTAGAATGTTGTTTTGTCATCTTGATTATGCCCATTTATTAAGATCATCTGTCTCTGTCTCTCTCTCTCTCTCTTTCTCCGTGTCCACGCCTTTCTCCCCCCACCCCTCCTTCTTTCTCTCACACCATCTCCCCTCTCGCTCTACCTCCTTCTGTGTCTGTTTCTTTCTCCCACCCCTTCTCTCTCTCTGTCATACCCCATCTCCCTCTCTCCCACTGTGTCCTCATCTCTTTCTTCTCGCACCCTCCCTCTCTTTCTCTCTCTGTACCTGTCTCTCTCTCTTTCTCCCACCCCTTCTGTCCCTCTCTTACTCCAACCCCATCTCCTTTTCTCCCTCTGTGCTTTTCTTTCTCTCTCTCTGTCTCGCTCACTCCCTCTTCCTCTCACCCTCTTCCCCTGAATGTTCATGTCTCTCTTTCTCTCACCACCGCCTCTGTCTCACCCTCTTTCTCATACTCTTCTTTTTCCCCATCCTCTCTCGTTCTTAATCATACAATTGATTATTATGTTCATTTCCTTCATCATACTTGATTTCATTTTCGTGAGATTGTGTACGTGGTGGGGGAGTTATGGATAGTTGTAGTGGTGGATGGTGGAGAAGTGATAGTAGCAGTGATGATCTGCCCTGAAAGCAGAATCACTATCATTACCATCATCACTACAACCGGCTCTTACCACACAGTTACAAATAACCACCATCACCACAACCACCACCTATCACTACATCATGGCCCACTGCTACAACCACCACCTATCACTACATCATCCTCCTACCGGCTTACAAACACACCGACAACCACACAAACCATTTACCTTGTCACGGAATCAACCAACCCGCGCGTCTAAAGAAAACAAAAACAACGTTTACGACATGAAGCAACGAAACAAAAACTGGAAAAGACATTCCCACGTTCAGTGATGTATCTTTTAGCCTTGCCGTGCCATTTTTGTGGGTGAAAGCAGGGTTACATACACAACAACGGCCGAGAACCTTAACAAATGAGAAAGTATCTTCAGGAGCCATCCATAAAGTATCTCAGTTAGCATCCCTAGGAAGATTTGCATAGGATTTCCATAAGGTTGGTAAGATTACACCGTAAGACGAGTTCTTTACATCAAACCGACATCAGCGAGATGTCGTAACCAGCGGATCTATGTAGGAACGATGTCATTCCTGTGTGCAGTTTAGCCGTCAGTCCTACAGGCCGGATTCCAGTGGGGTTGCCGGCTGGCGAGGGTGTACCCTTGGAGGGGAGGGGGTTTGCCCCCATTGTAAGAAACCGTACGTTGGCAGGGACGGGGGCGGGGGGTTGTGTGAAAGCTACGTACCCTTTTCAGTAACGGTAATGAGTTTTAAAAAAAAGTTCAGTTTTATTATATTTTTGCAGGCAAATAAGTTGTAAGATCCTATGAAAATTAATTACAGGCCAAGTTGCTAATGAACCAGTCCAATAGTCCTGCAAAACGTCATTTAACGTTTCAGAATATCAAGGCTTATCATTCAGCATTGTAGTGGCCGGATGCTCGTACAAGAGGGACGGGAGTGGGAGGGGAAGGTTGAAGCCAAGCGTATGAAAAGAGCACAAAGGGGGGGGGGGGGAGGTGGAGAGAAGAGGAGTTGGAGGTAGGTATAAAAAAAAAAAGCAGCCAAAATTGAGCCACGCACTTTTATCTATGCCTCCGTATCTTGTAAACACAGATAATGACAAACACGAACCAAGTTAAGAAAATACAACACCAGATCCAAAGGTTACAACGGTGATGGACAAAGTTATAAAAATAGATTACGTGTATTTC
>OZ007580.1:42869221-42891721 GCA_963931925.1 Onchidella celtica
ATCATCCCCCCTCCCCCCCCCCCCCCACACACACACACACCAAATTCTCTCATCTAAACAACCTATCACCGGTCAAAAGAAAAATTAGACAAGATATTCCTTCCCCACTTTCATGTTCCTTCCTCCTATCCACTGTTTTTGTTCCCGTGTAAGATTTTGTTGCTATAACACCTATCACTTCAGAGGTTCCCATGAAGGTTAGATAACCCGCATTTGTGTGTTACCGTTCTTGAACATTTGCAGCCGGAGTTTCTTGTTTCTGTGTGTGTGTGACTGTCTCTCTCTCGCACATACACACATACACGCATACACTCTCTCTTTCTGTCTCTGTTTTTCTCTCTCTTTCTCTCTCCATCCGTCGGCCCGCTCTCTCTCTATCTCTGTTCTTCTCTCTCGATCTCACTCATTTTATCTATCCACTTTCTCTCTCTCTTCGTCTCTCTTTGCCTCTCTCTTGTTCTGCCTTCTCAGTCTTTCTCTCTCTCTGTCTGACTCCCCCTCTGTTTCTCACTCTGTCCCTCTTTCTATCCACGTTTTTCTCTCTCTTCCTTTCTGCCTGTCTCTCTCTTCGTCTCTCTCTATCTCACTATCTATCTATCTGTCTACTTTCTCTGTGTTTTTCCTTCTCTCTTGCTCGCTCTGTCTGCCCCTCTCTCTTTCTCTATTACTCTCCCTCTCTTCTTTGCCTCTCTCCCTATTCTCCTCCTCTCTCTCTTTCCCCTCTCACCCCCCCTCACCGCACCCCAGTTTTATACACCTGTATCACCCACCACTCCTTCTTCATTTCCGTTTCATCAGGTTTCACTTTACAGACATGAAATTGTTAACATAATCAAATTTTCAAAGACTTGGCCATCTTTCATCATGATGAGGAAATACGGGGGCAAAAACACATGAGAGCGTGAGTTTGTTTGCGCCAAACTCTAACTTTATCTGAAAACTTGGGAAGAGAGAGAGAGAGAGAGAGAGAGAGAGAGAGAGAGAGAGAGAGAGAGAGAGAGAGATTGAGCTTGGTCCACCAATCACAAAGGGGTTGATGCTTGTTATATAAAATAATGGTGGGCGTTTGGGGGAGAGGTGGGTTGTGAGCTCTGCATGACGGTGAGTTCAGAATAAAGCTGGCATCGTGGGTGAGTAATGTAAGAGTGGAGGAACTTCTTTTCTTTACTTTGTGTGTAGGTCGTGGGGGGGGGGGGGGTTGGGCAGGAATTGGACTGGGGTGGGGAGGGGTTATAAAAGTGCGAGAGAGAGGCAATCGGAGAGAGAGGGGGTGAGATAGAGATAGGAAGGACAAACTGAGAGAGAAAGGGAAGACAAAGTGAGATAGAACGACAGACAGATAGACAGACAGACAGGGAGAGAGGGGGAAGAGAAAGACAGAGAAGGAGAGAGAGACAGGGAGAAAAAGACAGACAGACACAGAGAGACAGACAGACAGGCAGACAGAATAAGAAAGAGAGAGAGACGGTGAGAGAGAAAAAGAAGACAAAGAGAAAGAGAAAGAAAAAAAGGAAAGAGCGAGAACAGGAGAGAAAGACTCAAAGAAAGAGACAAAAAGAGAAAGAGAGAAAGAAAGAGAGTGGGAGAGAGATAGAGAGACAAAAAGAGAGAAAGAGAGAGACAAAGAGAGAGAGAGAGAGAGAGAGAGAGTACAGCCCTGCGATAAACTCATTAGTGACGCAGGTAGCAAAGACTGGGGCGAACTGCCGTGCGGGAAAGCTCCCCCATACGCCACCACTGTACTGTCATCTCCTGTATCAGAAGGATAGGATAGACTTAGCGCTGGGCTTGATTCTCTGGTAGTCAACCCAACCTACTGTCTTGTATACTAGCAGTGGTGTAAGGGGACACATTTACCTGTCTGTCTACAATTCGGTAAGTTTATTTGTTCGTTCGTTAGTGTTTTTATTGTTGCATTATGAATGCATTATTGTATAGTGAGTCACACCTGTAGGCCTATGGCTGGGCTAGGATAATTGAACAGCTGGTGTGTCAAGCAACTGCTGCAGGTCTATTGACTGTTTTAGTTGGGACTGTCAATCATATCCTGAACATACAGTGTTTGTGGTGCGTAGGCTATTGTTTTAATGTTGGTTGGATAGGCTTGTTTATCTATCTATCTATCTATCTATCTATCTATCTATCTATCTATCTATCTATCTATCTATCTATCTATCTATCTATCTATCTATCTATCTATCTATCTATCTATCTATCTATCTATCTATCTATCTATCTATCTATCTATCTATCTATCTATCTGTATCTGTCTGTCTGTCTATCTTTCTGTCTATCTGTCTGTCCGTCTGTCTGTCTGTTTATCTGTCTATCTATCTATCTATCTATCTATCTATCTATCTATCTATCTATCTATCTATCTATCTATCTATCTATCTATCTATCTATCTTTTTTTCTGCCTGTCTGTCCGTCTATCTATCTATCTATCTATCTATCTATCTATCTATCTATCTATCTATCTATCTATCTAATCTATCTATCTATCTATCTATCTATCTATCTATCTATCTATCTATCTATCTATCTATCTATCTATCTATCTATCTATCTATCTATCTATCTATCTATGTCGATCTATCGCATATCATGAAAGGCTTTTTCATCGGTATCTCTATTTATCTGCCAACCTGTGTGTTCATCCATCTATCCATTCATCAATCTATCTATCTATCTACCCACCCGCCATCTATCTATCTATCTATCTATCTATCTATCTATCTATCTATCTATCTATCTATCTATCTATCTATCTATCTATCTATCTATCTATCTATCTATCTATCTTTCTATTTTGGGTTTGTCTGTTCGTCGTTCTGTCTTACTGTCTGTCTCTCTGTCCATCTATTTGTCCGTTTGTCGACCCGTCTATTTGCCTGTCTGTCTATCTGCTTGGATTTGTCTGTCTGTCTGTCTGTCCAAATGAACTACGCAATGCATTCCAAAAGGCAAATCGAATCTTAAGGAAAGAAAACCAACAAGCTCTAGATCACAATGACCTTTGTCAAGCTTGAGGAAAAGGAAGATCTATCTATCTATCTATCTTTCTATTTTGGGTTTGTCTGTTCGTCGTTCTGTCTTACTGTCTGTCTCTCTGTCCATCTATTTGTCCGTTTGTCGACCCGTCTATTTGCCTGCCTGTCTATCTGCTTGGATTTGTCTGTCTGTCTGTGTGTCCAAATGAACTACGCAATGCATTCCAAAAGGCAAATCGAATCTTAAGGAAAGAAAACCAACAAGCTCGAGATCACTATGACCTTTGTCAAGCTTGAGGAAAAGGAAGGAAAAAATGTGAAGAAACTGCAAAAAAAAAAAAACCGACAAATAATAATGTGGAAAATTACTTAGCTGTGCTGAGCAGTACGGCTCCACGCATGATGATAGATCATTCGGCCAAAGCATATGTTAATGTATGTGTATATATGTGCTTGTGTAAGCTGTGTGTTTATTTATCATGACTAGGGTTGCATGGTTACTATCGTAACTGGACTTTTTTGGTTTTAATTGTGATATTTGGCATGTTTGTAACCCTAGGCAGCCCGTGGGTTGTGTTAGAAGTTGAGGGTTAAATTCTGAAAGCTAGCTGGGCTTTCATGTGTGCGGAAGCGGCAACGGTAAAAACCCTTCAAATAGTGGAATAGAGAAAATGTTTTCATATGAACTGAAACGCCGTTTCCGCGCACATGAAAACACTCTTTTGTCTTTACTGCTTGATGGATTTTTTGCCGTTTCCGTTTTCGTCCACGTGAAAACATGACTGAAGAGTTGAATAACGTTGTACTTTTATATACAATGAACGTTATCCAGTTTTTTTTGTTTGTGTGTTTTGTTGCTCCCTCGGAATAATTTATAAAAACCGAATTCTCTCTCTCTCTCTCTCTCTCTCCTCTCTGTCTCTCTCTCTCTCTCTGTCTGTCTCTTTCTCTGTCTCTGGCTCTCTCTCTCTCCCTGCGTCTCACTATCTCTCTTCCTCTTTTTATCTCTCTCTCTCTCTCTCTCTCTGTATGTATCAACCTATCTGTATCTTTGTCTGTATCACTATCTCTCTGTCTCTCTCTCGGTTCACTCTTACCCTCTTTCTCTCTGATTTTCTCTCTCTCTCTCTCTCTCTCGCTGGCTTTCTCTCTCTGTGCTTCTCTCTTTCTCTCAGTGTCTCTGTCTTCTCTCCATTACTACCTCTTTTTTCCCCTCTCTCTGTCATTCTCCCCTCATTCACTCCCTCCATCTCCCCTCTCTCTCTCACTGTCTATATTTTCTTTCCCTCCCTGTCTCTCCTTTTCTCTCTCTTCCCTCCCCCCCCCCCCCTTCATGAGGATTCAGAATGGGAATTTAATGAGTACTATACCACACATGACTGATTGCGTTAAGTATCAGCAGAGGGCAGTAACCTGGTCTTTTGACTTATAACAAAAGGTAAGTAAGAAACCATTCAATGTACGACTTTTTCCTGTATGTAAGGAACAATGGAAACTTTCTAGAGACGTCTTTACTGGTTAGTCGGGGAATAATGTCGTAACATGAGGATTTTAGAATATGTGTTTGCGGGCCCCCATGTGTACTGTGCATGTGTATGTGTGTCTGTGTGTTAATGATTTTTTAGCTTTTCTTTTACATGGTACTGCATAGTGATGTGTATACCATGGATTCTAAAACATCTGTGATAAATAGGTACATAGACAGACAGACAAACAGACAGATAGACAGACAGACAGAGAGATAGATAACAGATAGACAGACAGACAGACAGACAGATAGATAGATAGATAGATAGATAGATAGATAGATAGATAGATAGATAGATAGATAGATAACAGACAGACAGACAGACAGACAGACAGACAGACAGACAGACAGAGACAGACAGACAGATAGATAGATAGATAGATAGATAGATACATAGATAGATAGATAGATAGATAGATAGATAGATAGATAGATAGATAGATAGATAGATAGAGAGAGAGAGAGATAGACAGATATATAGACAGAAAGACAGACAGACAGAGACAGACAGACAGATAGACAGACAGACAGACAGACAGACAAACAGATAGATAGATAGATAGATAGATAGATAGATAGATAGATAGATAGATAGATAGATAGATAGATAGATAGATAGATAGATTTTATGAGAAAACTGGAAAACCCACTAGAAATCTTGAAACTAGATCAGGTCATCTTCTTTTTACACCAACAACAAAAAAAACACACCAGTTCTCGCTGTTGTTTTGCTCCGCTGTTCACAGTTTTGAAATGCCAGTCATTTTCTTTTCACTTTCCCCTTTGTCAAGATTTAAGGGCGCAGATTAAATTCTGTGCACGACAAAGTCATAGATTAATTAGTGAAGCATTATAGAGAAAACGGATGTAAAACTGGTTTTCTTTCTGTCGGATTTTTGTAAGAGTTTCAGCAGTGTGGAAAACAATTCTGCTGTCAGTGTATTTCTTTACCATGTTATAAACACAGAGATGAAATAAATCTCCACTTTCTTTGCCCCACCCTCCCCCCCCCCCCTCTTTCAAAAGTTAATGATCATAAAAAAAATCGACTTTTATCTGGCTCAATCTCAGTTTAATTCTGTCTGTGAAATCTAGAAGTTCTGAATACAAAAGCACGAGTACAAGTACCCAAATAGACTGTGATAGACGCAAAGTGGCCGTTGTCGTGCCGACGAGCCCGTCATCTGATGACTTTTTCACCATTATGTACTTTTACAATGGAAATTATTGAAACTAAATTTCTTTGTTAATTGGAATGAAACAAAAACAAAAAAATAATTGCAATGAAACAAAAAAAAAGTTGTAACGAAACGACAAAAAAATTGCAATGCAACGAAAAAAAAAATGCAATGAAACAAAACAAAAATTGCAGTGAATCGAAAGAAATTTGCAACGAAACGAAAAATATTTGCAATGAAACGAAAAAAAAAAAACCCAACTTATTTCAATGGATCCTAAAACTTCTGGACTATGTACAGATTGAGTTTGAGTTCGAGTTTAGAGAATGCACGTCTATGCGATATCAGTTACATTGTGCCAGGAAAAAGCAAGGCGATAGACAGAATGTAACAATGATAGGACAGGCCGTGTACAGAGTACATTCTTTCCTAGTTTAAAGTTCCTCCTCTGACTGATATTCCTCCCCAATTCCTTCCCCTGGCTAAAATTCATCCCCTTTGATTTTGACATTTCTTCCCTGGGAGCCAAGTCGTGATCTTTTCTCTTATTTGTTCTATCTCAATTTTCTGGAAAAAAAAACAACAAAAAAACAAAAACAATCTGGAGATCTTTTAGTATGTACAAAAGGTATAACAAATGCACACTTTGAGATTTGTTAGAAATGCGTTGTGGCACTTTCCAAACTCTTTCACCAGTTCCGATTTATTTTCGCACCTTATCATAATACTAAAGCCACAAACGGTTAATGTTGAAGTTCTCAGTTGTACAAAGAGCGGAGTTCGAACAAACAAGAACTGAGGTCGCCACGTGTCTCCCGTTTGAGACTCCCTGTAGTAAAGTATGGGGAATGCTATAAAAAAAAAAAAAGCTCGACGGGAAATAACACTAAACAGACTCCAATAACGTGAGCACTTGGAATTGCCAGTGTAATAGAACAGGGCGCGATTTGTGAAATGAGTGACAGGTAACCAATACATCGGCTCTGCGCAGTATCAAACTGAGTGGAGTAACTTTAGAAGAAAAAAAAAATAAAGAAACGAACAAACAAAAAATTAGACTGAATAGCTCGACAGACGAAAAACGAAATTTCCGATGGTGCTTTTGGATTTCACTCGAAGAAAATGCGTCTCTTTTTTGCGGCTCAAAAAGCACCATGAGTAAATAATATTGAAGACTGAATTCAAGTTTGGCCAGAATGAATGTGTCCACGTAATTCATCGTCAAAAATTGAGGCAGTGGGCAAAGTTTCAACATTTTTTGGTCTCGTAAACACCACATTGTAGATGCTTACTTGTTTACCCCGCTAGGTCCATTACACAATGTACTATGATTATTATTACTAGCTAGGCAAATCTTGCAAATTCCTTATGGCAAGCCCAACCGTAAATCTAGATGTACTTCAGATTAATAATGAAATTACTGTTACATCACAATTCCTTGCAGAATACACACAGGTGATAAAGTTGACTTTCGGCCATGATTGTGTAAAGAGTGGCGCGGAATGCAATTTCCGGTCAAACATTTTGATTCTACTCGACGAAAATGCGCCTCTTGTTTTGCGGCACAAAACAAATCGTAAATAAATAATAATAAAAGTCAGTTTACCCTAAAAATGGATGTGCTCATGTAACTTAACATAGAAAATTGAAGCAGAACACAAAGTTTTATAATTTTTGGTCACGCATTCACGACGTTTTGAGCGCTTACATGTTCACGCTTTAGCTCCAGTATAGTTTGATGCTCATGTAACCTGCCGCCCGCCATCTGTCATAACCAATACTTTTATTTACTTACCTGTGTGTACCTGCTCATGTCTCAGTCACGGTAAATCAATTCTGCTCTCACGAACTTACACTCTGTCCCACGGTGGCGTAGCGTGGGTTACCGGCCCCCGGGCCAAGGCAAGGACTGCGTCCCTTATCTGACCCGTGGACCATTAGGGGCGAAACACACCTAGACTGGTGTAGGCGCCAGACTGCTAGCTCGCCGCCCATACATTATTAGTGTGGTGCATAATTTACGGGTGGCGAACCACCAGTCTGGCACCTACACGCCAGCCTTGATGTGTTTCATACCTTAGCACTCACTGAGTCCCTTCCACCAGTCCAGTACCCAACTCCTTAGCCCCCGCCCCCCAAGCACGTGTATTGTATTTTAAGAAAATACCGATGTAATTAAAGTATAATATTAGCAATATTGCAGTAAATGCCAGGGCTGTCTCAATATCACTATAAGTTCCTGTTTTCTTCCCCGTTTCAAAAACCAATGTAAATTTGCATGCATGGGCCCCCCTAAACCCTTGGGGCCATTGGACAACTGCCAAGTGTGCCCATGCGTAAAGACGACTTTGAGTATTGCTAGTAATAGGATACTCAAATTTATCTCAAGGGCGCGCTATTTTTTTCATAAATTATTACTACTACCATTTTTTTTGTTGTTGTTGTTGAAATTTTGTGCCCCGAAGAATTTTGCGCCCGGAGCAGCCGCCCCTGTAACCCCATCCAGGCTACACCACTGCACATACATCTACATACACACAGGGGGAAAATACACGTCAGCGAGAACAAAGTACACTACACTCGTGTATGATTATACACAGATCATGAGACTGTCACCGTCAGCACATCGTCGTACACACAGCGAGGGCCACCTGGTAAATGATCGAAACTCGGTTTCTGTCCACGGTGAAAAGAAGGAAAATCAGTTGGTATGGTCAAGTATCAAGATCAACAGGACTTGCCAAAACCACTTTACAAGGAACAGTGAGAGGATGCAGAAGGAGAGGAAGACAGAGAAAGAGATGGGAAAATAACATCAGTGAATGCACTGGCCTCACGCTCAGCAACTGCATAAGAGCGTTTGAGAACCTAGAGGAATGGAGGAAGTTGGTTGTGAAGTTTTTCGTGACGCGCCAACAGTCTTCTAAAACTCCGGAAGAGAGAGAGAGAGAGAGAGAGAGAGAGAGAGAGAGAGAGAATGAGAGAGAGAGAGAGAAAGAGAGAGAGAGAGAGAGAGAAAGAGAGAGAGAGAGAGAGAGAGAAAGAGAGAGAGAGAGAGAGAGAGAAAAAGAGAAAGAGAGAGAGAGAGAGAGAGTGAGAAGACATGGCACGCGACAGGAGAGTCTGTCTATTGCGTGCCACCAGTCACGTGTCCAAGCGTGCTTTCACATCTGACAGCATCATTACTAGGAAAATCGGATTGTGTGTTCTATGGGACAGGAATAATGACAAGTTACGAGTTTTATCTGTCCTGTGACCTCTTTCATTATTCCATCCCTCATTTCTCAGTTATTCTACTCTGAACATACCACAGAGTCATACAATAGAGAGCACTCCGCTGCTCCGCCTCTCTTCCGTCCGCTAAAAGATGGCGGCAATTGGCATGGCCGCCTAGGGCTGTGTGCCATTGCAGACAAAAAGAGGATAAGCGACTATTAATTATAGTCCACACTATTAGTACACAACAAGTGCACAGCATTTTTCAAACTTTTTTGTCGAAAGCTTGCCCTCCATTTGTCTCGCATTGAGGCAACATAGGGTGCACAGTGTCTTGACATACTTCCCACTCTAGACTATCTATAGAGCTCCGTGGAACAAACTGTCTCTTGTGAAATACAAAGGTAAAAGCATGCATTGTCCAATTTCTAAACCACCAATTGTCAGTTCAAAAATTCCGTAGAGTTCTCCGTTCTGTGAGAAGAGATAGACCAGTGGTCAAGCGGGGGAAGTGGGATTTTGGGGCCATGTATAAAGTGCATAGTTTCGTTCGCGTGTTTGCGTCAAGCTGGGTTCTCATGTGTACGGAAACGGAAATGGCAACGGAAACTTCAAAAACCCATCAAATAGTGAAATAGAGAGAAAATTGTCATTTCTACTGGAACGAAATATCCGTACACATGGAAACAAGCTTTGTTTTTACTACTTGTTGGATTTTTAACGTTTCCATCTCAAGCCTAAAGCTGTGTTTTCATGTGTACGGAAACGGAAAGGTCAAAAACCCTTCAAGCAGTGAAACAGAAAGGTTTTTAAGTGTACTGAAACGCAGTTTCACATGAAAACACGGCATAATAGTTTCAGTTCTTCTTTTTGAATTGCAGCCAATCTTTGTGAATGCGCATGTCTTGCCGCCGTGCACTGGGAGTCGGCGGGATGCCATGTGGTCAACATTACGATTTTGGGTGACGGCAAGTGAAAAACAGACCAATATTGATCTTTCACAACGTAATCAGATAGATCACTCACCGTCTTGATCATAAAGCAATTTGTTCATGCGTTTCTCAGCAACGGGGTGCAAGATTAGTCAAATACAAGACTTATGTGATATTTATAAACGCTTTATCTTACGTAACGCAAGCAAAGTTGCTGGCGTCTTGATCCGAGTCTCAGAGACCAGAAACGGGGACAGAAAAGTTTTACAATTCGTTTAATTTGTAACAAATTTTAATGATTTGGATCGATTTGAACTAAGAGCACTAGCACAGATTTACGACTTGTTTCGTATGGAATTTATCTCGGGTTTCCTCATTATCGTGCAACTTTTTTATTTGTCCTGATAGGCTGATAGCTTTTTTCGTTTCTTTTGAAACATGATTTTTTTTCAACGTTAATTTTGTTCTTTCCCTTTCTTTTCTGCTGTTTTTATTTTGTTTCTGCCATGTTCGTCTTACGTTCTTTCTTTCTTATTGGCAGTTATGAAATGTTTGGATTTCAACCGAATTTACAGCGCACATTAAAGTGTTTTTATCCTATTCTATCATAAAAATCCGGGCTTTTTAACCTATTTTTGGGTCATGAACCTTTTAGAGGGTTATCCACTAAGAAACAGATGCGTACTCAAGTACCCCAAGTGTGGTAGGGATGAGATATCCGTCCGCAGGTAACTATTAGAGAGTTGAAACATTCTGAGGTCGCCACTTGGGGACTTAAAGGTAGTGCAAGTAAAAAATATGGAGGAAGTGAGAGAGAGGGAGAGAGATAGCGAGAGTGAGAGACAGGCAGACAGACAGACAGACAGATAGTTAGACAGACAGACGGATAGACAGACAGACAGACAGACAGACATAAAGAATGAGAGACAGATAGAGAAAGCAACAGAGAGAGAGAGTGAGAGAAAGAGAGAGACCGATACATTTGTATTTTGTATTTGTATTTGTATAACTCTTTAATCCCATTTGGGAAATTTGCCTTTGTGCCATTGCAGCCCAGTTACAACTGGAGCAGGCACGTCGTCGCCACAATGCAGCGCCGGTCGGCGGGGTTTTTTTTGAGGGGGGGGGGGAGGGAATGGTAGAGATGAATTTTATTTAATTTTGCCCGGGCAGCGGCCTGTTCGGCCTGCTCTTTTCGATTTCCAACTGCCAAGGTATCTTTAACGTGCGCAACGTGCACACGGGCCCTCCGAATTTTTTCGTCCTTATCCGAGAAGACTAGGTACTCGATCCTACCACCCAATAGGATCAGGGACACGAAAATATGAGAAAAATCCCAAACATCCAACATGCCTGCACCGGCCAGGTTTTGAACCCGGGACCCTTGGCATGAGAGGCGAGCACCTTGCCTCTAGACCACCTAGAGTGGCACTGAGAGAGAGAAATGGGAGAGAAAGAGAATGAGAGAAAGAGAAACACAGAGAAACACAGGGGTGATAGAAAGAGAAAAAAAGAGAGGGGGAGAGAGAGAGAGAGAGAGAGAGAGAGAGAGAGAGAGAGAGACAAACAATATTGAAAGAGAAGGAAAGAAGAATCTGCATACACCAAAAAGACACCTAGAAGATGGTTCTTTTGTGTGTTTTGGGGGGGGGGGGGGGGGTTCAGTATTTCATTACCAAAACTAAAGCATAAAAAAAAAAGTCTTGCTTGACACAAGTTTTATTCCATTTCTTTCTATTTCTCATATTACACTGACAAGTTTTTTCACAGATGTTCCGCTGGTATTGTAGTTAAACCCACACAAGTACCTGGAACTGACTTACCGAATAATCGATTAACCAGACATGCGATCTGGGTCATGTACGAATCTGCCATTTTCATGGCACGATCTAGGACATGCAGGGAAGGCGACTAACCCATGGGATAGTTTTATAGTCGATACTCGTGTCAGTATAATGTTATTATCTGTTACTGACGAACCAGAATTGGACCAATACGATATACCAAAGTGCTTAATTACAAAGTACCGAGATTTACATACCTTCACAGACACGCACAGTTCATAGATAACTTCAGAATTATAATAATGAAAATAATGAGCATCACTTTTTGGTTATAGTAATTATTAGTTACTCGCTAATCTTTTGTGTACTGTGGCCTGAACCGATTTTATCTATCTATCTATCTATCTATCTATCTATCTATCTATCTATCTATCTATCTATCTATCTATCTATCTATCTATCTATCTATCTATCTATCTATCTATCTATCTAGCTAGCTATCTGTCGATCTATCTTAATCTATCTATCTATCTATCTATCTATCTATCTATCTATCTATCTATCTATCTATCTATCTATCTATCTATCTATCTATCTATCTATCTATCTATCTATCTATCTATCTATCTATCTATCTATCTATCTATCTATCTATCTATCTATCTGTCTGTCTGTCTCTATCTATCTATCTATCTATCTATCTATCTATCTATCTATCTATCTATCTATCTATCTATCTATCTATCTATCTATCTATCTATCTATCTATCTGTCTGTCCGTCCGTCCGTCCGCCCACCCGTCTATCTATCTATCTATCTATCTATCTATCTATCTATCTATCTATCTATCTATCTATCTATCTATCTATCTATCTATCTATCTGTCCGTCCGTCGATATGTCAGTCTGTACGCCTGCCTGTCTGTCTATCTGCTCGAACGCAGTAAATTATTATTAAGTATAAACATACTACAGCATCAGATAGTATAGACATCTGCCTGCTGCCTGAGGGAACAACCGTAATCACTAGAATCAGAGAAGGTTACGTAGCTGGGCTGTCAGTCAGAGAACTCGCGCTCACAGTGGAGTAATTTACTCGTAGATGTACGATGAGAAGGAAGAAGGAGATGAAGTAAAAACAAGCTTGCAAGTTTTTCTGTGTTTGATAAAGTATACCAGGCATCATAGTTCTTTCAACAAACTTTCAAACGGCTGTAACCTTTTAACCGTAGGAGATAACTGAATGAAATAAAAAGCCTTGTCATCTTAACTCAAGTTCCATTGATCTCCTGAATGAACTAGATCTAAATGAACATTTCAGGCAAGTTACAAACGGTCAAAACACTTGACCCAAACAGGCTGAAACCTCATAGTTCTAAATCGTGTTTGTTTGTTTGTTGTTTTTTTTTCGGTTGTCCTAGACAGGACATCAAGTTAATAGAACAATGAAAAATTTGTATTTCACGCGAACATTGTGTGTTTATTTCATTTTAATTTGTTTTTGAATTAGCTTAATTCGTTCAAAAGTTACAGTCGTTTAAAATTTGTTGCAAGATATATGCGGCTTAATATAGGATGAACATATGCGTGATTTTACCAATGATAATTTAATCTGTAAATGGAAAAAAAACGTATTATAAAAGTATTGCATTGTTGGATACGGAAACTGTGAGTCTGCAAGTAATAAAGATGAAAAAACAGTGTGGTTCTGAGCAGTATTATGACTGATGGGTGACATTCTGGAGACTGAAGCAGATGATACAGAAACCAGAAGGGAAAACGGCAGGATCTACTAGGGAGAGAGAGAGAGAGAGAGAGAGAGAGAGAGAGAGAGAGAGAGAGAGAGAGGGAAAGAAAGATTGAAACAGAGAAAAACAGTGGGGGAGAGAGAGAGAGAGAGAGAGAGGAGGACAGACAGACAGAGAGACAGAAAGGCAGACAAACAGACATATAGAAAGATAGAGACGAAGAGGCAAGGGACTTGGGTCGAGAAGGAAAACGAGAAGGAAAGTGAAGAGAGAGAGAAGGAGAGAAAGAAACGGAGAGAAAGAGAGAGAGAGAGAGAGACAATAAGAGATCGGCAGAGAGGGAGAACGACGAGAACGAGAAAGAGAGGGGCAGAGAAGAGAGAGAGAGAGATAGAGAGAGAGAGAGAGAGAGAGAGAGAGAGAGAGAGAGAGAGAGAGAGAAAGACCCCGCTGGTTCAGACAGTACCTTACCGTAAGCAATAATATTTTGCTTCCCACGCCTTTCATTTTTTTGCAGTCATATCATGTTATGTAGCGATGACATAATCAGACAAAGCCTCTACTATTATATAACAGTTAAGTGTTGTAACATTCTGAAGTTGAAAAGGTCACATCAATAGATGCAAGGACAGAACTTGACTTGACTTCTAATTTTCAATATTGCTTTGTTCTCTAGGTAGCATAGAGCAGAGGTTCTCAAGTTTTTTGGACCTGTTTACCCCGGTAACTTTTCAAAGGCAATTATGATTAAAAGAAAATATGTACAAATCTCCAAGAATCAGCAAACTGCGACTTCAGTTCTTGTCTGTTCCATCTCCATTTTCTGAAAAAAAAGCTGAAGATCCTTTAGTATGTAGAAGAGGTATAATAAATGCACATTTTGGCACTTATTTGAAATGCGTTGTGGCACTTATCAAGCTGTTTCGCCGTTCCGATTTATTCTAACCCCTTATCATAACAACTAAAGTGGCAAATATTTAAGCCGAATTTCTCAGTTGTGCAATAAGCGGAGTTCCAACAAAGTCGCGAAATTTTGTTCCCTGGGTTGGCGAACATTTTTTTTTTAACCCGAGGTTGGGACGTCTTGGCTTAGAGAGTATCCCTGTACATATCTATACTCTCTGGTAGAATGAACCAACTACTCTCAAACCCGATGAGATTACATTCTTTCCTTTTCCCTCCCAGATTTTACTGTTGTCCGGATTTAGCATAGGTGGATGGCAGCAGATAAACTGTGTTATCTGCAGGTTTTGAAGAAAAAAAAAAAGGCGTTGTGTATTTTAGATTGCGATCGTGGAAAACACCGTAAGTTCTTGAAGGTTAGAGACAGAAAAAAAAAAAATAATCACGCAAAAGAAAATAAGAAACAGAAACTTGTTATTGTCAAAGTTGATTTTTTGTTGTTGTTGTTTTGAAATTAGGCTAGTGGAGCGTTGATTCAAGTCTATTTTTGCGTCGGTTTTGACTCAAGATTTGAACTTCTTTTGAATGGAGCAGCGAGGCAGACTTTTTTCAGTCTCGTTCGTTAGTGTGCGAGGTCCTTGTTGAAGTCCGTAGTCGGTTGAGGTCGTTTGGTCTCTCGGGGGCCTCAGCCTAATGCTGTTGACCCCCAAAGTCCATAGTTCTCATTCTCACACTACTAAAACCCGAGACAAAACAGAGTTTATTCAGTGAGCTTCTAGCTTTACGGTAGATCTTCCCCCAAACAACAACAACAATAACAACAAACATATGAGATCCGTAGCGCTTTGTAAGATGTCGGCGAATCAGACTAGATACTTGTATTACATAGAAGAGTATCTGCCATTTCATTGTATGCGACATTTTGCCAGTTCTAAGGTTTATGTCATGAAAATGGTTCTCTCACTCCTAATTTTATTATGTGTACATTGTGTCATATGGGTGTATCTTTCGTGGGCATTTTTATGCAAGTTTCAATTCTGAAGCCTACTGGACACAACCCTGATTTTACACAACTCTTCGAACTTTCAATCCTCATTTTCTCGAAAAGGCAAAAATGCACATGGAACAATATGGAAAATACCCAACGACAATTATACTCTTGAGTGTCATTTGAAATTGCTCATTAATTGTGCAATGGCATTGAGAATGTATGAGATGCACAAACATAAAGATGTTATCAGTTTGACAAGATGCGGGTCATATTTTATTTCTGTCACCAACGGAACGTGATCCAGCATTTAGATTAGTCATTAGACACTTCGCTAGCTCTTCTTCTTTTTCTCCTTCTTGGCGCATTGTTCATCCACTGCAGGATGTAGTCCTCTGCAGACTTCTTACAGTTCCATCTGATTCTGTCGTCTGCTTGTCTCAGCCATGTTGTGCACTCATGCTATCTGATGTCATCTTGCCATCTTCTTGCTGGTCTTCCTCTGGAGCTCTTCCCAGTTCTTGGTTGCCAGTTGGTACACCTTTTTTGTCTATCTATTGCCTATTTAGACACATCGCAACCTTAAGTTCTTGTTTGTTCTGTCTCCATTTCTAAAAAAAAACAACAAAACTGCGATCATTTAGTATGTAGAAAAGGTATAACAAATGCACATTTTAACACTTGTTTAAAATGCGTTGTGGCACTTATCAAGCTATTTTACTGATCTGATTTATTCCAACTCATTATCATAGACACTTTGACACTTGTTTACAATGCGTTGTGGCACTTGTCAAGCTGTTTCACAGTACCGATTTGTTCTATCTCTTTATCATAATACTAAAGCAGCCAACATTTAACGTCGAATTTCTCAGTTGTGGAAAAAGGACGTTGTAACAAACAACAGCTAAGGTCGCGATTATATTGCAAATCAAGATGCAAAATGTACATGATTCTTTAAGTTCAAAGTAGGCTGTGGCACTTATCAAGTTGTTTTAGTTTCGATTTATTCTAACTCCTTATCATGACACTTAAGCCCCGAACATTTAACGTCGAATTTCTCAGTTGTGGAAAAAAAATGGAGTTGGAACCAACAACAACTCAAATCGCCATGTTAGATCAGTCATCACCCTGTTGGCCATGACTGTTCTGCTATGTTACAGAAAAAAAAACAACGGCAATTATCGTCCTAGTGGATATGGAGTTTGTGTTAAATGTCACTTATAATCAATAAGGCCAATTAGAGATGGTGAATCTAGCTGTACTTTTCCCCCCTTTATTTCGCCATGCACGATTTCTGCACGATGATCTGCCTGCTCATAATTATATTATTATATCAATTTAACTCTTCCAGGCCCGTGTGTCTATACATACTTTGCCTACATTAATTTTCGACTGCTATGATGGAAAAACGATAATGATTTATCTCCTCCAGTGAAGCAACTAATATTTTGCTTAATTCTATGAAACTAAGTATTTTGCATATAGATCCCAATAAAGATGAATAAAACTCCATTGGTGTCAAGTAGAAGAATAGATCTACTCAGGTGACGTACACTGCTTAGTCTGAGCATTTGAAAGCAGTGTCGCTGACTAAGTGTGTGTTGCGTGGGCCTCAAAGAGTCACGTTGGTTTTTTTTGTTTTTTTAATGGGTTGTATATGAGGTGGGGTGGGGTGGAGTGAGGTGGGGGCGGGGGGCACCATCGTTGGACTGTGCTTGTGCCCCCTGGCTAATGGCCAGGACCCCCTCTGACCCCTCCCCACCAGAACGCAGGGGGCCTCAATGATTTTTAGGGGGTGGGGCGCCCCATGCATGCAAATTTATGAGTCATTGCGTAGGGGGGCTGGCCGCAGCCTGTTGCTTTGCCAAAGGGCCCATAATGATAATGAAGACGGCCCAGCACCCCCCCCCCCCCACACCTCCTCCCTAATGCTTCATAATTTACCGTCAGTGAATGAAACTAAAAGGGCGAAGTTTTGATAAACCCGACACCCTGCAGTTACCTGTAATTATCCGAAGTATAAAGCAAATTTTGCTATATTTGTACTGTTTACAAAATCGAGCGAAGTGACATTTTATTGCGCCTGTCGGCAAACTTCACAGCTTTTTTCTGTGCAACTCAGTGTGTGTGTGCAAGAGCGGGTTTTGATAATGTTAATCATTAATATTGCTGTAGGCGTAAAGGTCAGCAGTTTTATTGAAGTTGATGTTGTTGTTGTTGTGAAAGACAGAGGGGAAAAAATGTGATGTTTATCAGTGTTTGGCTATATGTTATCTTTCACGGAAATGTGAACAAAGCCCTTGGCGTCTTTGTTTTAAAGAGTGGTTTACTTTACGGAGAAAACAGAGATAGGGGAAAGAGAGAGAGAGACATGGGGGGAGAGGGAGAAAGAGCGAGAGAAAGAGAGAGAGATAAAGGATGAAAGTGAGAGAGAGAGAGAGAGAGAGAGAAAGGAAGAGGAAAGAGGAAGAAGGAGAGGGACAAGGAAAGAGGGGAGCAAGAAAGAGCGAGAATGAAAGAGAGAGAGAGAGAGAGAGAGAGAGAGAGAAAGATAGAGAGAAAGGGAAAAAGAGGGAGAAAGAAAGAACGAAAGAGAAATGGAAAGAAAAAGATACAGAGAGAGAGAGAGAGAGATAGCAAGAGAGAGAGAGAGAGAGAGAGAGAGAGAAAGAGAGAGAGAGAGACGGGGAGAGGGGGGAGGGGAGAAAGAAAGAAAGAGAGAGAGAGAGTGACGAGAGAATTTGCTATTGTTATAACGTCTAATCGATAAATAATTATGTTCAATGGTACGATGTGTGAGCAGGTATAATTATAGTTAATGTTTGAAGAATCAAAGTGGACTGACTTGACATTCATTTAAAAAATGTGAACATTAATTTTGCATCTTTGCCCGCACTTTTGACTTGACTGGGCTTGCGTACACACAATTATAGGATGTCTTAGTGGTGATGGATTTGGACGTGTGTACCGTTTGTCCAAACAATTTGTATTTTGGTGAGTAATAGTGTTTTCTGGAACAATGTAACGTGATACAATATTTCTGTTCTTGTTTGACCGGCGCAATGGTTTGTTGGTTAGAGCATGTCATCTGGTCGTGGAAGGTTCCCTGATTCGAATCCTGCTTAGGGCTGAGTTCATTTTGATTCATTTTTAAGGCAGTTGCTCGTCGTCGGTCTGCGCCTTCTTTGACATTTTCGTTTCTTTTTTGAAAAAGGATGAAAACGTTTGTCTTTCTATCTTACCTTCTCTGGCTTCCTTTCTTTTCTTTCTTTTTTTTTCTGTTTCCCTTTTTTTTTTTTTTTTGATTTCTATCTTTCGTTCTCGTTCTTTCTGTCTTGTCCCTTTAGTTTCTTTCTTCCGTTTTCTTTCTATCTTTCTGTTTTTCAGTGTTTTTCTTTCGTTCTCTGTCTTTCAGTTTCTCTCTTTCATGTATTCTTTCTTTCTTTCGTTAATTCTTTTGTGTGTATGTTTTCTTTGTCACGGCTCTTTACTTGTTTCTGTCTTACACTTTCCCCCTGCATTAAAAATATACTTGCTCTTTTTTTTTGTTGTTGTTGTAACTTTCTTTGTCCCTGGCACTTCAAATCCCTATAGATTCAGAACTTGTTCTTTCTCTCAGCACGTAGGTTCGTAACCTTTTACCCAGAGCTCACAGGCGCGCACAGGGAGTGGAAAATAATGATTATTAATGTTAGCTGTTAAGGTAAAGTTGAGTGCAGCAGTACAGGCTGCAGTCAGACTGTTAGTGTAGACCTACCTGAGACTTGCACAAAGAATGAGATACTATACATATACCACGTCACGGTAAGGTTAAATTCAGGTAATGAACATTGCTGTGCGAAGACAAAGCACCGTATGTGACATTTTATTTCGAATTCACTTTTTAGCATCATTTAACACAATGAACCCAGCCAGCATCCCTAAGTCAGTCCGACGTAAATTTGTATAGGATTTGTGGAGGATTGGTAGGATTACTGTAGGGGCGGATTCCCCATATCCAGTGGCGTGCAATGTGGGGGAGGGGGCAGAGGAGGCGGTGGCCTCGGGTATCCATTTTATGGGGCATCCAATCAAACAATATCTAGGCCTTGTGCATGGGTCTTGGGGTATACAATCAAGGAGATGGTCCCGGGCATGATGGACCAATCAAACCTCTGCACGAAACTGCCTACATCAGATCGACGCCGGCGCTATGTCGTAACCAGCGGATCTACGTAGGAACGATGCCATTCCTATGTGAAAACTTGGCGTCAATCGAACGGATCGGATATTTCTATGGGGTTGCTGGTTGGGAAATAAATATCCTCTACACTTTCCATGTTATAATTTTTACTCGACAGAACTTTTCATTGGTCATCACACAACTGGAAATTAAAGGAAGAATAAAGCCGTGTTTTCATGCGTGCGGAAACGGAAACGGACGCATCAAAATCCCGCAAGTAGTAAAAAGAAAGAGTGTTTCTATGTGTACGGAAACGGATGAAAACATTCTGAAAGTTTGTATGGATGAGAGTGCGTGTTTTAGTATGAGATTTGTATGCATGAATTATTGATGCAATGTACAGCGCATTGAGCAATAATTTTATTAGAAATGCGCTATATAAATTCTATTTATTATTATTCTATTTCACTACTTTGAAGGTTTTTGACGTTTCGGCTGCCGTTTCCATTTCCGTACAAAGGAAAACACGGCTCAGCGCGAAGAGCAACACAAAGAGAATTTCGTTTTCTGGCGTATACGTGGTTTTCCCATAGGGATGTTTTACGTTTGTTCTATGACATATTTTGAGAACAGTGAAGTGAAGTGTGGCACTCTAGGGGGCGGTGGGGGTGGAATGAAAAGATAGTGTTGGAACTGGCAAGTCGCTTTCTTCAGTAAATACTAAACAGTTGTGTGTGTGTGTGTGTGTGTGTGTTTGTGTGAGTGCGTGTTTGCGTAGGTGTGCTTGTGTGTATACTATAAAGGTAGGTGTGGGAAAGGAGGATAAGGAAGGAGTTTAGATAGTGGCCCTTGTTAGGAGAGCGTAGTGTAATTACAAGGCACTGAAGCCGCAAATGTTTAACCCCGAACTTCTCAGTTGTGCAAAAAAGTGGAATTTAAACAAAGAAAAACTACAGTCACGATACATTTATGGGCATCTGCACATTCACTATTCTCAGCACAAATAAGCAGGTATATTTCCACGAAGAACTTATTATTAGCACCAAACTTGTATTTACCACTTATTTCTAAATATACTCCACAGTCACAGTGTCTTTTTTTTTGGTACATGCTGACGCCATCCAGAGTTAAAAATAACATTTTAAAAAGTGAGTAATTCAGTTAATTGAAGACATAGATTTCCAGGTTGTTGTAAACTCTGGACTACATGCGTGACAATAATTATATGCAGTCTAT
Organism: Onchidella celtica; assembly: GCA_963931925.1. Lineage (NCBI taxonomy): Eukaryota > Metazoa > Mollusca > Gastropoda > Systellommatophora > Onchidiidae > Onchidella > Onchidella celtica. The sequence goes on from OZ007580.1 coordinate 42,889,887, forward strand.
GAGGGCAGAATATCAATGCATTTCGTGAGGAGCTGCTGGATTATTTTGGGAACAATTTTCTTTGTTCTCTCTCCATTATCTGAAAAACTGGAGATCTTTTAGTATGTAGAAGAGGTGTAACAAATGTACACTTTGGCACTTATTTAAAATGCGTTGAGGCACTTATCAGGCTGTTTCACAGTTCCAATTGATTCTAACCTCTTATCATAATATTAAAGTTAAAGCCGCAAACGTTTAACGTGGAATTTCTCTGTTGTGCAAAAATTGGAGTTGAAACAAACAAGAACTAAAGTCGCGAATGTAACATTTAAAGTGATAAAAGATCTGGAGATAGCATGGTGAACGCTGGGCCTGCGACAAGAGCAAATTATCAGTACAAGTCCCGTGCTTCAGAAAGTCACTAACTCTTTTTTAATTCCTCAAGAACAATGATAAATTCTAGTTTGCGATATACAAAAAATTTTGATAATTTGTTAGACACAAAATCAATGTGAAGTGTCAGACTTAAAATCAATACGGTTTTTATCAGGTAAATTTACACCTGTTGAAGGCTGAGCCGAAATAAACTTTGTGAGATTTTTATCTTATTATTATTTTTTTTTTGAATAGCTGGTTTTGTTTTGTTTTTCAAAGGTTAGCAGCATGTTTTGCACAAACATACACACACACACAAAATAAATTTTTAAAAATCGAAACTTCTCTCAGTTTGTGAGAGGCTCACGGGGAACTAGCTGCATGTTTACGAAAAAAAGAAATAAAAATTTAAATTGAAATTTTCTTTAAGTTTGTGAGAGGTTCATGGAAGACAAAAACAAGAAAATGAGTTGCAGCAGTAGCAGCAGCATCACCAGTAACAACAATTGCGACAACAACAACAGCAAACTCGGATTTTGTAGAATAATGGATCTTGCGGTCGATGAGATGAACAGTGGTACATGTAGTAGGCCTATAGTCGTTATCATTGTTGTTATTGTTAATTATAATATTACGTATCGTGTCAGCAAATCCATGACAAGCCGATCTGTGGCAGATTCTGCTGCTGTAATATATTAAATGCCAAATTGCCCAGTCCTCGAAATTAGCAGAGGGATTTGGAACTTGGGACCAGATCTTCGATTTTGAACACAAAGGATGTCGGAATCCCATTGTAATGCAGGAAAATATTCATCAACTGTGCAGTTTATATGAGTAAAGTGGGGGGGGGGGGGGGGGGGGGAGGAGTGGTCGATTGTGCATGATTTGGCCAATTTTTGATCATGCCATCTGCCGTGCAAGTGGAAGATAGAAGTTCGATAATCCGATTTTGTACTGTTATTTTTGGTCCGGAAATGCTGCAAAATCTGGCACCGTGATGACATAAGCGACATGTCAGGTAAGGATTTGGGAGCTAAAAATATCTCCAAAATGTTACCTCAATATTGCGCATCGAAAATATGTTTTAAATGGAAAGCAAAATAAATAAAAGGGGAAGGAAGTTCTTGGGAGGGTGAGGTATATGTGTGAAAAGGTGTAACTGCCACACCTTAAACTTGGCATATAGAAGCTGTTGTATCACAATGACAATAATATCAGTTATCTGGGGTGTTGGCTGAGAGTACTTTAGAATTGGTTTACATTTGGGAGTTTCCCGAAATGTTCGTTTTTCTTTTGTGAGGACAAACAACCAAGCAGAACCAAGTGCCGTGAAAATTTGTCCTTTCCGTACTCATTTGTGTTCTTTACCTAGAACGAAGAGGGAAAAATATGTGAAACTGGGTGATTTTTTCATCCAGGCATGGGCCGAAAATGGTAAGCTTAGCGATTTTTAAAGTTTTTTTTTTCATTCAGTCTCTCTC
>OZ007580.1:42894221-43014221 GCA_963931925.1 Onchidella celtica
ACGGGGGAAGCTTACGTAAGCTTTTGGATTATGGTAATATCTAAAAAAAAATAAAAAAATTGTTGTCATTGTTAGATATCTTTTCGACAATGTAAGTTGTGGGGGTCATGTGAAATATGAAATATAGGCTAAAATATTCTAATTGTCCATGCGAAGTATCATGGACATTCACCATTGCGATGGTCCTACGCTCACGCAAGGTTGGGGGAGTGTGGGCTGAAACTAAGCGTATGAAAATCGTATATAGGAGGAGCAAAGGATGGGGATGTGGGGTAAAAATCCGTAAAATTGAGGACATGTACTTTACGGATGGCCCCCTGAGAAGTCGATTCATATGGGCGGGGGGGGGGGGGCAAGAAGGGGAGGAATCGGAATGATAAGTCGTAAAATGTCAGAAAATGTCAGTTGGAAATGTGCATAGAACAAAACAAATCATTTGTGTTTTTCTGCAGATATAAACATTATCGTACGCTTCATTTGTCTTCACAATTTTTTCTTAAACACAATAATAATTAATTCATTTTTAAAAAAATGTGCAGCCAATGTGGGGCTAGTCACGAGATACAAAAATTTCAACTAGTCAGCTAGTTTTTTTGGTGGTTTTTTTTGTTGTTGTTGTTGTTCCGCCAAATCTCGCATGAGACCGGGCGTGAGCTATTATTTTCTGTTGTCTGTTACGTCACAATTCTCGCGTGATATGGTTTTATCGGTGTGACAAAAACTTCACTGGGTTTTTAAAAATATTTTCAACGTAATAATAATGGTAATACATGCGACTAGCACAATTTCTTTTTTTATTGTCCTACGTAAATGTTTAGCACATAATAATTTGCAAGTAAACAAAGTTACAAATGGATCTGATGATGATGATGTATGTCAAATTAAAAAGAAAAATGTAAGTTTATATTTAATTCGTTAATTTCTCACAAACAAGGCGTTCATAAACCAGGAAGATACTACTACATAAAGCAATGAATTTTATAATAATAATAGCAACAATACAAAGCATTTATATAGCGCTTCATCCCGTTAATAACCAGGCTCTAAGCGCTTTACAACATTTACATCATGTAATTACACACACAATACATAGGCATACTCCGGAGAAAACAAAAAAAAAATAGACATTCAGGGTGTAAAAGTAAAAAGATGACTTTTCAGCTGATGTTTGATAGTCATAAAATTTTCATCCTCTCCCAAAGTGAAAAGAAAAAGATTTTTCACCCATGATCTTAAGGAACATCCCAGGAATTTAAAAGTTTTTAGTGTCTGTAGATGATCTAAGATGCCGTGATGGTACATAGGGAGTCAAAAGATCAGTTAAATAAATTGGTGCGTTTGTGACACATGTTAGCGTTTTTGTACATAAATTTGTGACACAGGGTAACCAGCTTATACATTATCCGTTTTCCTACCGGTAGCCAGTGCAAGCTTTGCAATAAAGGTGATGCATGATCTCCTTTCCTTATAATGTATCATACTATACTGGAACTAGAGGGTGAACATTTAAGCATCTCGAAACTTCGTGAATTCGTGACCAAAAATCACGAAACTTTGTGCCCTGCCTTAACTTTTATAGGATAAATGACGTGGATACGTCATAATCACCACCGATATGCCTTAGCCTTGACGTTTGGACGAGCGTCCGTCAGTTTGAGTCTGTGTTTGGGTTTTACGGCGAGTCGGCACGATAACAGCCACTTTGCGCCCTCCGCGGTCTGTTTGGGCACACTTTCTTTATTTATGTTTCGTATCCAGAGCCTTTAAGTCTAACATAGAATTAAGTACATTCACATGATTTTAACACAGTGGTAAAATTCCAAAAAAAGTTGTTTTGTATAGATCTGGAAAAAGTTTTGTAAACGAGTATAAAAGTTATTAAATCAAGTTGTAGATCTTTCTTAGCCTCTCTCAGAAAGGACATGATGCGTCGGTTACACGTAATGATATCAACAACCGATATAAGAGGAAAAGCATTGTTAGATCCAGGTGAATGTTTTCCATCTAAAGACATCCTTTGATAACAAAAACTTCCAATTAGCGCTAGAGGAGACAGACTCTGTTAGAGATGAAAGATGGCTCAAACACAGTGGTCCTCAACCTGGGGCAAGTTTAAATTTTCACCACCCTATGGGGGTGAATTAGCTGATTCTGGATTTGTGCAAGAATCTCGGTGATTGATGTGTTCTTATTGACTGATTGTGTTTGGTTCTGGTGTGCCGGTATCTGTTCAACATGAGTTCTTCATAAATAAGGGGAAATAACATTGTTATGTGCTATTATTACCGTTGCTGTTATTGTTCTTAGAACAAAAGGCGTCTCTTCTCCCGGTTCAAAGTGTCGAAACATTTCATTCTGTTCAACTCAGTTGTGGCTCAAAATAAACGAAAGTGCATGCATTAAAAATATATCGAACTTCAAGACCTTTTCAAACTATGCCCACTCACTCCTACACATCTTCTGTGTGTAATATGATATTTTGTCGAATTTAAGGCCCGGGGGTTAAAAAACCTTTCACTGGAGGCCTTACTTCCTTTCATTTGAACGTATAATGAAAATATTAAAGCCAGTATTTTGAAATTTCCTCTTTGTCAGTAGCTTTAGTATGGTGGAAGTGGAAACTATGAACAAAACAGGATAGGGGTAAATTGGCTTTCAAAACGTTGCCAGGGGTAAGAAAGAATGGAAAGAAAAAGGCTGAGAACCCTTGACCTAACACTTAACAAGTAGTGCTTGGCGTGTCTGTGGTGTTTATAAGACTCTCTAATCACATGATGTAAGGTTGACTGGCAGATCTTATTGCATGTACCCAAGTACCCGGGTTGGGTTTGGGTGAGTCAGTGCTGGGTATGCCATGGGTGAAAAACTGATAATAATTTTTAACCCTAAGGCTGCCGAGGGTTGAAGTGCACATTGCTGTGCCGAAGTTTTTTGGCTTTCCGTTTTAGTTTTATAAACATCGTTGTCTGGAGCTCGCATTGACCTGGACACCTCGACAATGTTGGCATTTCTTGACCTTAGCTCTTGTTTGTTCTATCTCCATTTTCTGAAAAACTGGAGACTGGATGGTATGCAGAAAAGATATAACAATTTCACACTTTGACACTTGTTTAAAATGCGCTGTGGCACTTATCAAGCTATTTCACAGTTCCGATTTATTCTAACTCCTTATCACAATACTAAAGTGGCAAATGTTTGACGTCGAAATTCTCAGTTGTGCGAAAAGTGGAGTTGGAGCAAATAAGAACTAAGGTCGCGATTTCCAGAAAACTGGCTTCATTGACCCCCGGCACTACGGCATGGAAATAATTATGACCTGTTTTAATTGGCTCAGGACGGTTGGAAGGGTTACGTTCTATTGGAAGTAAATCTTGGTGGCGCACTGACTCAAATCTGTTTTGCGTTCGTTTCTCTTTCCGCCAGGTGACTCAAGACAATTTTGTCGCACCTGAACACGTGAAACAGACTGGTGTTGGTCTGGCCGGTGCTCGTGGCTTTTGATTCAGTGCTCGCGGTCTCTCTTTCCGTCAGCCGCCACAAGCACAGTTTTGCCATGCCCGAACTGTTTCTCTCTCGCCAATCCGCGAAGGGGCCCACATTGTCACTTAAGACACGTCCAAGGTTTATCGTTCAAATTAAAGAGGACAGATATGTAATTATTTGAGTTACGGCACGACTGTGTTCAAACTGATTGCTGACCTGGGCCAGACACTGGTGACAAAGCAATTCAATAGAATCGCGGTCAACATTAAGTAGTTCATTGTGTATACATTTTTTTTTTAACACACCCTATGTTTTCCCATTTGTTGCGATTATCTGTGTACTCATCAACACCAGATTAAACATGCGTGCAATGAAATTATGGAGAAAAAAAAAATCATGTCTTGTTAGATGGAACCAAGAAAGACAACTCCACACTGCATTGATTAACTCGACGGAACGATGACTCAGTCCTTCTGTTGTCACACCTGACTTCAACCTAGAGCTGCAACAAAACTTTCCCGGCTAACTGTAGTTAAAGGGACAGGAAATGCTCATTAAATATCATTAGAATAAAAAGAACTTGAATAGCAAGGGAAATGGCCGAGGCAGGGGCGTATCTGCGTGGAAAATTGTGCCATGGCCAAGCATTGAAATTGCACCCATATCCAAACATCTGCGGACACCCATCTTTGAGATTGCTGTACCATAAAATCAGCTCAAAAAATACAAGTGAGGCTCGTTAATCCTTTAATTAACTACTGATGAACGACTTGTCTGAAGAAAATTCCTTTTTGTAACTATTCCAGGATGGCTTGTCAGAATTTAATAGAAATTTCTCTGTGGCGTGCAGTGCACGAGCACCACCCCTCCTTCTCCACTTGTACGCTTTTCATAAGAAGAGGGACCCTCCCCCCTCCTTGCCGACCCCATACGAGCTTACGCACTTTATAGATAGAGCCTGTCTGAGATACATTAGCTGAGAAGTAAATTAGTTTGTGAATAAACTAGTTTTGTGGGGGAGACGGTGGTGTTGAGGCAAGGTGCTCGACGCTCATGCCGAAGGTACCGGGTTCTATCCCTGATCGGTCCAGGCAAGTTGGATTTTTTTTTTTTTCGGGGGGAAAATGATCCTATGGCAGGTAGGATGAAGCACCTAGTCTTCTCGGATAAGGACGGAAAACCCGGCGGGCCGGTGTGCACGTTGCGCACGTTAAAGACACTGTAACAGGGTGATAGATTGGCAAGGTGTAACTAGTAGTTATAATAATATTGTGCCTATAACTAGCGTGGGAAGATAGTTAACGGCGGGGAGACAGAGTCATTGTAGGCCAGAGGGGGAAAGTATGGGATGCAACTGAAGCGCTTTGACACCCGAAAAGGGTAGTGTTTACTTGACCGCCGTACTTGTCGATCAGATCACCTGGGAATTGCTTGGGGGGTAGAGCTGTTTCAATAGTATTTGACGTGGAGCCGACGGGGGTGGCTATTAGGATAACTAATGCACACTCGGTGGGCGTCTTGGGACGCTACCTGACTGGGTATAAATCCCCGAACGCTCCTTCCAACTTCAGACCGCTGAGAGCACTCACCAGCTTCGTGCCGAAGAGGAGACCACAACTGCAACTGTAACTTTGTACTAGTCTTGTGAGTGGGGAAGGTCAGGGAACCCGCAAACATCCTTTGTCAGAGCGTGGTATCTTTGGTATCTTGTCGGCATTTGAGCTGTTGCTGAGTGGTAAGTTAATTGTACGATGTATGTGTATTTTACTTAATGTTCATGATTGCAGAACCTAAATCTAGTGGGTTTACTTTGGTATAACTACTGACTCTGAGAGAGTCACGGAAACGCCGTTATATATATGTTACGAAACCTTATAGGATGGGGTCCGTTAGAGAGAGCGTTATTCTTCGTGGGGAACGTGTAAATATCATTAAAACTGTATTGATCGTTTATTCTATTGCCTATATGGGAGCCTATGGAGTATGGGAGCTGCAGCCTGACTTATAACAGTGTCAGCGGTTAAAAGTGTTAATGATGAATATCCGTCATGGAGTAAGTATGGAAGTCATGCCTTCCAGCAGTAGATTAGGACTTTGCGATTGTTTTTCTACAGAGGAGGAAGAACAACACCTTCTTGGCTTCTCAACTTCTTGTACTTTGATTAACGACATCGTGGCTTCTTGGCTTCCCGACCTATTGGTACCTGCCGATACCTGTTGATCTAACTGCGCAGTCAAGCCAGGGTAGAGAGGAAGAACCAGTGCCCAGATAGCGCCATACACCCCTAAAGGAGAGGTTTCCTTATGCTGAATGTTCCCATGTGTTTTATAAAATGTGCTAGAGATTGAATATTACGAAGCCATTTAATTAGCATGTACTGATTTGCATCAACTTCATTCCATCGAAATTCACATGAAATTGTATGACCTATGTTCCTATTATTATTGAATGAATTAATAATTATTGTATATATGTAAGCAATACAGATATCGTTTGTTATAACTTATAGAAGAGAGATAGTCGATTATTTAGTGTGTTTGTGCCGTGCCCATCACGGCTGGTGTCAGAAGAAAGTTAGTGAGAGAAAGTGGAAACATCACAGACACCTTGGCAGTTGAAAGTCGAGAAGAGCCCGTGGAACAAGGCCGCTGCCCGGGCAAAATTCTTTTTAAAAAAACTAATCCCTATCACAAAAACACACAGAAACAAAAACAAGAAAAGGGAGATGTAAATGCCAAGAGCAGAGGAACCTCCTAAAATAAAGACCGAAAAACCTCTTGGGGTTTCCCTCCCCCCCCCCCCCCCCAAAAACAACAACAACAACAACAACAATCCGCAGACACATAAGCAGACAATTCAAATTAATCTGTCAGTGCCCACCCGGGTTACGAACTCATCTTCTGCTTCTGAGATGCATTAGTTTTGGGGGGTACAGTCATTAACGCCCTATTTTCTTCCAAGTGTCACTGACTGACATTAAACTAGATGAAGAAACAAGAACGCGCGTTGTGCTCACTTACGTAACCACTTGCAAATGTGCGGGTGTAGAGAATATGCACTCACGAGAGACAGTCTGGCGCGGGGTGGATTGGGCGATGGCAGACACGAGAGGTTAATTATACAATATAATGTGTTTCTGCTTTGAAGAGTCGCGTGTTTGTTCCAAGGCGCGACGGCAGGTAGGCATTGTATACACACCGCGTTGACTGATAAGTTGGCGATATATTATTATGCTTCTACTGGAGAATACTGGCGGTAGATGGTGCTTTTCAGCGTGTTCTATACACAACCTTGTAGAGAGCTAAGCTTTACTTTCAGGACATGTGCAGCTCTTAACTTTAGTTTCAAAAGCAGGTTTTTTTGTTTGTTTGTGTATGTGTGTATTTCCTACGAGGAAACTGCATTGCACTGAACATTCTGCATATTTACGCAAAGTCTGAGCATGTATCGGTGTCAGAAAAAGATAACATGATAATAATAATAATAATATATTGCATTTATATAGCGCCCAACCCCGTCGATGACAAGCTCTGGGCGCTTTAACAAACTCTTACACACACACACGCATACACAAAAGAAATTCAAAAATATTTACTATTGTTGCTGCCGAAAAACACCCAGCCTAGTTTGTCTGAAAGAAATGGGTCTTCAGATGGCATTTGAAAGAACCAATGTCATTAATTTCCCTGGTTGTCTTTGGAAGAGTGTTCCAGATGGTAGGGCCAAGAAATGAAAAGGACTTTTCTCCTACAGTGGACAGATTCATTTTAGGTACTTTCAATTTTGTAGTGTCAGATGATGATCTTAATTGACGAGATGGAACATAGTAATCAGTTAAATCAACTAGGTACGATGGAGCAGTATTATTGACACATTTGTGACAAATGGATGACAATTTGTACATTATTCTTTTCTCAACTGGCAGCCAGTGCAAACTCTGCAGAAGTGGCAGTGCTGAATCTCTTTTCTTTTTCTTCAAAACAAGTCTCGCTGCATTGAATGCATTCATAGATGATTTTACAAGGGACAACTCAGAGCTTGAACCGACTGTTAAATGGGAACTTCTTAAGGTTGAAATAAAATCTTTCTGTGTACAGTATTCAAACACAAAGAACCAGCTCAGGAAAAATAAAGAACGGGAATTAGAACTGGAGATTGAAAGGACAAATAAGCAGTTACTGGCGGAACCTAACAATCAAAACTTACAAAAACAAATGGCAATCCTTAAACAGACTTTAGAAATATTTCTGCTACATAAAGCAAGAGGGGCCCAGATAAGGTCGAGAGTTAAGTGGATAGAGCAGGGTGAAAAAAACACAAAATACTTTTTATCACTAGAAAAGAGGAACGGAATTGTAAACACAATATATGAATTAAGGGTAAAGGATAACGTCTTTAAAAAACCGTTAGACATATTGGATCAGATCCGACAGTTTTTTGAGGGTCTGTATAGGAAAGATAGTATAGAAATGGAAGGAAAGACATTATTGAATGGCTATCTGGAAAACACTGAATATCCAATACTAGACGAAGGCGAAAAAGAACTAATGGAAAAAGATATTACAGTAGAAGATATGGGAAACGCATTATCTAAACTTAACAATGAGTCAGCACCTGGGAGTGATGGACTTACGACTCCCTTCTATAAATGTTTTTGGTCTCGACTTAAAACATTGCTATGGGAAAGCCTATCATATTCAGTTAGAAAGGGAGAACTTACAGCCACTCAAAAAAGGGGAGTAATCACATTAATACATAAGGGAAACAATCTAGAGAGGAATAACATAAACAACTGGAGACCAGTGAGTCTTACCAACACAGATTATAAAATCTTTTCTAAATGTCTAGCCTTAAAACTCCAGAGGGTCATGGATAAACTCATACATAGCAATCAGGTAGGTTTTATTAAAGGCAGATCTATTACGAATTTGATTCGTACTATAGATGACTGTTTGACTTTAGCAAGGGAGGGAGAGGGTGGGGCAGGCATTTTGGTCTCACTGGATTTCCAAAAGGCCTTCGATAGTATTGAAAAAAAAGCAATTATATATGCACTTGAAACCTTCAACTTTGGTAATAACTTTATTCAATATGTCAAAACATTGATACGGAGTACAGAGAGCTGTGTAAAAAATGGGGGCTGGGTCTCCAAATGGTTCAATACAGAACGTGGAGTGAGGCAAGGCTGCTGTGTCAGTCCTCTACTGTTTATTTTGGTGGCAGAAATTATGGCCATCAAGATAAGACATAATCCAGATATCAAGTGTATACAAATGGAAAATACTCTGAATCATAAACTGCTCCAGTACGCAGATGACGTAACATTGATGTTAAACCATACTGATGACCTCAAAGAAGCTCTCAGAGACATCGCAGCATTTGGAGAATTTTCAGGGTTGAAATTAAATAAGAACAAATGTAAAGGGATGGAAATAGGAGATGGGAATATGAAAACTTGTGATATGGGAATTTCGTGGGTCAACAAGGGACATAACATGAAAATACTGGGCATCTACTTCAATGCTGATAAAGAAATATCCTGTGTGGAAGAGAATTGGAAAGAAAGGGTAAGGAAACTTGAAGAAATCATCCAAAGATGGAAAAGACGCAATTTATCATGTTATGGTAAAGTAACTGTGGTAAAGAGCTTACTACTATCACAATTGAGCTATATAGTACAATCAGTAAGTCTGCCACAAAACATACTACAAGAAATAGACTCTAAGATATTTAAATTCATCTGGCAGAAAAAATATTCAAATAAGAAAGCATTTGAGAAGGTAAAAAGAACTGTAATTTGCAAAGAATTGTCTGAAGGAGGATTGGGTATGATTAGTATAAAGGACCAACAGAAAATATTCCTAATGAAGTGGATGAAATGGCTGACATCGAAAGGCAATAGGACGAATGAAAGCCACATAAACACCTCTGAACATTTCTTCTCACAGTTTGGGGGTAGCAAATACTTTGTAGAAAGTAATTTCAGCCTTAAACATAAGGCAAAAATAAACACTATCACATCTTTGTTCTGGCGAACTGTAGCCAGTGCCTGGATAGAAGCAAAGGACACAAAAGTAATTGTTAGTGACACGGACAACATGTCACTACAGGAATTGTTAAATCAACCCTTGTTTAATAATAAGTTGTTCCAATATAAAAGAAACCTCCTTTTCTTCCCGAAATGGATCAAGGCAAATATAAGATATATACACGACGTGTGGAGCGAGAGAGGAATAATCGGAAGAGAGACCATAGAGGAAAAAACAGGAAATTACCCAAGCCTAATGTTTGAATATAACGCAATGATAAATGCGTTCACAGAAAACCAGAGAACGCTTTTAGGCAGTGTTACAAGGAACATGATTAGGGAAGCAAAAGAGACAGCTTGTAAGCTTCCTGAATATATTGAATGTTTCTTTGCCAAAACTAATAAACAAATAAGAAATAGATTTCTAAACAGTAGAGAAGGCACTAGTTGTGGAGTTGGCTTCTGGAAAAGAAAGCTTGATATCGATGTCACAAAATATTTTATGGTAGCAAAAAATTCATCTAGGGAAAGTAGACTTAGGCTTCTTCACTTTAAATTAATCCATAATATCTACCCTACCAATATTTTACTTACAAGAATAGGAATAAAATCATCAGAAAATTGTGCTTATTGTAATGAAAGAGACTACATAGAGCATTTCTTCTTTTACTGTAAGAAAATCAGGGGATTTTGGAATCATATAGCCAATGTCATTCTTATGAAAACGGGCCATAAATTAATCATGAACGAGGTGACAGCACTCTTTGGAATAGTGAAAAAAGATTGTAACGAATGTACAAGTAAGAAAATAAATACTATAAATCATATTATATTAGTGGCCAAGCTATGTATAAGTAAGCTGAAATATGGAACCATGAATAATATTTTCCATATCTTTGAAATAGAATGGAAGCATAGAGAACATCTCATCGAATAGTTATTATTTGTACGCCACGAGATGTCTCAGTATCCTTAACTCATCTCAGGCTCCATTAACGTTAAATATGAATGGAAATTTTATTGTATGAGCGAGTGAAATAGAGATAAAGAAAAAAAAAAAAAAAAAGGGCAATGACGAAAAGATGAAAAATGCAACAAATTTTGGTATTCCAATGTGCATGAAAGTAAAGTTATTCCACGGTCACTTTTTATTTTTTATATTCTGGTACTGATAATATTTTATTATTATTATTTGGTTAGAAAATTGGCAGACTTTTTTTTTTTTTTTTTGCTGTTTTGTTTTCCTTGTCTCGATTGACTCTATTATGCATCATATTTGAATTAATTATTGTATAGATGACTCATCCTCTTAGTATTTAAAACCATTGGGAACACACGTAGCACATGGAAGACAGATTTATTTTATTTTATATTTTTTCTGAAATGTCTGTCTGTTCTTTTAATCTGTATTTTTAAAACTTCTGCTCAGGTTTATTATATATATTTACTGATTATTATTATGATTGGCTTGTGTTTGTATTGCTACAGTACCAGCTGTTTAAAACTGAACTCTAAAACTGATCAGCTGATAATGTTAAAGACCTAGAGGGTTCGAGAAGGCCGACAACACAGAATTCAGTAGTTAACAATTCTGGGATATAAAAGACTCAAGTTGGGTCCGATCCCCAGGATAGTCCCCATAGACAGCTGTGTATTCATTTACTTGGTTATATTATTATGTTCTCTCTTACTCATCTATTTATTTATTCATCTATTTATTTATTCATCTATTTATTGACCTTAGTCTTCACTCTTAATTCCACCGAGTATCTACATATATGTTCAAACACACCTATATGGGCATCTATATATTTTTTTAAAAAAATTTAAAAAAAAAATTTGAAGTTGTTCATGTCTGTTGGCTTAATTAGGTACCCTATTATTTCTTTATTTAGTGATCACTGAGTCATGCACTGAATGAATACATTCAAAATCGCATTTCAATCTGAGCTCTTAAAAGAGAAAAAAGAAAAAAAAAAAAAAAAAGTCTCGCTGCATTGTTTTGAGCAATTTGGAGTTTTCTAATATTTTTTTGTGAAATTCCAGCCAAAAGGGAGTTGCAATAGTCAAGCTTTGAAACATGCCTCTATTTACTTCTTTTGCGTGATTATTAGACATAAATCCAACCCCTTCCTTTTTTTTTTTTAAGCCTTAGAATCCACGAGATGTCTTTTGAATGTAGAGCACTCGGAAATAGCGAGTCTGGGTAGAGAAGCAATCGGAAGTAGCGAGCTTGGAAAGAAAAGAAACCCATTTTAGCCTGGTTAAATATCTTTTTAAGTTCTGTATCTTTTTTTTTTGTCTCAAAACTTTCATGGAATGATCGTAAACTTTTAGTGGTAAGAGTTTCAAGTGTTGCAGAGAACGTTTCGTTGGCGGTTCTTTGATTCCAGAAAAAATTGGTTCGGGTTTTGTAAGTTCAGAGTTATAATGCCTGTACCTTTGGTAAACTTGCTGATGTGACCACTTTCGGAGTAAACGATTTGGCCGACGGTGTACATTTACTAACCAAAGCTTTGATCATAATAAATAACAGTGCAAGGTGAATGGCACTTGAGGAATTTGCACTTTCCAGCATCCGAAACTTGCTTGTCACTGTAGTTTTGCCCTCCCCAAAGGGGGGGGGGGCATGATTATGAATATTTATGTTTGCAATACTGTAATATTGACAGGCATCACGCGTGCAAACATTGTACACACTCCCCCCGCCCGCCACATACATACATATTATCTCTCTGTCTCTGTCTGTCTGTCTGTTTCTTTTTCTCTGTCTCCCTCTGTCTGTCTGTCTGTCTGTCTCTTTCTCTGTCTCTGTCTTCCTCTCTGTCTGTGTGTCTGTTTGTCTTTCTTTCTTTGGTTCATCCATTTATTAATTTCAGGCTTTATCTAGCCCATGATGGCCACATAGCGAGTGAATAACTGTATGAACATCAATGCAAATCACTCACTCACTCACTCACTCATTGCCTCACTCACTCACTCATTAAGTATATACCTATTTTTTTTCTTCTATTTCAGATTTAGCCCTTGTTGAGAATCGAACCCCTAGCCATACAGTCTACATTACCAGGGAGAACCCATCAACATGATTTAGCAAGACAAGCTAAACGGGATCTTCCTAATGCACATTTCGACGTATACCTGCTTTAAGCCGATGTTTATAAGACTACTTTATTAAAAAAAACCTAAACACAACGAAAACATTGCATGTCCAAATACCAGATAATAACGTCTTCAAATAAGGAGAGGTGGGTGAGTTGCCCTGAACCACACTGGTACAGCAGCAAGTATAATACAATTTTATTTATCCGGAAAATTTTAGCATTTTCCGGTGTTCCCTAGAAGTTCAGTTGTGGTTCCAGAAAACCCCGGATACTTTTTCAGCCCATGCCGAACGACATGGCACCCGATACCCCAACACGAAGACGCAAAGGCGTCAGTGACAACAGTGACTTTGACAACATCAACAACAACAACGTATTGAAACTGTCGGCTCAAAACTCACTAACCGTGCCTGATGATTTGCTGTCTGGCGGTCAATCATTTTTAGCCCCGCCCACTTTCTATTTGGGCGAGCGGCGTCTGAGCACCTCGTCCTGTGATTCGTCGGTTTCTCAGGGCTCTCGGCGCCGCCTCAGGAGAAACTCCACCTCCAGACTCTCGGACTTTGACGACGAGAAGAATGACGTCACGCTGATGACGTTTGCACGAGGAGCACAGAAAGCCTATGTGAGGATCGGCCACGGACTCCGGCGTGCTATAAACACACTGTTCGTATCGCGTCCCAGAAAGCCAAACATCGTATGTGAAGGAGATGTCATGGAACAAGTAAGTATTAAGCTTACAACAAAGATAACGTAAGTACCTACAATAAGATGGGGCAGTCCCTTCTTGGCATATCTAGTGTCTTTGCTCTCATTGGCTGAAAGTAAAAAAAAGGCGCCACGTAATGTATTCATAACCTTAAAATCGAAATTACCCTGTTCCCTTGACCTTTACTGTTTGAAATTAATTAGCTGCTGTTTGGGCCAAGCAGCCAAAGTACTTACAATAACTTATTTTGGGACCAATTTGTTGCCAGTTTCAGAAAAGTTTACGGTGGCCATTTCTCCAAAATGAAAAGGTTACTGTTACCAAATAGCCAAACGCAACTCTAAAGTTAACCATTCAACGCATGCACTTTTCCTGGAAATTCATTGTACCGGCACGTACTTTTCGATTGTTACATAAAGAGATAATGCGTTTTTTTTTTTGTTTTTTTTTTAATGTTCAAAAAAAATAATAAATAAATAAAAATAAAACTGAATTTTGTCCAAAATGAATTTATCGGTAAGTTTATGGTAAAATTTATCGAAATTTACTGTTAAAAACTTCAGGCAGTACCCGGTACACAAAATTTCATAATTTTGATCACGTAGATACGAAATTTAAGGTGCTTACCATGACTACCTTCTAGCTCCATTATATTATATATATATTTTTTGTTTCACTATGACTTAACATATTGTAATAATTATATACCATCTTGGAAGCAACTTTGAAAGGAATGGGGTCTGCCCTTTGAAATGGTGGGATCTGGGATTTTATGATAATTATTTTCTCTGAAACTCAAATTTTGTAAAAACATTTGTGTGTTTAGGTAATTAATTAGGAAATCCTATTTTACACTCCAGGTCTGACAGCTCCCAGACACTCGCTCTTTTCATCACCACATGACGCAACCAAATGTAAAATAGGGTTAAGGTTGCCATATGCGATGTTTTCCAAGTCGCTAGATATCGCAATTCAAACAATTTTGTGTTGGTCTTGGTTTCATCAAACAATGCCATTTCAAATTCTCAGGCTGCTTGGATTTGTAAAGATTACGTCATCAGCAAGCTGACGTCACGAGATCTGATGAGCCGAAAGGTATTTCTGTAAAAAAAAAAATGTTGCTATTTCTGATTTTTAAGGTACTTGTACTCTGAGTAAATCAAGACATGACTGTGACAGAGACATTATAGGAGAGCCTAACTTTAAACGTCTATAACTTAAGACTGAATTTGAGAGAAAGAGAGAGAGACGGAGTGAGAAAGAGAGATACAGAGAGAGAGATAGGTAGATAGATAGATAGATAGATAGATAGATAGAGAGAGAGAGAGAGAGAGAGAGAGAGAGAGAGAGAGAGAGAGAGGGAGAGAGAGAGAGAGAGAGAGAGAGGAGAGACAGAAAGAGTGTTCTTGTGCACAACAAATGCTGATGTTACAAACATACTTTTCGTTTTGTTGAACGCTGGTAGCTATTGACTTACCTGAAGTGTATAACAGTCAGATACAGCCCTCATGGTGGATAGCGGTAATTATTGTTCAGATTGTAAAAGACCGCACGCATCACTGCATAAATGTGAATCAGAGCTACATAATTGGTTTTGTCAGTGTACGCTGAGTCTGATGAGATTAAGCGGTAAAGTAATTAGAGAAAGCTCCTTTTAGGTATACAGACAAATAAACCGACAGACAGACACATGGATGGAAGGAAAGAGATTAAAAAACAGACAGATAGGCCGACCGGCGGCAATCAGACAGACAGACAATCAGACAGATGGTCAGACAAACTCACAGACAGACGGACGGACGGGTGGATGGACAAAATCTCACTTCATTGTTGGTTCTTTCCCAGGTTGGCTTCCAGGCGTCCGGTTGGCCAAAATCTGGCCATATCATCAATGCAGGTTGTGCCTTAGAACTGGCCTATCCCAGAACCTACTCCAATGTTTCCAGGAAACTGTGTATGACCATGAGTTCCCCGAAAATCGTCAGGACGACCATGACCCTGCTATTGGATGTATTGTTTGAGGGCGAGACCACATGGGGAAAGGTAGGGTTTTATGTGGATCACAACAACAACAACAGCAAAATCCAGAGTCGGCGACCCTACGGAAATCTGATGCGTAGAACTGAGGTCAAATTTGTTCATAGGAATGCCATCATTCCAATGTAGATCCGCTGCTTACTACATCATGCCGATGTCAGTTTGAATCCATCCCTACAGCAATCTTACTAAAGATACTACAGCTGATAAGATGAGACAGCAAGTGCTTTTAGCGTGCGCAGATTTTCACCGCCGCATGGCGGCAAACGCGCGGAAGTCATGAAAAAGTTCCGAATTTGACAAAGCCAAGTAGGGAAAATATTGAATTTTATTCACTGTTCAGCTATCGTTACAGGCCTTGACTGGCGACACTTATTGTGGAATTATAATCTCAATAGCTGTGGGAAAACTCTGGCTATTTTTTCTTTTTTTTAGTCGCAGTAGCACTGTCACAATTTTGCATCATAAATTTACCATTATATCAAGCATTCTTTTCATACTATGGGCCATGGGCCCCGCCCCCGATCAGTGCGCAAATTGTGTGCACGGTTTTTTTAGTGGTGCGAAGAAGACAGCGTCTCATCTTATCGTTTCTAGCATCTTTGATCTTACTAACCCTGGGGAAATCCAATACAAATCTACGTCGGAATAATGTAGAGATTCTGGCAAGGGATCCGTTACACAATATCTCGTTAGTGAAACTTTGCCCTGATGAAATGAAGAATGTCGCGATGTGGGTTACATGGGGATATTTCGACTGACACTCTTTCGAGGTCCGCTCCCACAATCGACGAACACACAAAAATAAATACTTGCACTCTAAAAACTAAATAAATCAATTGCTTTCAATTTTAGCAGAACTGTAGGGCAGTTTAATTACAGGAATTAATGTAACAAATATAATTATAAATATAAATATCAATTCAAAGGCAACTGAATCTAACTAATGGAACTACAGCTTTTATAAAGACTAACGAATTCAATCTAACTACTTGCAGGTCATATGAGTTATATGGCAAATAGAATCCGCGCACGTGGCGACGGATCTAACAGTTTAAATTCTATTAATTCAATGAGACATGTTAGGATATGGACATTTCCTCTAGACACGCCATGGAGAATGCTTGTACAACCATGCGTTGTCTGGCGGTAGCTCTGAAACTGTCTTCAAAAGTAAGTAGAACGGTTCACTTTCATCATTACAAATTAGTATGGACTCTCACCATGCGGCCCTCACTGGGAGTGAGAGCGCTGGATGTAAACGCTGTGGGTTTATATCAAACCAAGTAGCTTAGGCTCTGGAGCTTTAAATCAGGCCCCTCACAATGGACTGCTCAACTGCGTCTCTATGTCTCTCATCTGGCTGAGGACTATCGCCGACCACCTCGTAAATGGATTGTCTACATGTGGCCCAGAACTAAGTTCTGTATGGCCTTAAATACTGGACTGCATCTGCAGCTTACCGTCTAATTCCTGGATTGTGATTGGTGCAACCACTTCTAGCTCAGCTGCCGAACTGAGTTATTTTAAGTAACAGCCCTACGCAACGACCTTGGGTCGACATCAAAGGTCGAATTACTTCATACAATATAATGTAATTTTATAGCAATAAATTCTTAACATGTTCAAAACCCCGAGCTTTTACTCTGGATCACGGTATTTTCTGTACGTCAACAGACGTCTCAATAACATTTAATTCCTACTCACCCCTTCCCTCTTTACTAAACCTAGTTCAAAACACGAGATACAACAAGTGCTCAGTCATGCACACCTACGCTGTCCGTCTATCCTTCCCCACATCTTCTGTCTATCTATTATAAAAAAAACTGTTCAAAACAACTTGTTTACGAGACCAAGTTATGCTGGCTCGCACAATAATTACGTTTGTAAAAATTACTCACTGCTCTCTCCCAAAAATTTAGTCAGTGGAAACATTTATGAATTAAATCTGTTCTTGACAAAGAACGCAGAAGAAGAAGGAAGAACCTGATGAAATTAGGCAGACATAATTGTTCTGTTTACAAACTAACTTAGTTACTCTTAATAATAAATTACACAAATATGTGTTCTGATATAGCCTGTTGCATAATATCTGACTAACCCTTAGAAGATGATAGAGCCGATGATCAGCCTAATTATTTTACATTGAAAAAGACAATGTGGCCGATCATGGGCCCGAGTGTATTAGAGTGAAAAGGACAGTTAGAAAGCAGTTCTGATCAGTCGTGTCATGGTGTTGTAACCAGGCATACTTGTTTCGTAAAATCTACGGATCTATAGGCCTACATACCAATGATGGATCATCCTGCTACTGTAAACACATTATCGTCTTTCTCTATGGGTAACATCTAAAATATCCCCGT
Source organism: Onchidella celtica (assembly GCA_963931925.1). Taxonomy (NCBI): domain Eukaryota; kingdom Metazoa; phylum Mollusca; class Gastropoda; order Systellommatophora; family Onchidiidae; genus Onchidella; species Onchidella celtica. The sequence continues at coordinate 42,911,947 of OZ007580.1, forward strand.
CTCCAAAGGGTTGAAAAAAACAACCCCAAAAAACTAACGAGTTATTTTACAGGGACATGACATTTCTGAAATGTTAAAAAGGAAAAAGAATGTACATTGTGACACAAAATTTACCATCTGAGCTAAAAAAAAATGTAGTCAACCTACTAAAAAATGTAGTATCTTCATTACCAGCACTTCAAATATGCACCATCGCCAGCACCACTACCATTATCATCATCATGATCGTCATCACCTCTCCCGCAACCACCTGCGCCTGTGCCATTTGCCCGTCACACCACTATCATCATCATAACCACTGATATCACCAATGCCATCATCATCATCATCATCATTGATACCACTTCCGCGCAACCATTACCTCTGCTGCCGTCTCTATTTACAGCCACCATCATCTTCTCTTTCACTCCCAATTCTTGCTGTGCTTGTCGTGCATCTTCCTAATTTTAATCTCACACTCCCCCCCTTCCCCCCCCCCCAAGAAAAAACCCTCACACAGACACTCACACAATTGTACAAACAATGATCTATTATTGGCAGGTGGTTTCCATGTTTGCTGTGGCTGGGCTGTTCGCCGAGGAATGCGCAAGTCAAGGTCACGCAGATTTCGTCAAGGAGGTGGTGGATGTCGTGGTAGATTTCATCGGTGCCCATCTCCTCCCCTGGTTGGTCTCACAAGGAGGCTGGGTGAGTGCTGTATTTCAACTCTCTCCCATTTCCAGCTGACTTAAAGAATTTGGTTTCATTAACCCCTTTGCCCAAACAGCTCTCCGAGCCTGCGAGGGGTGTCTGGGCAAACAGCGTAACTCGAAAATTTTCTATTTTTGTTTTTTTGCATATAGTGTTTCGCCTTGGTATGTACTACATTTTGACATGATGGGAATTCCATTATCAAATGACTTGACCTAATTATTGATAAGGATTCAAAGGTCGTAACAGACATCTGATACTTCATGTCAAACTTTCAAATCGCTCTCCTGTAAAATTTACAAAACTGGCGATACGATCTTTGCGCAGGCACCCCTCGATATATTCCAATACAACATGAGAAGATATACAAGCAGATTAATGATGAATGTGTAAAAAGCAAACAGATGAGCAAACAAAGAAACAAATATATAGGGGAAAAAATGTCCAAAACCTGCAATGAAATCTGATCAATGCTTTGCTTCATATGCATTCTCACGGAACATGAGCCACGGTGCTGGGGAAGGAAAGGGGCATGGGGGTTGGAGAGGGGGGGGGGGATGGGATCTCTAGCCCGATGCACGATCGAACACTGAGACTAATGAAGTGTAGCTGATGCCTCTGTGCTTTTTGCCCTTCCTTGATCATTTAACCCCAGAGATGACGAAAGCTTATTCAATATTTATATCTTCAGTTAATCCCTTAATTCCTTCCATCCTTCCTCCATGTTCACTCATTCATTTATTCATTCATCCCCTCATTCCTATCAGCCTTTCTTCCTCCCTACCTTCCACCCTTCCTCCATTCATTTATTCATTCATACATTCATTCATTCATACAGTCCTCCCCACATTCCTTCCCGCCTTTCTTCCTCCCTTCCTTCCATCCTTCCTTCCTTCCTCCATTCATTCATTCATTCATCCATCCATTCTGTCATTCCTTCCTTCCTTCCTCCATTCTTTCATTCCTTCCTTCCTTTATGCATATTCTTCCGTCCATTCTAACCTCTCCCCTTTCTCTCTCTCTCTATCTCCAGGAAGCGTTTCCAGACCCAGGGGCCGGTGATAGGAGTCGTCTCAGCAAACTGCGGCTTTGTATCCTGGCCAGTAGTACAGCTAGCGTGGCCGCGGCAGTGACAAAGTTCTTCGATTTGTGGTGACACAGAGAACTGTGCATGACCTAGATAATGACGAACTCCTAACCAGTGGTACAACAATTGCGACCACAGCAGTTACCAAGTTCTTCGACCTCTGGTGACACAGGATCTTTGCATGGCCCAAATAATCACAGAACTTCTGTCCTGATCAATGGATATTGACTGACTTTGCAATATCATCTTGTGGCAGATTTCTTTGTTTCGTATTCACTCTCAGGATGAACATGGGTATGAAAGGTTTTTAATTAACTTCTGATCAGCTGTGATTTATTGACTTACAGCTTTGCAATATCATGCATTCTTTGGTTTTTGTGCGCTTGTAAGCTGAGGTTTTCATGTGTGAAGAAACAGAAACAGCAAAGGATATGTCAAAAATCTTTGAAGTGGTGAAATAAAATGTTTTCATGTGTATGGAAACACACGAAAACACAGGTTAAGGATGGGCATTTCATGTACTGATTTGGACTGTTTCAAACCCAGGACTTCAGAAGTAAATTGTTTAACCTAGAGAGCTTTGCAAGATCATGCTTTCGTACTGTGTTTTCATTCTCATATTGGCCACTGACACAGATTTGGAGTTTCTCAAATGCAGGTCTTCAGAAGTTATTTATTTAAACTGGAAAGCTTTGCAATATCATGCGTTGTTTACTGTGTTTTCACTCTCATATTGGTCCTGGATATGAACAGATCAGGAGTGTCTGAAACAGAGGACTCTAGAAGTTATTTATCTACGAAGAACTTTTGCAACATCATGCGTTCTTTGTTCTGTGCCCCCTTTCAGAATGGCTACTGGAGTGTACTGATACAGCATATTTCAAACCACAGTCTTAGAATTTATTTATGAACTACAAAAGCTTTGCAATATCATGTGCTTTTTGTTTTGTTTTCACCCTGGACAGTATGTACAGAAACAAGGGCTTCAAGAGTTTTTTATGGACTAGAGAGCTTTGCAATACATGTATCATGATGTGTTCTTTTGTTTGAATTCTCTCTCAGGATACCCATTCGCGTGCAAATATTTGTCATATAAGTAGAACAACTATTAAGTGTCAGAATTTTAAGATGTGAGAGGGATAATTCTGGTGCCTTTCAATAACAAAGTTGAAATAGCTTGGTTTATTCTGTTGTGTTACGGAAAAAGATCATATGTAAGTCAAAAACAAATTTTACTGGAAACAAAACACAATCTCATACTGCACCGAATTTTATTCTCTGTTCAATTTCCATCTTATGATAACCAAGAGAAAGTTTTAGTTGTACATGTACATCAGTATAACCCAGTTAGAAAGAGCGCACATTTCATACTATGCGATGATTGTTAAATAAATGAATTTGACATAGAATGGCGTAAGCAACATTTGTGTGTAACAACGATAAGGACATGGTTCTGTTATGTAATTCCACGTTTCAATGGGGACTTCTCAGAACTCATTTACATGTTCTTCCAATAAACTTGTGGTGGAATGGAGGCGTTTCCCTTTGTAAGGTGGAATAGAGTAGACATAGGGGAGGAGAACATACATCGACCATGTTATACTATGTTTGGGCTTCGGTACTGACTGCTGTGTTGTGGAAAAAGACTGTGTAAGCCAAAATCAAAATTTTACAAGAGATGCAAGAAACCTTTCACATTGCACTTTTTTTATTCATGGTTTCCCGTTTAGGATGACCAACTGAAACAATGAGTCATACACAATTATAACCCAGGTAAAAAGATAGAACATATTTCATTCTGTAAGAGGATTTAACACAAAAAGTGAATTTGGCTTTGATTGGTGTATACGAATTACGGAGGCTACAGACTGTTATGACTTACTTGTGCCAAAAAGGATCCACAAGTAAGGACATTTCCAGGTTAAATGTCATAAGGCATGACAGGTGGGGGGGGGGGGGCACTCATTGAAAAACACATTAAACTTAAACATTGCTATGATCCTTGTTTTCTCCCTTGAAAACCTGTTGGAAATTATGAGATTGAGTTACTTGTCATAAATCCAGGGCTGTCTTAACTCATGGGCACACTGGACAGTTGCCCGGGGCCCCGAGGGTTTAGGGGGCTCCCTGCATGCAAATTTACATTGGCTTTTGAAATAGGGAAGAAAATTCCATGCAATATGAGAGACTCCTTAAACAGATAATACAGGCCCTGACCAAGGGCCCATAATGATATTAAGACAGCCCTGTTGTTTTTCATAGAATATGGTCGAGAATAATTTCCAAACTAGGCCAGTAAATGTACTTTCTTATTCCTTTGTTCATGTACACAGTACTGAGGTGATAATATACATGAATATATGTATCTTTCCATGAAGATAATGTTAAACAGGTCACGAAACATATCAGGTTTCTGTTGAAAAAACCTGGAGATGCGCAAGGATTTTCTGTGTGCAATAACTATATACTGATGAACTGTTATTCCGCGCTCTTTCCTCAGACAAAACAATTTTTAAGACAGTGCGTGTGTCTGTTATTGTATATTAACTCTGAGAAGTTTGTAAAATGTCTTTAACTCTTTGTGTGCCATGAATTTGCCCACATTTGTGGTGCTGAAACCAAAGACATGAGATACAATAAGATGAGGCGGCTAGCAGGTTTAGCACACACAGATTTTGCAACGCTCCCTTACGGAGAATGCGCAGCAGTCATTACCAATGCTTTATTTTACAAAGCCATTGTAGTCAAAATATTGAATTTTGTTTACTGTTCAGCTATTGCTGTAGGCCTTGATTGACATCACTTATTCTGTAATTATAACTTCAATCCCTGTTGGAAAACTCTGGCAATTGTTTTTTTAAATCTAGCGGCAGTAGCAGTGTAACAAATCCTCATCATCAATTTCTCACTATATCAAGCATTCTTTTCATGCAATGCACCATGGACCCGTGCAAACTGTGTGCATGATTTTTTTAGAGGTGCAGAGATGGGAGTATCTCATTGTATCTAGTACCTTTGCTTAAACTCAGAACTGCTTATCTGTTATTTAATGAATGGATGAAAAACAAAGAAATAATCTGTATTGCCTTACATTTCTTGCTTGCGGTGTATGTATAATAGATTCAAAGTAGAGAGCACTAAAGTTCCTCCGTGCTGCTATGAAGTGATCGTACTTTGATCATGATCAATGCTTCTGGCCGTTAATAACATCATTCCTTGTCTTTCATCCTTGCCAAGTATTTATCAATAATCTGATGGATTTTTTTGTGTTCAGTGAGAGTGCATTGATGAGGATACATTGATTGTGTGTCTTTTTCTTTGTTTTGTTGTTGTATAAGTTACTGTGGTCTTGGGCATAATTGTAAGCATTTCATGTACATGTGGACCTTGCAGTTGACGCCTTAATGACAAATGAAAAAAAAAAATGTATATTGTATAAGAACAGAAGGGATAAAGAAAGAAATGAAAAGAAAGAAAGAGAGGATGAGAAAAATTTGAGAAGAGACTAGCCTAGAGAAAGAAAGACAAATGAAGTGACAGTAAGAAAAGGTGAAAGAAAGAAAGCAAACACTGATGAAGAGAGAATAGAGAAATCAGATTATTTGTACATGGTCAGGTAGCAGGCTGGAAATAGCCAGTACGTGAAGTGTTAATGGTATTTTGGTTTGCAGGTAAAGGGAAATGTGAAGAAGAAGAAGAAGAAGAAGAAAAAGAAGAAAAGAGAGAGAGACAGAGCAGGCGAGGGAGGAATAAGAGAGAAAGAATTTATGGCATAAGATTCAATTTATGTAAGAGCATCATTTTTTACCAAATGACTGAACTTTTCTTGATACATGTTTTTCTTTTGTGCGCACATTTACGAGGTTTGGTGCATGTGCAGATGTGATTTTGTTGTTTTTTAAAATTTTATTGTTACTTCCCTTGTTTCCCCGTATAATCATTGTTACGTTTTCTCCACTGTGCCTTGTTCCATCCGACACCAAGGAATAACTTAATTCATGTAACAAAGACAGATAGATAGATAGATAGATAGATAGATAGATAGATAGATAGATGGATGGATGGATGGATGGATGGATGGATGGATGGATGGATGGACGGACGGATGGATTGACGGATGGATAGATCGATGGATAGATGGATAGATAGATAGATAGATAGATAGATAGATAGATAGATAGATAGATGGATGGATGGATGGATGGATGGATGGATGGATGGGTGGACGGACGGACGGACGGACGGACGGACGGACGGATGGATGGACGGATGGATGGATGGATAGATCGATGGATAGATGGATAGATAGATAGATAGATAGATAGGTAGATAGATAGATAGATAGATAGATAGATAGATAGATAGATAGATAGATAGATAGATCGATAGAAAGAAGGATGGATGGGTGGATGGATGGATGGATGGATGGATGGATGGATGGATGGATAGATAGATAGATAGATAGATAGATAGATAGATAGATAGATAGATAGATAGATAGATAGATAGATAGATAGATAGATAGATAGATAGATATGTCACGAGTGGAGTGAGTGCAATTAAGGGGATTGCTACAGAGCGGGTGTAGAGTAAGAAGGGCTCACAGTAGACAAGTAAGTTAAGCGTGCTGTTGTGAGTAGTGGGAGGGTCTGAATGAGGCGAAAGCGCTGTATTACTATCACTGCAAGTTAGAAGGTCCTACGGAACGGACCTGTGAATAAGAGCCCATCGGGCGGACATAAGGGAAGCAGTCGAGAAGACTAGTGAGAGAGTCTTTCCAGTGATGACTGGTATGTAGAATGTTGATTGATTATTATGATTGATGTATTATATTATAGTCGTCTATTACCATGATGTAAATAAGTATATGTGAGGAATGTGGAAGTCCTTGATAGTGGATATAGCAATGTGCGCCATGAGCGATAGATGAAAGTGAGTTCATGGATTTGTAGCGCGAGTGAGTAGTGTGTACTCCGATGGAGGTGTGTTACCGTAAGATGTGTGGTGAGTGAAAGGTGAACTAGTGTGTGTACGCTTCATGGGTTGTAAGGAGAGGTGGAGTGAATAGAAATGGTAGGGTATTATACCAATGTAATGTTATTCTTGTAGGTGTCGAGGACGGGCCGCAGAGCCACCTCGATGAGCACAGGGGATAGGCCAGCATAGGGCCGGAGGCCACACATAGGCCAGAAGTGAGGCTGTCAGTGCAGGACAGTAGAGGCACATAAAGTCGTGGCAGTCAGGCCACGGACAGGGACGTAGATATGAGCGTGAATGTGATAATGCACTATTGCCATGTTGAGGGGCGAATGTACTATTGAAATAAGAATGTACTATTGAAATGATAATGTCTATTGAAATGATAATGTGTTATTGCCCTGCTGAGGTGCTAGGGGAATGCTAAGGTGTATGACAAGAGGAAGGTGATATTGTAAAAGGTCTCGATAGACCTTGTTGGCCCCATTCACCCAGCGACCGATAGGGGGAATCGATTTTTCTTAACGGTCATATGTAATGCTACGAGATGGCCAGAGGCGGTTCCTCTGCGGACCATAACGTCTGAGGCAGTCGCGGAAGCGTTGTTTGCAATTTTCGCTAGGGTAGGAATACCAGAGCAAATTCTGTCTGATAGGGGCGCGCAATTTACGTCGCAGATGATGAAGGAATTGTTCCGCTTATTCAGCATACAACCCATCACTACCACCCCTTATCATCCGCAGGCTAATGGCATGTGCGAGAGATTGAACTCGACGTTGAAGTCGATGCTGCGTAAGGTAGCTGCTGATCGCCCTAAAGATTGGGATAGATATATCCCTGCAGTGTTATTCGCGTACAGAGAGGTACGGCAGGAGTCAACGGGATTCTCGCCGTTCGAAATGATGTACGGTCGTAGTCCCAGGGGCCGAACTGATGTTCTTCGGGACATGATGACGTCGCCATCATCGGGAGACGATGAGCAGATTTCGGTGTTTCAGTACCTTGTTGATTTAAGAGAAAGACTATCTTCAGCGCGCACTATAGCAGAAGAAGCTTCTGGTATCGCTTCGAAAAGAGCAAAAGACTATAAAGATAGAGGTTCCAAACTGAGAATTTTTAAGCCAGGAGACAAGGTTCTGTTGTTGTTACCTACGGACCATAATAAGTTATTGATGACATGGAAAGGCCCTTATGTTATTGAGCGAGTTGTTTCAAAGGTAGATTACGCTATCCACATTGATGGAGCGAGTAAGGTTTTCCATGTTAATATGCTACAGAGATTTTATGAGAGACCACAGTATCTGTGTGCACAGACAAGACCAGAGGAGACTGTCTTCTCTACTGCTTGTACGGGGGTCGTAGACCAGTTGGACTGTGACGTAAGCGACACCGAGGCACAGGAAGAGTTACAAATTCAATTGCCGGAGTTAACTCCGACACAAGGTTACAGGGACGTAAAAATTAACCCTGACCTTACGAGTTCAAGGAGTAGGGAACTTGAGACCCTGTTAGCGTCATTCCCGGATGTTGTTACGGATTTGCCGGGTCGCACTACGGTGATCCAGCACCAAATAAAGTTGACTTCGGATAAGCCAGTATTTCTTAAACCGTATCCGTTGCCTTTTTCTTCGAGAGATAGAGTCATAAAGGAAGTTGAGTCAATGTTGAAGTTAGATGTGATAGAACCATCAACATCGCCGTATTCATCACCCATCGTCCTCGTGAAAAAACTTGATGGATCGGTGCGGTTCTGTATTGATTTTCGAAGACTGAACACTATTACGGTAGGCGATAGGGAGCCTATTCCGTTTCAGGAGGAACTAATAGCTTCATTGGCCGGGTCCACGTGGTTTTCCAAGATAGATTTAACGAAAGGTTATTGGGAAATCCCGCTTACTGAGGAGTCTAAACAATACACGGCGTTCCAAACGCCCATTGGATTATTCCAATTTAAGGTCATGCCATTTGGGTTGGTAAACGCGCCAGCGACGTTTGCACGATTAATGAGATTAGTGTTGAAGGACATACCTAAGGTCGTGTCATTCTTTGATGATATAGCATGCCATACGTCGACATGGTCTGATCATATTCAGACACTAACAGTAATTTTTCAACGATTACGTCATTTTGGGTTAACGGCTAAACCCGCAAAGATGGATTTGGCATGTCCAGAGATAGTATTCTTAGGACATATCGTGGGTAGAGGTGTTCAGAGACCTGAAGTAACAAAAATTGACAAGTTAGTAGGGTTGCAAATCCCTAAAACAAAGAAACAAGTCAGAAGCTTAGTGGGAATTTTAAATTATTACAGAAAGTTCATTCCAAATTTTTCCTCTTTGTCATCTTCTCTTACTGACCTTACTAAGAAGGGACAACCCGATAAGGTCCAGTGGACGTCTGAATGTCAGACAGCATTTGATAATTTGGTGACAGCGTTATCATCGTCACCCATTCTGATATTACCCGATTTTCGATCTAATTTTATCCTCAGAACGGATGCGTCGGACTCTGGTGTCGGCGCTTGTCTTCTACAGGAGAAGAACGAATGTCTCCATCCTGTATGTTATGTCAGTAGGAAGTTATTGCAGAGAGAAAGAAAGTATTCTGTGATAGAGCGTGAGTGTCTTGCCATTGTCTGGTCCGTCCAGAAACTAGGACGTTATCTCATGGGACGAGAATTTTGTATCCAGACAGACCACAAGCCACTGACATTTTTGTCGAAGAATCGTTCGTCCAGCCCACGCTTGTCTAGATGGGCATTGGCTTTGCAGCCGTATACCTTCGTTATTCAACCAATTCCAGGAACCAGCAATCATATCGCCGACTACCTTAGTCGAGCCTAGGGCAAGATTTCAGGAGCTTATACATCGGAGGACAGGAACATTGACAGGATCTGTGTGAATGAGTCGTCGACTTTAAAATATTGACATTATAAATATGATATGAAGAATGGTTGATAGGTTGAATGGTTTTTGATTCTGTATTAAGTATTGTGGTTAGTTAGCTATTCATGATGTGACACATATATGCATATTGCAGGCCATATTGATCCCCATATTTTCCCCTGGATTTCGGTATTCTATATACTGGGGGAACTGCTAGGTCAGTTTTTTTAGTGTAGGTATTGCTCACGCTCACTCGTTGACAGTCATCTTGATGCGATTTGAAATTAATTGCATTAATTTTTTTGGGGTGGGGGATGATGTCACGAGTGGAGTGAGTGCAATTAAGGGGATTGCTACAGAGCGGGTGTAGAGTAAGAAGGGCTCACAGTAGACAGCAAGTTAAGCGTGCTGTTGTGAGTAGTGGGGGGGGGGTCTGAAGGAGGCGAAAGCGCTGTATAGCTATCACTGCAAGTTAGAAGGTCCGACGGAGCGGACCTGTGAATAAGAACCCATCGGGCGGAAAGGGAGCAGTCGAGAAGACTAGTGAGGGAGTCTTTCCAGTAATGACAGGTGTCGAGGACGGGCCGCAGAGCCACCTCGATGAGCACAGGGGATAGGCCAGCATAGGGCCGGAGGCCACACAGAGGCCAGAAGTGAGGTTGTCAGTGGTAGGACAGTAGAGGCACATAAAGTCGTGGCAGTCAGGCCACGGACAGGGACGTAGATATGAGAGTGAATGAGATACTATATTGTTGCCATGTTGATAGGCTAGTGAACTGATAAGTTGTATGACAATAGGAAGGGGATATTGAGAGACTGCGGTGCCAGTAAATTATTAATGTGCTATTAAGACCCTGAGGGGAGAGGCTGAGGCCGAAGTGCCTTTAGGAGTAACTACCGGATTGTGGATCCGAGGGAGAGTGTGTGTGAGAATAAGGCCGTTGTACGGCAGTTGATTTCAATAACATAATGTATGTAATTGCGCTATTATTTGTATAATTATGGTTAATAAATGTGTGAGTCTGATGGATTGTTCTGTTAAGTGTTAACTTGTTGTTCGTGATTGTTGTCCTGTCATAACTTATTACATCTCCCAGTCTGGGATTTGTGACAGAGACTGCGGTGCCAGTAAATTATTAATGTGCTATTAAGGCCCTGAGGGGAGAGGCTGAGGCCGAAGTGCCTTTAGGAGTAACTACCGGATTGTGGATCCGAGGGAGAGTGTGTGTGAGAATAAGGCCGTTGTACGGCAGTTCATTTCAATAATATAATGTATGTAATTGCGCTATTATCTGTATAATTATGTTTAATAAATGTGTGAGTCTGATGGATTGTTCTGTTAAGTGTTAACTTGTTTGTTCGTGATTGTTGTCCTGTCATAACTTATTACATCTCCCAGTCTGGGATTTGTGACACTGGGGGCTCGTCCGGGATACCAAGTGCGGGAACCAAGGAGAGAGTTCTGAAAGATTTTTATTGGCCATCGATACATAGAGATGTACGGCTGTATTGTAAGACGTGCAGTGCGTGCCAAAAGACGACGCATAAGGGTCGTACACCCCAGGCTCCTCTTCAAAAGATCCCCACGGTTTCGGAACCGTTTAAAAAGGTTTCGATAGACCTTGTGATTTAAGAGAAAGACTATCTTCAGCGCGCACTATAGCAGAAGAAGCTTCTGGTATCGCTTCGAAAAGAGCAAAAGACTATAAAGATAGAGGTTCCAAACTGAGAATTTTTAAGCCAGGAGACAAGGTCCTATTGTTGTTACCTACGGACCATAATAAGTTATTGATGACATGGAAAGGCCCTCATGTTATTGAGCGAGTTGTTTCAAAGGTAGATTACGCTATCCACATTGATGGAGCGAGTAAGGTTTTCCATGTTAATATGCTACAGAGATTTTATGAGAGACCACAGTATCTGTGTGCACAGACAAGACCAGAGGAGACTGTCTTCTCTATTGCTTGTACGGGGGTCGTAGACCAGTTGGACTGTGACGTAAGCGACACCGAGGCGCAGGAAGAGTTACAAATTCAATTGCCGGAGTTAACTCCGACACAAGGTTACAGGGACGTAAAAATTAACCCTGACCTTACGAGTTCAAGGAGTAGGGAACTTAAGACCCTGCTAGCGTCATTCCCGGATGTTGTTACGGATTTGCCGGGTCGCACTACGGTGATCCAGCACCAAATAAAGTTGACTTCGGATAAGCCAGTATTTCTTAGACCGTATCCGCTGCCTTTTTCTTCGAGAGATAGAGTCATAAAGGAAGTTGAGTCAATGTTGAAGTTAGATGTGATAGAACCATCAACATCGCCGTATTCATCACCCATCGTCCTCGTGAAAAAACTTGATGGATCGGTGCGGTTCTGTATTGATTTTCGAAGACTGAACACTATTACGGTAGGCGATAGGGAGCCTATTCCGTTTCAGGAGGAATTAATAGCTTCATTGGCCGGGTCCACGTGGTTTCCCAAGATAGATTTAACGAAAGGTTATTGGGAAATCCCGCTTACTGAGGAGTCTAAACAATACACGGCGTTCCAAACGCCCATTGGATTATTCCAATTTAAGGTCATGCCATTTGGGTTGGTAAACGCGCCAGCGACGTTTGCACGATTAATGAGATTAGTGTTGAAGGACATACCTAATGTCGTGTCATTCTTTGACGATATAGCATGCCATACGTCGACATGGTCTGATCATATTCAGACACTAACAGTAATTTTTCAACGATTACGCCATTTTGGCTTAACTGCTAAACCCGCAAAGATGGATTTGGCATGTCCAGAGATAATATTCTTAGGACATATTGTGGGTAGAGGTGTTCAGAGACCTGAAGTAACAAAAATTGACAAGTTGGTAGGGTTGCAAATTGTCACAAATCCCAGACTGGGAAATGTAATAGTTTATGACAGGACGACAATCACGAACAAACAAGTTTAACACTTAACAAAACAACCCATCAGACTCACACATTTATTAAACATAATTGTACATATAACAGCGCAATTACATATATTATATTACTGAAATGACTGCCGTACAACGGCCTTATTCTCACACACACGCTCCCTCGGATCCACAATCCGGTAGTTACTCCTAAAGGCACTTCGGCCTCAGCCTCTCCCTCAGGGTCTTAATAGTACATTAATGATTCACTGGCACCGCAGTCTCTCAATATCACCTTCCTATTGTCATACACCTTAGCACTCCCCTAGCACCTCAGCAGGGCAATAACACGTTATTATTTCCATAGCCATCAACATGGCAACAACATAATATCAGTTCACTAGCCTATCAACATGGCAACAACATAGTATCTCATTCACTCTCATATCTACGTCCCTGTCCGTGGCCTGACTGCCACGACTTTATGTGCCTCTACTGTCCTACACTGACAGCCTCACTTCTGGCCTATGTCTGGCCTCCGGCCCTATGCTGGCCTATCCCCTGTGCTCATCGAGGTGGCTCTGCGGCCCGTCCCCGACACCAGTCATAACTGGAAAGACTTTCTCCTAGTCTTCTCGACTGCTTCCTTTTATCTCTGCCCGATGGGCTATTATTCACAGATCCGCTCCCTAGGACCTTCTAACTTGCAGTGATAGTTATACAGCGCTTTCGCCTCCTTCAGACCCCCCACTCATGACATGCACGACTTTTCTTCCCTGTCTCCGTGCGTTAATTTTACTCTCCTCCTTTCCCCCCGTAATTATTAACTATCGCTCACTCCACTCGTGACATCATCCCCCACCCCAAAAAAATTAATGCAATTAATTTCAAATCGCATCAAGATGACTGTCAACGAGTGAGCGTGAGCAACACCTACACTAGAAAAATGACCTATCAGTTCCCCCAGTATATAAAATACCGAAATCAGGGAAAAATATGGGGATCCGTATGGCCTGCAATATGCATATATGTGTCAAATCATGAATAGCTAACTAATCACAATACTTAATACAGAATCAAAAACCATTCAACCTATCAACCATTCTTCATATCATATTTATAATGTCAATATTTTAAAGTCGACTTATTCACACAGATCCTGTCAATGTTCCTGTCCTCCGATGTATAAGCTCCTGAAATCTTGCCCTAGGCTCGACTAAGGTAGTCGGCGATATGATTGCTGGTTCCTGGAATTGGTTGAATAACGAAGGTATACGGCTGCAAAGCCAATGCCCATCTAGACAAGCGTGGGCTGGACGAACGATTCTTCGACAAAAATGTCAGCGGCTTGTGGTCTGTCTGGATACAAAATTCTCGTCCCATGAGATAACGTCCTAGTTTCTGGACGGACCAGACAATGGCAAGACACTCACGCTCTATCACAGAATACTTTCTTTCTCTCTGCAATAACTTCCTACTGACATAACATACAGGATGGAGACATTCGTTCTTCTCCTGTAGAAGACAAGCGCCGACACCAGAGTCCGACGCATCCGTTCTGAGGATAAAATTTGATCGAAAATCGGGTAATATCAGAATGGGTGACGATGATAATGCTGTCACCAAATTATCAAATGATGTCTGACATTCAGACGTCCACTGGACCTTATCGGGTTGTCCCTTCTTAGTAAGGTCAGTAAGAGAAGATGACAAGGAGGAAAAATTTGGAATGAACTTTCTGTAATAATTTAAAATTCCCACTAAGCTTCTGACTTGTTTCTTTGTTTTAGGGATTTGCAACCCTACTAACTTGTCAATTTTTGTTTCTTCAGGTCTCTGAACACCTCTACCCACAATATGTCCTAAGAATATTATCTCTGGACATGCCAAATCCATCTTTGCGGGTTTAGCCGTTAACCCAAAATGACGTAATCGTTGAAAAATTACTGTTAGTGTCTGAATATGCTCAGACCATGTCGACGTATGGCATGCTATATCATCAAAGAATGACACGACATTAGGTATGTCCTTCAACACCAATCTCATTAATCGTGCAAACGTCGCTGGTGCGTTTACCAACCCAAATGGCATGACCTTAAATTGGAATAATCCAATGGGCGTTTGGAACGCCGTGTATTGTTTAGACTCCTCAGTAAGCGGGATTTCCCAATACCCTTTCGTCAAATCTATCTTGGAAAACCACGTGGACCCGGCCAATGAAGCTATTAATTCCTCCTGAAACGGAATAGGCTCCCTATCGCCTACCGTAATAGTGTTCAATCTTCGAAAATCAATACAGAACCGCACCGATCCATCAAGTTTCTTCACGAGGACGATGGGTGATGAATACGGCGATGTTGATGGTTCTATCACATCTAACTTCAACATCGACTCAACTTCCTTTATGACTCTATCTCTCGAAGAAAAAGGCAACGGATACGGTCTAAGAAATACTGGCTTATCCGAAGTCAACTTTATTTGGTGCTGGATCGCCGTAGTGCGACCCGGCAAATCCGTAACAACATCCGGAAATGACGCTAACAGGGTCTCAAGTTCCCTACTCCTTGAACTCGTAAGGTCAGGGTTAATTTTTACGTCCCTGTAACCTTGTGTCGGAGTTAACTCCGGCAATTGAATTTGTAACTCCTCCTGCGCCTCGGTGTCGCTTACGTCACAGTCCAACTGGTCTACGACCCCCGTACAAGCAGTAGAGAAGACAGTCTCCTCTGGTCTTGTCTGTGCACACAGATACTGTGGTCTCTCATAAAATCTCTGTAGCATATTAACATGGAAAACCTTACTCGTTCCATCAATGTGGATAGCGTAATCTACCTTTGAAACAACTCGCTCAATAACATAAGGACCTTTCCATGTCATCAATAACTTATTATGGTCCGTAGGTAACAACAACAGAACCTTGTCTCCTGGCTTAAAAATTCTCAGTTTGGACCCTCTATCTTTATAGTCTTTTGCTCTTTTCGAAGCGATACCAGAAGCTTCTTCCGCTATAGTGCGCGCTGAAGATAGTCTTTCTCTTAAATCAACAAGGTACTGAAACCTTTTTAAACGGTTCCGAAACCGTGGGGATCTTTTGACGAGGAGCCTGGGGTGAACGACCCTCATGCGTCGTCTTTTGGCACGCACTGCACGTCTTACAATATAAACGTACATCTCTGTATACTGACGGCCAATAAAAATCTTTCAGAACTCTCTGCTTGGTTCTAGTACTTCCCATATGACCCGCTAATGGAAGATCATGGGCCAGACGCAATACTGTTGCCATTAACGACCGTGGCACGACGACCTGCTTTTGAACGGAAGCCACTGTGACGTACATACGGAACAGAATGCCCCCCTGGACAAAAAAAGAAGATGACCCGTTCTTATATCTCCTCGTTTTCTCGGTTCGCGCTTCCCCAAAGCATGGGTTTAATGATGGATCCTCCCCTTGTAATTTCGCCAAGCGCTCTGGCGTGATATCTAGGTTGACCGCTGGCGTAGCCAAAGGTCTAATCTTGTCTTTATCGGCTACCCGTCGGCGTGTTTCGACCGCGGCGCAAAAGTCAATACCTTTTGATTGCGACCATGCTTGCACGTTCTCATCGGAAGGGGAAACCACCCGTGATACATTCCCAATGATGAGCTGGGCGCCTGGAAAACAACCAACGACTGCTTCGACTTCCCCGCTAAGGAAAGGTGTATCTATCACTATTCTTGCCATGGGTAACTTCTCAATGGCCCCCGAAAATTGGATGCACGGGACAGTCTCACCTGTAAGCTGTGACTCCCGAATGCAGTCCCCATGCACTCCCACGACGGTAGATCCCGTATCTCGTAAAACCGAGACCGGTTCGTCCCCAACAAACCCCGGATAAACCCTAAGACCACCTCCTGTATGACATGAATTTATAACGGGAATCTTTCTCCCACAAGGTAAAACACCGGAAGATAATAACTTCTCACAACTGGGACACTTAGAATACTGTCCGCCTCCGTTGTTCGATGTAGCGCACGCAGCCGCATGATGAAATTTATTTGGGGAACATGGACTGGAGCTACTGTCCACGTTCGCGGCTATCCTACCTGCAGGGCAGTTCACGCTGATGTGATCTGCTCTTCCGCAGTTCCAACACTTCGCGGCCCTACACTCGCGCGAAAAGTGACCCACGCGTCCGCAAGTCCAACACTCCGCTCCCTGTGCTGTACTAGGCCTGGGTCCCCGTGACCCATCGCGACCGGAACTAGAGTCCCTATGCCGTCGGTTATCGGCAAAGGTTACGACTCGCCCCCGGCCATTACCGCGACCTAGCCCTCCTGCTCGGTCAAACTTACCGGATCCATACGCCGGTGATTGGTGATAGCCCCTATGCTGCCCCTGGGCTTGCCCGCTATAGGCACCACGCTGACGCGACCTGTCCCCAAGTCCTGCCGGCGACCCCTCGACAACGGCGACGTACCCCGCATCTTGGACGTACGCCCTGGCGACTGGTTTGGACGGATGCGCCGTACGGTATGCCTCCGCCAACCTAGACGCCTCCTGCACCGTCGCGGGTTCGTTCTCTTTCAGGAAAGCCACCAGATCTTTGTGGCACGACGCGTACAGCTGGTCACGGATCATTAGGTCTTTCAGTTTAGCGAAATCCGTGCCCACATGCGCCAAGTCTACCCAGTTCGCGAAATACTCCGTTAGTCTCGCGACGAAGGCAGCAAAGTCCTCCCTGGTATCTGCACGTGCCCGCCTAAACTGCTCCCGGAAATATTCCTCGGTACGCGCAAATCGGCGAAGCAGCAAAGCCTTCAGCTTATCGTAGTCTTGCACGTCTTCGCGCTGTAGCTCTTTAAAGTAGGTTAGCGCTCGCCCCTGCAATAGCGACGCCAGGTACGTGGCCCATAATTCCTTATTTTCCCCCCATTGCAATTGTGCGTTCAGTTCGAACCTGTAAAGGAAGGCGTCTATGTCGTCCTTCCGGTCGTCGAACGTAGGGAGCTTAATCCTAACGCCACCTTTATTGTGTACCTGCCGCTCAACTGTTTCTGTTGGCGCACTCTTTTTGATTTCCAACTCGGCGATTCTTATTCGCGCCTCTCTCTCCTGTTGCTTATCCCTAGCCTCTATCTCCCGCTCTTGGGCTTCTATCTCCCTTAACTTTAACTCCCTCTCCTGCTGCAACTCCTTTAACTTAAACTCTCTTTCCTCTTCCTTATCCTTAGCCTCTCTCTCCTGTTCCTGAGCCTTAGCCTCTTTTTCTCGCTCTCTATCCTTAGCACGCTCATCGCGCAAATCCGCCTGCTGTTCTTTAATCCAGCCGCGTAGCTCCTCTCCCTCAAGGCCAAGTTCCTTACCCAATTTCATTAATTGTTGGAGTTCCGCCATTTCACAGATTTATGGTTATGGTATCTATTATGCGAACGACCAACCTGTCGGTATGATCACTAACGACACGACCAGAGACCTGAGATCACACCAGATATAACAAAACCCAAATACCATTCAGAAACACCCCTAACTAAACATTCTACAGCCTACTCTCTCTAACTAATTGTATGTTTATAAAATGTCTAGCACTATTAAATAACAAAACGAAAGGAAAAGATAAGAATGAGAAAATTCAGTAGAAGGACCACAAGTACGTCAAGGACAACGAACCAGACTAGGACAAAGGCCTAAAAAAGAAAATATAATGGGAAAAAAATGCAACCTAAATACGCCGATTACACTACAAGGTACGAACAAGAACAGAGTCTGAAAAAAAAGAACGTATCTACAGAAAGGTAGAAGAGGGACAAGAGAAACGTCTTCCTAAAACAACGAGGAAGATGGAACGGCACAATCTAAACACAAATACAGGTCCCTACAGAACTGTTCACTGTGATGAACGAAGTTCCAAAGTTTACCACACCTTTTTAAAAGGATAAACTAAGTTCAACACAGCAAACCCGCGCCACCGCCCGTATAACCTATAACGACAACAAAAACAGCAAAAACAGGGAAAAAGACAGATTAAAGGAACAGCCCACAATCCAGGGCACAAAACTTCAGCTTCACTTAACTTTTGAAATTTTGAGTAAAACTTCTCCCTTCAATCGGAGCTCTGGCTGCTCGTCTCCTCAGGCTGCACGCACACACACTGTCTCTCTGAAAGTTTAAGTACACATTAGTACATATTTATAGCAATACATGCATCAATACATATTTATAAACATATATAAATCATATCATCATGACATTTCCATTCATCCCACGAACAAAGACAACAGCACAAATTCCTAGCACAACAGAAAAACAACTAGATATAACGAATACAGAATGTCAGAATGACCACAGGTAAACAGGACGAGCCCCCAATGTCACAAATCCCAGACTGGGAAATGTAATAGTTTATGACAGGACGACAATCACGAACAAACAAGTTTAACACTTAACAAAACAACCCATCAGACTCACACATTTATTAAACATAATTGTACATATAACAGCGCAATTACATATATTATATTACTGAAATGACTGCCGTACAACGGCCTTATTCTCACACACACGCTCCCTCGGATCCACAATCCGGTAGTTACTCCTAAAGGCACTTCGGCCTCAGCCTCTCCCTCAGGGTCTTAATAGTACATTAATGATTCACTGGCACCGCAGTCTCTCAATATCACCTTCCTATTGTCATACACCTTAGCACTCCCCTAGCACCTCAGCAGGGCAATAACACGTTATTATTTCCATAGCCATCAACATGGCAACAACATAATATCAGTTCACTAGCCTATCAACATGGCAACAACATAGTATCTCATTCACTCTCATATCTACGTCCCTGTCCGTGGCCTGACTGCCACGACTTTATGTGCCTCTACTGTCCTACACTGACAGCCTCACTTCTGGCCTATGTCTGGCCTCCGGCCCTATGCTGGCCTATCCCCTGTGCTCATCGAGGTGGCTCTGCGGCCCGTCCCCGACACCAGTCATAACTGGAAAGACTTTCTCCTAGTCTTCTCGACTGCTTCCTTTTATCTCTGCCCGATGGGCTATTATTCACAGATCCGCTCCCTAGGACCTTCTAACTTGCAGTGATAGTTATACAGCGCTTTCGCCTCCTTCAGACCCCCCACTCATGACATGCACGACTTTTCTTCCCTGTCTCCGTGCGTTAATTTTACTCTCCTCCTTTCCCCCCGTAATTATTAACTATCGCTCACTCCACTCGTGACACAAATCCCTAAAACAAAGAAACAAGTCAGAAGCTTAGTGGGAATTTTAAATTATTACAGAAAGTTCATTCCAAATTTTTCCTCCTTGTCATCTTCTCTTACTGACCTTACTAAGAAGGGACAACCCGATAAGGTCCAGTGGACGTCTGAATGTCAGACATCATTTGATAATTTGGTGACAGCATTATCATCGTCACCCATTCTGATATTACCCGATTTTCGATCTAATTTTATCCTCAGAACGGATGCGTCGGACTCTGGTGTCGGCGCTTGTCTTCTACAGGAGAAGAACGAATGTCTCCATCCTGTATGTTATGTCAGTAGGAAGTTATTGCAGAGAGAAAGAAAGTATTCTGTGATAGAGCGTGAGTGTCTTGCCATTGTCTGGTCCGTCCAGAAACTAGGACGTTATCTCATGGGACGAGAATTTTGTATCCAGACAGACCACAAGCCACTGACATTTTTGTCGAAGAATCGTTCGTCCAGCCCACGCTTGTCTAGATGGGCATTGGCTTTGCAGCCGTATACC
This sequence comes from Onchidella celtica, assembly GCA_963931925.1. Classification (NCBI taxonomy): domain Eukaryota; kingdom Metazoa; phylum Mollusca; class Gastropoda; order Systellommatophora; family Onchidiidae; genus Onchidella; species Onchidella celtica. The sequence continues at coordinate 42,932,219 of OZ007580.1, forward strand.
TTCGTTATTCAACCAATTCCAGGAACCAGCAATCATATCGCCGACTACCTTAGTCGAGCCTAGGGGAAGATTTCAGGAGCTTATACATCGGAGGACAGGAACAGTGACAGGATCTGTGTGAATGAGTCGACTTTAAAATATTGACATTATAAATATGATATGAAGAATGGTTGATAGGTTGATTGGCTTTTGATTCTGTATTAGGTATTGTGTTTAGTTAGCTATTGATGATGGGATACATATATGCATATTGCAGGCCATATTGATCCCCATATTTTCCCCTGATTTCGGTATTTTATATACTAGGGGAACTGCTAGGTCATTTTTTTTAGTGTAGGTATTGCTCACGCTCACTCGTTGACAGTCGTCTTGATGCGATTTGAAATTAATTGCATTAATTTTTTTGGGGTGGGGGATGATGTCACGAGTGGAGTGAGTGCAATTAAGGGGATTGCTACAGTGAAAGGTGAACTAGTGTGTGTACGCTTCATGGGTTGTAAGGAGAGGTGGAGTGAATAGAAATGGTAGGGTATTATACCAATGTAATGTTATTCTTGTAGGTGTCGAGGACGGGCCGCAGAGCCACCTCGATGAGCACAGGGGATAGGCCAGCATAGGGCCGGAGGCCACACATAGGCCAGAAGTGAGGCTGTCAGTGCAGGACAGTAGAGTCACATAAAGTCGTGGCAGTCAGGCCACGGACAGGGACGTAGATATGAGCGTGAATGTGATAATGCACTATTGCCATGTTGAGGGGCGAATGTACTATTGAAATAAGAATGTACTATTGAAATGATAATGTCTATTGAAATGATAATGCTGAGGTGCTAGGGGAATGCTAAGGTGTATGACAAGAGGAAGGTGATATTGAGAGACTGCGGTGCCAGTAAATTATTAATGTGCTATTAAGGCCCTGAGGGGAGAGGCTGAGGCCGAAGTGCCTTTAGGAGTAATTACCGGATTATGGATCCGAGGGAGAGTGTGTGTGAGAATAAGGCCGTTGTACGGCAGTTCATTTCAATAATATAATGTATGTAATTGCGCTATTATCTGTATAATTATGTTTAATAAATGTGTGAGTCTGATGGATTGTTCTGTTAAGTGTTAACTTGTTTGTTCGTGATTGTTGTCCTGTCATAACTTATTACATCTCCCAGTCTGGGATTTGTGACAAGATAGATAGATAGAGATGGATGGATGGATGGATGGATGGATGGACGGACGGACGGACAGACGGACGGATGGATGGATAGATAGATAAATAGATAGATAGATAGATAGATAGATAGATAGATAGATAGATAGATAGATAGATAGATAGATAGATAGATAGATAGATAGATAGATAGATAGATAGATAGATAGATAGATAGATAGATAGATAGATAAATAGATACATGTAGATGGAAGGACTGACAGACGGACGAATCTACAGTCTAGCAGATGGATGGATGGACAGATAGGTAGATAGATGATAGACAGATCGATATTCTTGGAAACTCCTCTTTCCCTTCCTCAACACACACACACACACACACACACACACACTAACACTACTCACACCTAGTTTGTGCAAAGAGAGCCGAGACTCCCATTACCCTTCCTCCACTCTCTAGGCTGTGGAGTGGAGATACAGTCACATCCTACTACATCATTGCCGTAACAGAAACAAAGCTTGGTGTCCCTGTCACAAACCAGTATTTGCACTCCCTCACTCTGTGATCATTAACTTAAATCAATAATCATATATCATCTTGCTGCAAATTTTCAATGCAAAGAATTGTATTCAAGCAAAATATTTCATGTACCATTCGCTTGACTTGTAAACTGAAAAGGCATATCCCAGCCAGCACCCCTATGTCAATCCGACATAGGATTTTCTTAGGTTTGATAAGATTACCTTAGGCGTGGATTCCCTACATCGAAAGGACATAAGAGTGATGTTGTAACCAGTGGATCCACGTATGAAATGATATTATATGAAGTGCAAACTTGACGTCACTCCTATCCATCAGATTTCCATAGGTATGCCTGCTGGGAGTTTTTCATATTTTATGTTTGTAATGGAGTTTTTTTTTGTTTGTTTTTGTTTCTTGGTAATTGAAGGTTTGCGAGTGTTGTGCATAGCTACCTGTACTGCGCCATGCTATGGAAAAAGACTGTATAGGACAAAAAACAAAATTTTAGTGGAGATGCAACAAAAAACATTTTGCATCGAGCATTCATAGCCAGCAACCCTATGTAAATGTGACATAGATTTGTATCGGATTTTTGAAGGGCTGGTAAGATTACCATAGGGGCGGGTTCCCCACATCAAACCGATGTCAGTGCGATGTAGTAATCTGCAGATCGATCCAGGAACGATATCATTTCTATGTGCACACTTGGCGCAAACCTTACATGTTGGATTTCCATAAGGTTGCTGGTTAGGTTCCTGCATTTAGTTCAGTTCACATTTTTGTGTTGGTCAAAAGAAACTAGTGGTCGTACAAAATTACTGTTCAGATAGAAAGAAAAGGTACATTTTATTATCATATTATAATTAGGAAGTAAGGCCTCCAATGTAATCATGAAAGGTTTTTTAACCGCTGAACCATAAATTCTACAAAATATCAAATTAAGCATAGAAAAACGTAGAGGGGTATGTGGTCATATTTTAAAAGGCCTTGAACTTCGCTATATTTTCAATACTTTCACTGTTTTTGAGCCACAACTAAGTTGAACAAGAGAAAGTGTTTCGACATTTTGAGCCGGAAAAAAAGATGCATTTTCTTTGAGTAGAATTAAAAAGTGTGACAGGAAATTTCGTTCTGCGCCTCAAATTACACACTGGTAGTCGAAACTCAACTTTAAGAAATCACATCTTATATTACGGGAGTCAGCGGGCCAACTAGTCTATTAAATGGTGTTAAAAAGTGAATTTGATGTAGACTGGCGTGTGCAGTTTTCTTCTATAGCATGACTAAGAGTGCCCAGTCCAGACTGGAAGAGAGTAAGTTATGATGTCAAAGAGGTCCAGACCTATATTACCCCTCTTGGTGTCAAGGGTAAAAAGAATTAATGTTTTAAAATGCCTGAAGTACATTTTATAATCATGGATTCAATGCCACTTTGTTCTTCAATATTGGAGGCATGCAGAAGATCCTGCTGCTTTGGGGAAGTAGTGTATGCAGTATAGTAAAGCATTGCTCTTTGCAAGAAAAACAGAGATATTTTTATGCCAGCATACAGTTTTGGGTGTATGACAGTTCGGGCTTTAGAAGGTTTACTAAATCTGCAAATAACCTCTTTACGGAAACTACAATATCATTTTTACTCACATGCGCTTAATGACAGTGCAGCTTAAATGTTCATTCCTTTGGTAAACAAATGATTAATTTTCTTGGTTTCTGGAGGTGGAATAGGAAAACTAATAGGGAAATATCTTAATTATGTAGCTCCAGAGCCAAATTGTAGTAAATTTGTAAGGGCCCAGAACATTACATCTCAAGATCAGGAAGTCAAAAGAGTGGTCTTGTAGAATACATGTAGGTTAATAATCAGACACATTTCTGTGCCTGATTTGTCACATACATGACACTTTGGCCTCTACAGGGTGAAAATATCCAAAGATTTCTGACATTACTCTTTGCATTTCCATCTTTACTTAGAAGTTGATATCTGGGATGTAGAAAAAAACTGGTGCCAGACTTTATAAACAAGTTGCATATTACATGTATATTATGTCTGTTACGATTTCATATTGTTATACATGTATTATTTTGCCCCTGATGCTGTTGTGATTAAAATTAGAATTACACAGTGTGGGCTTTTGTTGTTGTTGTTTTTTACGCATACGATATTGTACGAATATAATCATGGATTAAAACAAAATTTATTTATTTTCACTCATTATTTGTTTTAATCTTTTTTTGTTTTGTTTTGTTGTTTCCTGAGGTGAGTGGGTGCGTGGCTGGATGGATGGATGGATGAATGGGTGGATGGATGAATGGATCGATGGACGGACGGATGGATGGATGGATGGATGACAAGCTGGATGAATGGATGGATGGATGAATTTATGGGTGAATGGATGGACGGACGGGCGGATAGATGGACGGATCGATGAATGGGTAGATGGATGGATAAATTGTTTATTACTGTTTGACTGATGTCAAATTGTAAAGTTTAACCCAGAGATGGAATATCGAATCATATAACTGCAGTTAACGAGGGCTTACTTTGTTAATTCACTCCATGTGCTATATTTATATCATTATCCACTGTCTGTCAGTAACTGTCACATTCGACCACAGCTGCACAATATCAAACAAAATCTGAAAAAGTAAGTCGGTTTTTGAGTGTGTAGTAGTTGGAACAGCCAAGAGGAGATAACTCTTGAAATCGTTAGGGAATGACATTGTGTAGTTACATCCCTTGGTCAAACCTTTTCTTCAATGAAGTGCTTTGGCAAAAGCAGTGCCTTTTTATTAGTGCATAATGTGGTAATCAAATTATTTCGAAGACATGATTTCCATCTAGAGGACTGGAAGATGGGAATAATAAAAAGACCTGATGGAAACATGAGACAGCAAATTAAGAACAAGAAAAAGAGGTGTAAATGACCGCGGCAGAGAATCTTTCGACAGAAAATACATGTAGTCTTTTCAAGTACAGACAGTCCTCTCTTGGCTCACAAAGAAAGACGCGGAAAACAACAGCAAGAAAAGGCTAGATAGAAACTCAACAGAGAACTCTTATATCGAGGAGTATTTGGCTTGTTATTGTATGCGACAGTTTGCCAATTTTGAGGTTTTGTCGTGAAAGTGATTTTCTCACTCCTAATTTCATTATAAACAATAATATATTGGTTTAAAAACTTTTCGATATATCAATCCTGATTTTCTCGAAAAGGCCAAAATGCACTTACAACAATAAGGAAAATACTCGACAATATAACGATCATCCATAAGCAAACAAAACATCGATTCAATGAGTGATTACCTCCTTATTTGTGGAAGAGGAGATAATCACTTCTTGCACTGAATCGAAGAAGAGAAACAATTTCATCCGAGTCGGACAACAAAAAGGACTCAAGTTCAAGTTTTGTTGGAAAAAATACAATTTATTACATAAGACATTACAGTAATATCATTGGAAAGAAAGCACAGTGTTGGAAAATTTCAGTACACACAGTAGATGACGAGTATGAAGGTATGACATTGTATAAAGTCAGGACTTCAGTGAGGAAACAATATATATATATACCATATTAAACATACCAAGAACTTTTTCATATCACAACCGTTGTAAGCTTATACAAGTATTGAAAATATTATGTGAAATGTCATTTTAAAAAATTGTGATGACGAAAAAATGATTTTCAGAAGGTGATGTCAATGGATATTTTATTTTAAAATTTGGGACAGGAAAATTAAAAGTGGAACAAAATTGAATTAGCATGGTTTGTTCACATTACAGTGCTCTCTGGTTAGCTCGGCAGTAGAGGGGGAAAAAAATAGTCACCCTAACCAGTGTGTCGTGAGAATTGAGTCCTAGAGAAGTAATGAAATTTTGCTTTTTTTTTTTTCTGCAAATATAATGCATTATAGAAGGTGAAACAATGTTTTTTTTTTGGTTATAATTCTCTAAGAAAAATCCATAAGACATCTGGCCTAAGACATATGAATTGCTAAAAATTGGCAATAAAAAGTGTCCCTGTATCAAATGTCGTATTAAAATTGCAACTTAAGAGTAAAACAATGGCATTTCTCAGTAATCTGATGTATGCTACCTTACGATACATGTGTTTCACATGTGGACAGAAACCATACTCGTCAAAAACCTGTCAAATACTCACACACGCCAACTCTATTGCACGGTTCCACTGCAAGCTTGGTTCAAATGACAGAGACATAATATTCCCATTTACACAGTGAAAAAAACAATAGCTCCCTTACGCCAGCATCTGGATTACAAGTAATTCTTTATGATTAGGGGTAATTCTTCCGACCAGGTTTTTAATTTTGACAAATCATTGCATTTCTTGCATAACAGGCGAGGTATTTTGAAATCAGGCCTAAATATGGCGACCACCGACACAAGAGAGTCTTTCAGTACTTTGCTTGAAATGACTAATTAGTAAATCTTTCACTCCAGGCAAGAAACTGTATAATAGTAAAATAAAGGAGACAAACTGTAGAAAGAGCATGAGATATTTATGTTATTGAAGGATTTCTGCACCAGTTTTTGGCAAGGATTTCAAAGATGGTATAGTTTTTACCATAAATTTAACAGAAAGTTCATCTGTTTATTCATAACCCAGGGCCGTCTCAACACCATTATGGGCCTCTGGGCAAAGCAATGGCTAAGCTGCGACCCGCCCCTAAGCAAACAGTCAGAAACTCCCTCACACTATAAATGCATGCCCCCCCCCCCCTCTCCTAACCTTTGAAGTTGAGACGGCTCTGTCATAACCATAATTTTGTAGCACAGGCTCAAACTGATGCTGCAAACAAATTGTGACAGAGTATAAAACATGTCAATCATTGGACCATAATTTTTGAGGGCACATTCAACCTGCGAGTGGCAAGTACAAGTTATGGGATTTACACTTAAAAGCAGAAATGGGACCAGACCTTTTTGTTTCACCTGCGCATTCATAGTACAGGTATATAAGATCATGGTCTGCTATTCTCGAATACCTAAACATGGGCGTGTACTTTTGACAATTTTCTACCTCCTCTCTTAATGTAGTAGCTTTTACCATTGCTGGATTTACACTTGGTGAGGCCCTAAGCTATAAAGCTTGGGGCTTCTTGTTAAAAAGTTACACTGTGTAATGCCTCACAAAGGTGTGTACCAAAACAGGATCTTGGGTCATCAATAAAAAATACCCCAATAAAATTTGGGAGTGGGACACGTTATATTGTAAAATCAATTCAATACGGATATAAAAAATGGTACAGTCCTATTTATGTCATATATGAAACAATATTGCAAAACCATGTAGTCGCTTTTATGGTACGTTAGCAAATTTCTACCCACACCTTACAGATCATAATTCTAGAGAGTGTAAGAGCAAATTTGAGTTACAACAATATAGCATTAGCAAACTTTTACCCAATTTCATTAATGGAGCCTGAGTTTAATTAACATTGTAAAAGAAATGAGCAATAACTTCTAAAGACTCGCTATCGCTATGAACAGTTGCTCTTTTCTTACTATCGTCGTCATTGACACGATGATAACTATTAGAACATTCGATGTAAGTTCAAACAGATCACTAGAAACACCATAAAAAGTGTTTCACAACGTAGCTGACAGTAGGATGCATCAGAGTTAACAAAGGGGTTGAAGAAGTCAGCGAAGTACATCTTGGGAAAAATTGTTCCTGGAATGTACGTCGTATACAGGAAAACAATGCTAGCATTTAGAGTCAATGTACCAAGCACAAGAAACAGGTGAAGATCACAGGGGGAAGAACAACCATTTGAACCATAATCACAAAAAAAGGATTTTCACATTAATTTTATTCTACCTTGCGTACCACATGGTTCATTAGCCTCGTTAACGCCGAGCCAAAGTTCGAAAAAAAAAAGGAAAAAAAGATCTGCAATCACAAAATATTAGAAATCACTTTTCGAATTACTAGAGGAAAGTCATGGATTTTCAAACTTTAACAGTTTCACATGTTTGTGACTATAACTTGTTTGTTTTCCTCCTGTAGTCTTCAGTTGCTTCCACACATTCAGAACACTGTCTATAAGTACTCACACAAGAAAAAGATACATGTATACATTTATTGCCAGTTTCCCATAAAAGAAAATGCCAACTCCGTAAACCACACCTTGAAAGATAATTGGGTATTCACAGTATATATAATGTATTTATCTTTCGCGATCTTGGGTCTCTCTGAACGTTGGAACGTAGACATTCTTCTGCACAAAAGCCATCACACATAAAAACTTGTTCAAACACCACTTTTGGGTTAAAACCACTCACTGAGAGTAATATTTAATCAACTCAACTGTACAGTCGCAGTTCAGAGCATTGGTTTGGCAAATGTCGTTGTGTGGTATACACTGTGCATGTACATTGAGCAATAGAATGACTGAGGCACAAAAAAACGGTAGCATTACCCCACCCCCAAACCTCCCATGTTCTTCAACTAAGTTCCTCACTCCGACCTCAGTCATCACCCTCACCCCCCCTTTCCAAGAACAAATTAACACTCTCGTCTTGCAATTTAACCCTGAGAAAAATATTTAACATGGACAAGGCTTTTTATTTGCTGCTGTGTGTTGTAAAGTGAATAAATTAAAACGGCAAATAACGACAGGTTGCTACACCTACTTCTTCCGAAATCTTTATCAATTATAATGAGACACAATTAGGGAATTCATTTTCAAATGTGGACTTTTCTCATGTAATGCACACAAGAAACGGGTATAATTTGTACTTCTGAGTTTTAAAATTACACCAATGTAAAAGTGAGACTTTTCAGTCCCTATTAAAAAGAATACATTTATATGATAACTAGCATATCTTTTAACATTGGTCATATAATGAAATCGGATAATCGGGACAGCCATGTAATGTCATTCTATCTATCTATGAGAGATTGACTGTTATCCTTCCATGGCACCCTTGTAATTATGATAACTGACATTTGCACAGGTCTATGATTGGACAGGAATACTGAAATACTATAGTAACACTGACTTTAAAATTTTTTTTTAAAAAATGGATTTCAAAGAGGATAAAGGTGGTACAAAGTCTGAGATACTTCAAAGAAAAAATGTTTGTTTAACGTCAAGTAAAACTTATAAATGAATGGATAGTAAGTTATTATCTCTTCTTGCTAGTCTATACTGAGCGCCATTTGAAAGTCTCCACAAGAATTGTGCTGACCATTCTATAACGAATGAAGCTATGAGCGATTATTGAGTTTTATCATCACATGAGTACGAAGGCACGGAAATGTGTCATTTAAATCGACATAGTACAGACTATGTTCTGTTACTTGTCGAGTTCTTGTGTTCAGACACACTTTACAGTGCTGCAAAGTGTTGCCGTGCAGCGACAAAACACAGTTTTAACTGAAATCTCAATTTAGCATAAATTACGGTATTTCTTCACTGCATGGCAAAATAGTGGTGAACATCTCTTAATGGTGCTCAGTATACAGTAACTTAAGAATGCCCTTTTTTTTGATATCATCTGGCTTGGGGAATTCTAAACACGCAAAATTTTTAGTTCACTGACATAACTTGATAATAATCATTGGAGCGAACTTCCAGTTGTGTCTCGTTACCATGGTAATTGCCACGTCCATGATACTGGAGGAACAATGCAAATTGAATGAAACTGTGAGTCTTCAAATTATCCAATACATGAATAAGGCAGACAGAAAGGAATGTGAAAGAAACAAACATAGTTACAAGCTAATGTGAAAGACATGTACAGAGAGGATCAAGAAATCAGTCCTAGTATATATACAAAAAATTTACGTAAATTCACATACTGTAATTTCACAGTTTATAGTCTATTTGTTAGGATTTGGGTTTTCGTTTGTAGTTTGTTGCGACTCTAGTTCCTTCTCCTTCTTCTTTTTCATGAGTTCCAATGCATCTGCATAGGAAGGCAATTCTGATAATGTCACAACTGAAGCGGTCGAGAGATTCGACCAAACTCTACGGAGTCCTGGGACGGGGATGTGCATTCCAGGGACTAATTCCCGCCGATCTGCCCCACCGTCTTCTGCGTCATTGGTAAAGGCGGGGTTTTCGTAAGCTTGCACCCCTTGGTTTCTGAATGGGATGGTCCGATGACATGGGCAGGCACACGGTTGAGAAATATCTGACTTGGGTTGGAAGTAATAAGGACTATCGGAAAGAGGGGTGGGGGAAAAATGAACCCGTCTGTCTCTCGAGTTTGTTGAAGTTGGGGCTTGGTTTGTTTCGTTTTCAGAGGCGGCGTTTGGAGTAGTCTGTTCGATTTCAACTTGAACAACGCTCTCGTGCGCTGGACTAGCGCCTTGAGCAGTGTCTGAAGGTGGTGAAGCTTCACCGAGGTCTATTTCAGTGAAAGTACCGCCGGCATTGTCTGCCGGCGTTGTAGAGACACTGACGCCATTATTTTGAGATGGGGTCTCTTGTGACATTGCGTTTACAGAAACAGTGATGTCTCTGTCAACATGGTCACTTTCTTCCATATCTACCGTTGTCGAATGTTCTATTGCTCCATCCTCAGGGTTTTGTTCGTCTCGTCCACCGGTATCCTGGCTAGTTTGAGTTTGTTCATTTGCAGTCTCAGTAGTCCCATCACCGTCCACAATTCGACGTTTACTCACGGATAAAGCTACGCTACACGGTGTACTCTCACATTTTGAGCACACTGGTACATTATCCCCGCATATCGTGAACACTGAGGCTCGCGCTCCGTAGTTTCCGAAAATTTCATGATACGAAGGTGGAGGGTTGGCTAATCCTGACGCTACGGATGAATTGTCGTCGTCGTCATCTCCGCTCGAGCTTGTTCTGTTCAGCCTTCTCGCCCTCCGCGCCGCTCGTCGACGTTGACGACGCCGTCTGAAGACGTACGCCCATAGGATGCGGGCCAAGAAGATGAGGATGGGAACGACGGCGAGGATGATGTAGATGCGGACGTCGAACTGGGGGAAAAAGCTGCCGTCGTTGTCATAATCTGGAGAAGAGGAATGTAAATTTACACAATGATCAAAGCAATGCATTGCTAAATACACCGGGAAACAAACGGAGACAGATACAAGATCGTTTTTACCACAACTCTCCTCAACAACGCATTCTAGCTAGATGTGTGCAATATGTTATTAAGGCTCCAGGCCATGTTACTTCATAATTATGTTACATCTGTTACTGAGTTACCATATATGTTTATGTGATAATACTTAGGACGTGTATGTCATAATTATAATGCGCTCTTAAACGCTCTGTGAAAATGTATTTCCTTACATATGAGAATAAAATGACGTTTATCTTATCTTAAATAATTGTGCTAAGGAAAAGCTCTACTTTGTTGTTCCTGATTATGAACGGTCACTTATGCCACTTATGTTGATTTGTCACACTAGAAACTACTATTTCGGAAGCATATACGTCTATGTGTGAGACAAGTTCATATAGACACAACTCAGGCCTGCAGCACTTTGCTTGGAATGACTGATTAGAAAGTCTTTCGTTCAAACAAGAAACTACAAAATAAGAACAAAATGTACGAGACAAATTGGAGCTAGAGCATTTCAGACACAGTCATGTATTTATGTTTTGGAAGGATTTCTGAACCAGTCTTTTAGCAGAAAAAGGCCATGCTACCAATTAGACTACGTCATTATTCTTTTGGGGCGGCACTAATTATTTTTTTAAAAAATATTTTTTTTAAAAATATTTCATTTACTTTTGTGACGTCGGATGAATGAAACCAGTACTTACATGTACAATGGAATCGTATGGAGTAATTATCACACATTTTGCCATGGGGTATCTGGTCCGCATTCTTGCAGATAAGGCCTTTCGTTGTACAGTACTCCGCAAACAAGCTTGAGTCGGGACCTTTCCTGTCAAAGACCTTGGCGTCAGGCCCAGTACCTATGCATTCGGCGTCTGTGATCCTGTAGTCTGTTTCGCAGATTTTGCCAAAGTGCTGTTTAAACAAACAAAAAAGTTAAGAATTAACCTATTGTATAAAAATAATGTTACAAGTACCCCCAGTTATTTTGCGCTAAGGGTACGTATTTAAAGCCTTTTGTGACCCCAGAGCTGGAAAACTCCTCCCGAAATACTCCTAAAACAGTCTTCAATAATATTTCTTTCACATTTCTTTTTTGATTCCCCCCCTTTTTTTTTTTGGTTGAAATGTAGGGGACAGGGTTAGGGATTCGATAAGATTTAGGGTGGAGGATAAGGACGGGGTTAGGGGTAGCTACGTAATAGTACGCACCCCCCCCCCCCCAGCACAAAACGCTTGGGGACCGTACGTACCTCTAACAATAGCCTTTAAAAATACAAGAAAATCCCTTTGTTACCAAAACTTTAAAGATATTGAGCGAATTTTTTTTTTCCAAATTTTGGCATCAAGAATTGAAACGTTGTTGTTGACCAAATAGGCTAGATGACAGCATGCAATTAGGCATGACAGAGTTATAGATCCACAAAATACGCAAATAACTGAACTCGCAGCTGACGAGAAGGTGTGAGCGACATAATAATTATTACAAACAGGGCGTTCACTAAAAGGAAATTCTTGGTGCGCACCAAATCTTACCATGCGGCTGTTACTGTTGGAATGATTGTTTTTATATTCTCCTCTGCTTTTGCAACATCATTTTTCACACCATTTAAACTCCGCGTTCATATTCAAAGGGTTTCATACTAGTCTATTGTATGAAAATACAAGAAAATGTCTTTATTTCCAATAAGCCAGAAAACTGACGAACCTTCCTGAAATTTGGCATGAAGAAGCAAAACACAGTGGCGGAACAAATACATTATGTAAGAGCATATCTCCATGTCATAGTTTGGGATTAAATGTTCTCATCCACTACTCCATCACTACCATCATGATTACCACCACCACTAAACATCGCTACTACTACCACTATTACCCTAACCACCATTTCTACCCCCCCATCATACCCACTACTACTACCATTATCGCCACCGCCGCTACAAGCTACAACAACACCATCACCAACCACCACCACTACCACTACAACAACACCATCATGTACCCACTCACCTTTTCTATATTCTTCACCGTCTCATAGTCACCATCTCCCTTCCAGGGAACGTCTACATTGAACCACTGGGTCCAATGGTTTTCATTGGCACCCGCCATTCTGTCTGTATCTGGGAACGACAAACACAGTGACATACGTCAAAATATCAGGTTACAGATTTCCTTGTGGAGAATAATTACATGTTTGTCTATTGGTTAAACAAAGAAAATGCAACAAAGAGACTGAACGAGTATCTTGTTTTTATGATGGGGGTGGGGGGGGGGTGTATAAAAAGACCGCGCGCGAGGGTATGACAGAGAGAAAGAAACAATGAGAGAGAGAGAGAGAGAGAGAGAGAGAGAGAGAGAGAGAGAGAGAGAGATAAAGAAAGAGAAAGAGATGGAGAGAAAAATACACACACACACACACGCACACATTCAAACGAACGCTCGAGGATATGATAAAAATAGTTCGAAAAGAAATTTCAAAATTAAAAAAAAAAAAATAATAAGCGAGATTTTTTTTTAAAAAATGCAAAACCACAGACAGGAGATTTCACCACGAGGTCAAAGCCCCCCTTAATTCCGCCAGTGTCCTTAATGAGGGCACTCGCCCTACTGGGCTAAGCCTAGCGACCTGGAATTCAGATCTGGTTTAAATACTGAGTGATACCTCACAATGAGAAGGCGACAAAACCATGCTCCCCGCGCGGCGCAAAAACAGAAATTTTCCACACAGTTACCATTTCTCTAACAACAGAATATTGACGAAATATTACAAAAACCACAGAAAAATGGTGAGGTCACACAGCAAAGGCTTGAAGCAACTTTTTCTATTTGCCAGGCTTTGAGTTAGACTCTACCAGAATATGTGGATTTCGCGCCTATCCCAAGAAGGCATGATGCCTGCGAATCCATGAAAGAATTACTTTCTGACGTGACATGGACCAGCATAACTCCTTGTCTTTTCTGAAAGAGGCCAAAAACCTACAAGTTGATAATGATTTTACAGATTTTTATCCTACGTACAACATTCATATTTCAGACCATCCTTTCTGAGACAGGCTAAGATTTACAACGCGATTTAATAACTTTTATACTCGTTTACAAAACTTTTTTCCAGATCTATACAAAACAACATTTTAAAGAAATTTACCAATGTGTTAAAATCATTATGAATGTATTTAATTCTATGTTAAACTTGACAGCTCTGAACATGAAATAAATAAAGTGTACCCAAATAGACCATGAAGGGTGCAAAGTGAATATTTTTATTGCAAATATTATTTGTTGAAAAAATACGAAGAGCATGTGTATCAAAAATAGAGCATTTTGACTGTTTCAAATATGGTATCCCTGCCCCTTGAGGGTTAAAAGCTTTGTGAACGAGAATTTCCCTCATGGGATAATAAAGTGATTCTTATCTTATCATATCTTATCTTCACTTTCTGTACGAGCAAACCATCAAAAACGAACAAACAAAACTAGAAAGTCTCTGAAGTCGCTGCAGTGCTAGCTAGAACAAATAGAGAACTCCACTTTTTTGCCATAATTATTTGATCTACGTACATGAAGTTCATGAACATCCCGCCCTGTAAGAATGAGGAAGTTTGCATCAGCAATACGTAAGAATGCTGTCAGACGCTTGGCTGCTTCTCCGTTGGCTCATTTCAGCTTGAAAAGTCGTGTCTAGTTTTTTTTTCATCATTTTTAAAAATAAAATGCCGTCATTCAAATGCATGACAATGACCTACTTGCACATCGGTGCACTTCGAAATCGAGAGATAGTCGAAAATTCAGGTCAGGCCATAGCACTGGCTTGACCTTGACAGTGCAGTTTGTTGTTTTTTTCTCTGTTAAGTTTCGTGGTGGGTTACGTAAACTAAGTCCTGAAAAGTGCCATGTGAGGCATTGTACATTCCACTGCCTCAGAGCGGCGCTTTATCTATACAAAAAGAAAAAAAAAACCACTCCAGAGTCATTTGTTAGGTCGGAGAACTGCAGGTTCGTGCTGAAAAGCCCTGCTTCGTCGTGACTCGAGTACCTAGCAAAGTTCTATCTCCCATTTAAAATAGATGTCACTTGGAACCTTATTCTCTCAGCTTACGATCTGTTAATTCCACGTTCCTTGATCTATCAATGCTGTTTTATTATCATTACTATTAATATTACTATCATTGTAATGACGATTACTGCAAGCAAAGTATCGGGTCTACCAACGGAGAGAGATCAGAAGAAAAAAAAGAAAAAAGAAAAGGCCCAAGAACAACAGGAATCCCAGGTTTAAGTTACATTCTAACTTACCATCCTATCCTTTACATCTCTCACCCCGTTCCACACCAATCTGCGCATCACCCACGCAAACAACCAGGACACATTTGCACCCGAGGACAGCTGCAACAGACATGTCAATAACATCTACCAGCAGATTTTTTCCGTGACCACCATACAAGGCAATCCCTCGTGACCTGAGCAGATTCACTGCCATATTACGGAAAAACACTGTATCCGCTGATCTAGGACAAAGTCGCTTTTCAACATCATTCAACAGAACGAACCGTGTTCTGTCTTTCTATTCTGGTTTATAATTTTGTACGACTAATACTATAGTTTCTTTAAGTCATCACAAAATGGAACTTGAACGAGGAATAAAGCGGGAAGCAAGACCAAATCTTTTCTTGTGTCTCCTGCCAAATTTTGTTCTTGATGTATACGCAGTTAGTAGCGAGTGTATTACGCATCTATTCCGCGTAGGAGTTCCGGTGTCTTGTCTTTCTTACTTTTTTTAGGTGTGTCTCTGACTTCGGAAATGGATTAAGTCGGGTCTGTGTTCTCGGATTACGTCATGACAGTGGCGGATCTATGAGAAACTAATAAAGCTTGAGCTCCAGGGGCCCCTAATCCCGGGGGTCCTGAAGAAACTCGTATTTTTAATGAGTGAATTTTGGATGTTGCTGGTTGCGAAGGGGCCCCATGAAGTTCAAAGTTCAGGGTCCCAAAAGTGCAGGTCCATCTCTGTGTAAATGGTCTTTTATCTATCCGACCATCTTGCAAATTCTTTCTGCCAAACACAATTGTATATAATATTATCTAGACCTGGGTCACAGTAATAAAGACACTTGGATTGGAGGCAAAGACTAATAGAACGTTAATACCGTTACGCCACAATTCCTTGCAGAATACACAAATGTAATCATGTAGATTTTGACCGGGAACGTGTGAAGACAGGCAAGAACAAAATTTCCGACCATACATTAATTTACTCGATGAAAATGCGCCCCGCAAAAAAATAATTTTTAAGACTGAATTTTGTGGGAAGTGGATGCATCCACCTTATTCGTCGTCAAAAATTGTGGCAGTACTCAAAGTTTCATAATGTTTGGTCGCTTAGTCACGAAATGTTAAGTGCCTACATGTTCAGTCTCTAGTTTTATCATAGTTCGATTCAGTAACGCAGGCAAATCGTGTCAAATCTAGGCAAGTCCACCCGACTACCAACTTCATTCATGCACGCCAAAGTACACGCAGGTATTATTAGTCCCTACGTTTACAGGCGTTTCTCCCTACAAGTTCAGCACAAACATTTGCCCACTGTAAAATGTTCTCGTTACTGTTCGGTCATGTGTGTACATTCGAAATGGCTTGCCCCACCGCCACTTGGTGATTCGGCTCGGGCTTAGTGCAACAAGGTGTCAATACGGTGTCCAAACAAAACCGCACTGGTCACCCACCCTCGCCAGTCACCCTGCTGGCTCGGTGCTACAAGGTATCATTACCGTGTCCAAACAAAAAAACGCAGTGGTCATCCAGCCTCACCAGACACCCTCTTGGCTCGGTGCTACAAGTGTCTTTACGGTGTCGAAACAAAAAAACGCAGTGGTCATCCAGCCTCACCAGTCACCCTCCTGGCTCGGTGCTGCAAGTGTCATTACGGTGTCCAAACAAAAAAAAAACGCAGTGGTCACCCAGCCTCACCAGTCACCCTCCTGGCTCGGTGCTGCAAGTGTCATTACGGTGTCCAAACAAAAAAAAACGCAGTGGTCACCCAGCCTCACCAGTCACCCTCCTGGCTCGGTGCTGCAAGTGTCATTACGGTGTCCAAACAAAAAAAAAACGCAGTGGTCACCCAGCCTCACCAGTCACCCTCCTGGCTCGGTGCTGCAAGTGTCATTACGGTGTCCAAACAAAAAAAAAACGCAGTGGTCACCCAGCCTCACCAGTCACCCTCCTGGCTCGGTGCTGCAAGTGTCATTACGGTGTCCAAACAAAAAAAAAACGCAGTGGTCACCCAGCCTCACCAGTCACCCTCCTGGCTCGGTGCTGCAAGTGTCATTACGGTGTCCAAACAAAAAAAAAACGCAGTGGTCACCCAGCCTCACCAGTCACCCTCCTGGCTCGGTGCTGCAAGTGTCATTACGGTGTCCAAACAAAAAAAAAACGCAGTGGTCACCCAGCCTCACCAGTCACCCTCCTGGCTCGGTGCTGCAAGTGTCATTACGGTGTCCAAACAAAAAAAAAACGCAGTGGTCACCCAGCCTCACCAGTCACCCTCCTGGCTCGGTGCTGCAAGTGTCATTACGGTGTCCAAACAAAAAAAAAACGCAGTGGTCACCCAGCCTCACCAGTCAGTCCCTCTTACAATAATAACCTTGTTCTCTATGTCTTTTGTCTATGTGTATCAGTGGAAGGGCACAAGCCCAGAAGACTGCTGGATCGGAAAAAGTATGTGTCTATCGACTTGCTATTTCCAAGCACAATAATATGGTTGTTATCGTGTCGACGTGAGTTCCCCAAACTCAAACTTCTGATTTCATCGCGGATGTCTGACGAGCGCTTTTGGTAGGATTTCCATCTGACCTATCATTCTGCAATATTCTGTCTATCATCTTGTCTTTCCCCAGCACAACAACACAGTTATCGTGCGGTCGTGCTTTCTCCAGACTGAAACTCTATGTCGTTGAATTAATTATTCTCTCGTTCAAGACCTACCGACACCAGCGGTATTAAACTTCTGATCCACTTTGGAAATGAAATAACGCCTAGACATTAACATTTTATGACAAAAAGAACAAACAATTGGATTATGGCGTAAATGAAGGTTAAACATCTGATAAGCACAAACACATATTATCTCGGACGAACGGGCGAGAAAATTAGGACAAGTTCTGAGAGACGAAAGATAGCTGAAGTACAGAAATGTAAAGTTTACGTGACTCTGGGCCATAGCGAGCGCCGCAAATAAATAGAAACAATAACAAAAATGAAGTTTTCAGGTTGTTGTTGTTGTTGTTGTTTTCTTTTTTTTCACGGCCACTGTGTTTGTTTACTTAATTCATTCTTTCCATTCTTCCCTTTTTCTTCTGTTGTTTTTTTTTGTGTGCGCAAATAAGTGTTTGTAGACAGTGACATTCCACGTCTTAAATCAGTTTGGTATCAAGTTGCTACCTATCTATCTATTTATTTGTCTCTCTGTCTGTCTGGCTGCCTACCTGTTTGTCTGTCTATCTGTCTGTCTGTTTATCTATCTATCTATCTATCTATCTATCTATTTGTAGCCTACGTTTGCCTAATCTATATCTCTCTGCACAAAAACATGCATCAGGCATCTGAATAACAGCAAGGTCTCTATATAAATAGAATTCAGTATCAAAGCCTGGCCTGAATTACAGTATATTATGGACTGATAAAAATCTCAAACTGGATTGACAGTTACACAAGCGACTAGGGCCTACTTGTCCAAAGGTGAGGTAGGTCTAGACAGGCACACTGATTCTATGGGTAGCCCTGACTTAAGTCAGACGTACAGTAAACTCATTCATCTGTGACACAAACATTAAGTCATGAGACAGGCCACAAGGAAAGTCTCTGGACTGTGACAAACATATCTTGAGGGCGTTGAAATGATTTTGTATTGAGGACCAAGGGTGCGTGTCCTACTTCCTTTACAGGTCCCAAAACATAAACACGTTGCTTACGTGTTTTCGCCATTATCTGTTTGCATAAGATTATCCTGTATTACATACTCTTCGATCATTTGCTTACCGCACGAGAATTTTGGTTTCTATTTCTGTATAGGCTCGCTAGAGTAGCTCGGTTTCAAACAAAGAAATATACACTGTCCTTTGAAAACATATTTTTTTATGACACATAATACTTGTAGGCCTATATAATTAATATATTCTTTAGAAAAGGAGATACCGCGCCCGGGGTACATTAGAAAAATGTCTAAAAATATCTTTATATACAGGTGACTTACTACAGACATACAGTATCGGAATTATCTAACGTATCTCTGATACAAATGAAAGAGTACACGCCGCTCTTTGAAAGGAAGATAACAGTACACCAGCAGACTTCAAAAACAGTACACACAGAAACTTCAAATGCGAAGACACTTGGGTAAATTGGTCCTAAAATCGTCATTCCCTAAACTATGGCAACTGGTTTTGATTACTTTCCAGAAGAAGCAAAAAAAAAAACGGTTTCTTTTAGCACAACTGATCTAAGTGACGATGACAACAGTGAAGAAATAAAAAAGTCTGAACAGTGTACAGAATAGTGGGTCTTTGTCTCCAAACATTTAAGGGAATAATCTTTCATATCTCGGGTCTCTTGACAGCTTAAAATCAGAAAATACATACAGTAGTGGATCTACTACGAAACTAATGAAGCTTAAGCTTCAAGGCCCCCTCATCCCTGTGGAGCCCTGAAGAAACTTGTTTTGAGTGAATTTTGGATGTTGCCCTATTGTTGTTGGTCGCGGAGGGCCCTCATAACAGTTCAAGCTTCAGATTCCCAAAAATCGCGGGTATAGAGCAAAATTGTTGTTTCTCCAGTGATATGAATAATGCAAGCTTACTCGGAAATACCACAATATTGGCCTCAATGATCTGATTTTTAAGGGAGATACAACAATACTGCTTCTCTGTAACTTGGAACTGGTTACGTATATGGAATAACGAAAAACATTGCAAGAAGCAGTTTCTGAGTTTGTCATTTTTACAGTAGGCCTATTGCCATTATGAACCCCAAATTCATATCACTGGAGATACAATAATTTTTGCTCTATGCCCGCGAAATGTAAGTCCGTCCCTGAATACACGATCTGATAATTAATCACCGACGACATCCTGACCACATTGCTCCAACAAACAACTCGATCTAATCTAGACTGACTAAGGGTCAACTTACCAGTTACAAGACAAACACACTCCTCTGAATATCACCAACAAAGCCACCTTCATACACACACACACACACACACAAAACTGCAACTGCGAACAAATAACTTAATTTAACTTCATCCCATTAATTAAAATCATAAGCCATGCGGACGGAACAGTACTTACTTATCACGAACTTTTAAACCAGCGGAACACAGTCTCAACGAATGAATGAAAAAGGAAAAGAAAAGAATAGGCCTATAACTGTGTATCACTGATAACCAAACATCCTCCGGATTCCATGTAATAATGAAATAAAACACCTGTATCCATAACAACCTTCGAAAACCGACAGGTGTATACGGGTATTACAATAACAAACATACACACCCAGGTAAACGGTACTACTCTCAACCCACCTTTATGTTTCCAGTATCCAATGTCACTATGACTGAAATAAGCTTGATCATGCTACCTTTGTACACCCACGGACCAGGTAAGGTTCACCGCCTCTTTGCCCCTCGCCTACTGCTAAATCCTTCAGTTTGATTGGCCGAAATAAGCCCCACGTGATATTAAACAGGGTATCTCCTTTACCTGGCGGAACGGATATTGTTCGGACGGAATGCGGTGTCCCAAAACTCTAAAGTTAGAAACAATGACGTTAATTCCGCGGTCCCTGCAAGCTCCTTTGACAAACCTCTATCTTGCGTGATCGGCGACCATTCTTTTTTCTTCATCTGAAAAGTTCTCCTTAGTGAACCGTCTCGTGGCGTTTGCATTATTGCTGGTACATGGTGCTATCATGAGACAGCACAATTAATTCAAAGCACCTTATTCTACGGGAGAAGACCGTATTTGTAAAAAAAAACAACAACTAAATTTAACAGAAGACGTTAAAAAAAAAAAAGCCATCATTCCTACGTCAATCCAACGTAAGGTTTCCGTAGGGTAGAATTACCGTAAGGGTCAGTTACCTACATCAAACCGACGTCGGAACGATATCGAAACTAGCGGATCTATGTAGGGACGATGTCATTCCTATGAGAAAACGACGTTAATCCTGAGAGTATGATTTCTTAAGATTGCTGGCCGAGACATTTCGTGTTGCGCCTCGCGTTATTCCTTGTTCAGTTCCCGTTTTCTAATGACCAAAAGAAACGTATTTATTGGATGAAAAAGACTGAAAGATAGAGCACGTTTTATTTTATAAAAAGACGGAAAAGTAAATCTGAAACCTTGATTGGTGTATACAGTTTTTTTCTGTGTGTGTGAGAGAGAGCGAGAGGGTGTCGGGGGGAGGAGAAGGAGAGAAAAGATTTATATAACTTGAGATGTATTTCAGTGCCATCTGCAGTTGCGAAAACTCACTTACGCGGTTTCGTGGGAGAGCCAGCAAGCGATACGCCACACTGCGAAATGACAGGAAGTTCCGAGTTCAAGTTTAAAAAATATAACAAAAGACAGCAAGACGGGGGTTTGGGGTTGGGGGGGGGGGGGGGGGGCTGAGGTGGTCTTTTCCACTGAACCTGCGAGAGGACGTTTCCCAAGAAATTTTGTATGTCTGCTTATCTCCAAAAAAA
The DNA here is from genome assembly GCA_963931925.1 of Onchidella celtica. Taxonomy (NCBI): domain Eukaryota; kingdom Metazoa; phylum Mollusca; class Gastropoda; order Systellommatophora; family Onchidiidae; genus Onchidella; species Onchidella celtica. The sequence continues at coordinate 42,953,700 of OZ007580.1, forward strand.
AACGCTGATAAGTCGCGGGAAAACTGACTTTGAATTCCCTCAAAATGTTTAAACCTTTGCCGCTAAAAACTATGCATGGCGTACGTAATGGTGTCTAATCAATATCGCACTCCTAAAGAACAAATTATAACGATACCATCTGAGTATGGTGTGTGCCAGATCCCCAGAACATACGATTAGGGATATTTATGTCCCTCTTTAGGAGTGTGGTGTTCCTGAGACCCCAAGGCGTTCTTAGGTTTAAAAAAAAACAACAACACATATTTTGAGAAAAGGGAACGGCGTTGATGCTTTGATAGTGATTTTTGCCATTGTGGGCGGAAATTTCTACATGCAGAGATAAGGTAACAAAACGAAACGAGTTCAAAGCTGACGTGAGGAAAGGTGAAATGAAACTGAAAGTGTTAGGATTACAACCGGTCTAAGTGCTATTAGCGCATAGGTCCCTTGTAATTCTAACCCCATCAATCTGTATGAGGGGTTAGAATTACAAGGGATCTAAGTGCAAATGGCAATTTTTATCATCAACGCTTAGAAGTATAAGAGACATAGTGTACGGAAAACAGGTGTTTAATCAAGAATTCCACGTAACGATGTGACAAAATGATGATGGGTTTCAATATTACATATTGATCGCCAGCGAGCAATCAGTGGCTGGGGGTGAAACTAAGGTCACTGAGATAATTATGTTGTCACAAATCCCAGACTGGGAGATGTAATAGTTTATGACAGGACGACAATCACGAACAAACAAGTTTAACACTTAACAAAACAATCCATCAGACTCACACATTTATTAAACATAATTATACATATAATAGCGCAATTACATATATTATATTATTGAAATGACTGCCGTACAACGGCCTTATTCTCACACACACGCTCCCTCGGATCCACAATCCGGTAGTTACTCCTAAAGGCACTTCGGCCTCAGCCTCTCCCCTCAGGGTCTTAATAGTACATTAATGATTCACTGGCACCGCAGTCTCTCAATATCACCTTCCTATGGTCATACACCTTAGCACTCCCCTAGCACCTCCGCAGGGCAATAACACATTAGTATTTCCATAGCCATCAACATGGCAACAACATAATATCAGTTCACGAGCCTATCAACAGGGCAACAACATAGTATCTCATTCGCTCTCATATCTACGTCCCTGTCCGTGGCCTGACTGCCACGACTTTATGTGCCTCTACTGTCCTGCACTGACAGCCTCACTTCTGGCCTATGTGTGGCCTCCGGCCCTATGCTGGCCTATCCCCTGTGCTCATCGAGGTGGCTCTGCGGCCCGTCCCCGACACCTACAAGAATAACAGTACATTGGTATAATATCCTACCATTTCTATTCACTCCACCTCTCCTTACAACCCATGAAACGTACACACACTAGTTCACCTTCCACTCACCACACATCTTACGGTAACACACTTCCATCGGAGTACACACTACTCACTCGCGCTACAAATCCATGAACTCACTTTCATCTATCGCTCATGGCGCACATTGCTATATCCAATATCAAGGACTTCCACATTCCTCACATATACTTATTCACATCATGGTAATAAGACGAATATAATATAATACATCAATCATAATAATCAATCAACATTCTACATACCAGTCATAACTGGAAAGACTCTCACTAGTCTTCTCGACTGCTTCCTTTTATCTCTGCCCGATGGGCTATTATTCATAGATCCGCTCCCTAGGACCTTCTAACTTGCAGTGATAGTTATACAGCGCTTTCGCCTCCTTCAGACCCCGCCCCCACTACTACTCACAACAGCACGCTTAACTTGCTGTCTACTGTGAGTCCTTACTCTACACCCGCTCTGTAGCAATCCCCTTAATTGCACTCACTCCACTCGTGACATCATCCCCCACCCCAAAAAAATTAATGCAATTAATTTCAAATCGCATCAAGATGACTGTCAACGAGTGAGCGTGAGCAATACCTACACTCAAAAAACTGACCTAGCAGTTCCCCTAGTATATAAAATACCGAAATCAGGGGAAAATATGGGGATCAATATGGTCTGAAATATGCATATATGTGTCACATCATCAATAGCTAACTAATCACAATACTTAATACAGAATCAAAAACCATTCAACCTATCAACCATTCTTCATATCATATTTATAATGTCAATATTTTAAAGTCGACTCATTCACACAGATCCTGTCAATGTTCCTGTCCTCCGATGTATAAGCTCCTGAACTCTTCGCCTAGGCTCGACTAAGGTAGTCGGCGATATGATTGCTGGTTCCTGGAATTGGTTGAATAACGAAGGTGTACGGCTGCAAAGCCAATGCCCATCTAGACAAGCGTGGGCTGGACGAACGATTCTTCGACAAAAATGTCAGTGGCTTGTGGTCCGTCTGGATACAAAATTCTCGTCCCATGAGATAACGTCCCAATTTCTGGACGGACCAGACAATGGCAAGACACTCACGCTCTATCACAGAATACTTTCTTTCTCTCTGCAATAACTTCCTACTGACATAACATACAGGATGGAGACATTCGTTCTTCTCCTGTAGAAGACAAGCGCCGACACCAGAGTCCGACGCATCCGTTCTGAGGATAAAATTAGATCGAAAATCGGGTAATATCAGAATGGGTGACGATGATAATGCTGTCACCAAATTATCAAATGATGTCTGACATTCAGACGTCCACTGGACCTTATCGGGTTGTCCCTTCTTAGTAAGGTCAGTAAGAGAAGATGACAAAGAGGAAAAATTTGGAATGAACTTTCTGTAATAATTTAAAATTCCCACTAAGCTTCTGACTTGTTTCTTTGTTTTAGGGATTTGCAACCCTACTAACTTGTCAATTTTTGTTTCTTCAGGTCTCTGAACACCTCTACCCACAATATGTCCTAAGAATACTATCTCTGGACATGCCAAATCCATCTTTGCGGGTTTAGCAGTTAACCCAAAATGACGTAATCGTTGAAAAATTACTGTTAGTGTCTGAATATGATCAGACCATGTCGACGTATGGCATGCTATATCGTCAAAGAATGACACGACATTAGGTATGTCCTTCAACACTAATCTCATTAATCGTGCAAACGTCGCTGGCGCGTTTACCAACCCAAATGGCATGACCTTAAATTGGAATAATCCAATGGGCGTTTGGAACGCCGTGTATTGTTTAGACTCCTCAGTAAGCGGGATTTCCCAATAACCTTTCGTTAAATCAATCTTGGAAAACCACGTGGACCCGGCTAATGAAGCTATTAATTCCTCCTGGAACGGAATAGGCTCCCTATCGCCTACCGTAATAGTGTTCAATCTTCGAAAATCAATACAGAACCGCACCGATCCATCAAGTTTTTTCACGAGGACGATGGGTGATGAATACGGCGATGTTGATGGTTCTATCACATCTAACTTCAACATTGACTCAACTTCCTTTATGACTCTATCTCTCGAAGAAAAAGGCAACGGATACGGTCTACGAAATACTGGCTTATCCGAAGTCAACTTTATTTGGTGCTGGATCACCGTAGTGCGACCCGGCAAATCCGTAACAACATCCGGAAATGACGCTAACAGGGTCTCAAGTTCCCTACTCCTTGAACTGGTAAGGTCAGGGTTAATTTTTACGTCCCTGTAACCTTGTGTCGGAGTTAACTCCGGCAATTGAATTTGTAACTCTTCCTGCGCCTCGGTGTCGCTTACGTCACAGTCCAACTGGTCTACGACCCCCGTACAAGCAGTAGAGAAGACAGTCTCCTCTGGTCTTGTCTGTGCACACAGATACTGTGGTCTCTCATAAAATCTCTGTAGCATATTAACATGGAAAACCTTACTCGCTCCATCAATGTGGATAGCGTAATCTACCTTTGAAACAACTCGCTCAATAACATAAGGACCTTTCCATGTCATCAATAACTTATTATGGTCCGTAGGTAACAACAACAGAACCTTGTCTCCTGGCTTAAAAATTCTCAGTTTGGAACCTCTATCTTTATAGTCTTTTGCTCTTTTCGAAGCGATACCAGAAGCTTCTTCCGCTATAGTGCGCGCTGAAGATAGTCTTTCTCTTAAATCAACAAGGTACCGAAACCTTTTTAAACGGTTCCGAAACCGTGGGGATCTTTTGACGAGGAGCCTGGGGTGAACGACCCTCATGCGTCGTCTTTTGGCACGCACTGCACGTCTTACAATATAAACGTACATCTCTGTATACTGACGGCCAATAAAAATCTTTCAGAACTCTCTCCTTGGTTCTAGTACTTCCCATATGACCCGCTAATGGAACATCATGGGCCAGACGCAATACTGTAGCAATTAACGACCGTGGCACGACGACCTGCTTTTGAACGGAAGCCACTGTGACGTACATACGGAACAGAATGCCCGCCTGAACAATAAAGGAGGACGACCCGTTCTTATATCTCCTCGTTTTCTCGGTTCGCGCTTCCCCAAAACATGGGTTTAATGATGGATCCTCCCTTTGTAATTTCGCCAAGCGCTCTGGCGTGATATCTAGGTTGACCGCTGGCGTAGCCAAAGGTCTAATCTTATATTTATCAGCTACCCGTCGACGTGTTTCGACCGCGGCGCAAAAGTCAATACCTTTTGATTGCGACCATGCTTGCACGTTCTCATCGGAAGGGGAACCTACCCGTGATACATTCCCAATGATGAGCTGGGCGCCTGGGAACCAACCAACGACTGCCTCGACTTCCCCGCTAAGGAAAGGTGTATCTATCATTATTTTTGCCATGGGTAGTTTCTCAATGGCCCCCGAAAATTGGATGCACGGGACAGTCTCACCTGTAAGCTGTGAATCCCGAATGCAGTCCCTATGCACTCCCACAACGGTAGATCCTGTATCTCGTAAAACCGAGACCGGTTCGTCCCCAACAAACCCCGGATAAACCCTAAGACCACCTCCTGTATGACATGAATTTATAACGGGGATCTTTCTCCCACAAGGTAAAACACCGGAAGATAATAACTTCTCACAACTGGGACACTTAGAATACTGTCCGCCTCCGTTGTCCGATGTAACGCACGCAGCCGCATGATGAAATTTATTTGGGGAACATGGACTGGAGCTACTGTCCACGTTCGCCGCTATCCTACCTGCAGGGCAGTTCACGCTGATGTGATCTGCTCTTCCGCAGTTCCAACACTTCGCGGCCCTACACTCGCGCGAAAAGTGACCCACGCGTCCGCAAGTCCAACACTCCGCTCCCTGTGCTGCCCTAGGCCTGGGTCCCCGTGACCCCTCGCGACCGGAACTAGAGTCCCTATGCCGTCGGTCATCGGCAAAGGTCACAACTCGCCCCCGGCCATTACCGCGACCTAGCCCTCCTGCTCGGTCAAACTTACCGGATCCAAACGCCGGTGATTGGTGAAAGCCCCTATGCTGCCCCTGGGCTTGCCCGCTATAGGCACCACGCTGACGCGACCTGTCCCTAAGTCCTGCCGGCGACCCCTCGACAACGGCGACGTATCCAGCATCTTGGACGTACGCCCTGGCGACTGGTTTGGACGGATGCGCCGTACGGTATGCTTCCGCCAACTTAGACGCCTCCTGCACCGTCGCGGGTTCGTTCTCTTTCAGGAAAGCCACCAGATCCTTGTGGCACGACGCGTACAGCTGGTCACGGATCATTAGGTCTTTCAGTTTAGCGAAATCCGTGCCCACATGCGCCAAGTCTACCCAGTTCGCGAAATACTCCGTTAGTCTCGCGACGAAGGCAGCAAAGTCCTCCCTGGTATCTGCGCGTGCTCGCCTAAACTGCTCCCGGAAATATTCCTCGGTACGCGCAAATCGGCGAAGCAGCAAAGCCTTCAGCTTATCGTAGTCTTGCACGTCTTCGCGCTGTAGCTCTTTAAAGTAGGTTAACGCTCGCCCCTGCAATAGCGACGCCAGGTACGTGGCCCATAATTCCTTATTTTCCCCCCATTGCAATTGTGCGTTCAGTTCGAACCTGTAAAGGAAGGCGTCTATGTCGTCCTTCCGGTCGTCGAACGTAGGGAGCTTAATCCTAACGCCACCTTTATTGTGTACCTGCCGCTCAACCGTTTCCGTTGGCGTATTCTTCTTGAGTTCTAACTCGGCGATTCTTATTCGCGCCTCTCTCTCCTGCTGCTTATCTTCTAACTCCTTTAACTTAAACTCCCTTTCCTCTTGCTTATCCTTAGCCTCTCTCTCCTGCTCCTGAGCCTTAGCCTCTTTTTCTCGCTCTCTATCCTTAGCACGCTCATCGCGCAAATCCGCCTGCTGTTCTTTGATCCAGCCGCGTAGCTCCTCTCCCTCAAGGCCAAGTTCCTTACCCAACTTCATTAATTGTTGGAGTTCCGCCATTTCACAGATTTATGGTTATGGTATGTATTACCAAAACGGCTAACCTGTCGGTATGATCACTAACAACACGACCAGAGACCTGAGATCACACCAGATATAACCACACCTACTTGTATCCAATACAATTCAGAAATTTACCTTTACAGCACAACTAATTCTATATTCATAAAATGTACTGCACTATTAATAATAAAAAAGAGTAGAAAAGACAAGAATAAGGAAATTCAATAGAAGGACCACAAGTACGTCAAGGACAACGAACCAGACTAGGACAAAGACCTAAAAAAGAGAATATAATGGAAAAAACTGCAACCTAACTACGCCGATTACACTACAAGGTACGAACAAGAACAGAGTCTGAAAAAAAAGAACGTATCTATAGATAGGGAAGAGAGGGACAAGAGAAACGTCTTCCTAAAACAACGAGGAAGATAGAACGCTACAACTAAACAAAAATACAGGTCCCTACAGAACTGTTCACTGTGATGAACGAAGTTCCAAAGTTTACCACACCTTTTTAAAAGGATAAACTAAGTTCAACACAGCAAACCCGCGCCACCGCCCGTATAATCAATTACGACAAAAACAGCAAAAACAGGGAAACAGACAGATGAAAAGACAGCCCTCAATCCAGGGTACAAAATTTTTGACTTTTACTTAACTTTCAGCCTTATGCGTTTAAGTCCTCGACCTAATCGGAGCTCTGGCTGCTTGTCTCCTCAGGCTGCACGCACACACACTGTCTCTGCAGAAATTTAAGTACACATTAATACATATTCATCAAAATACATGCATTAAAACATATTATTATTCATAAACATACATAAATCATATCATCATGAAATTTCCATTCATCCCACGAACAAGGACAACAGAACGAATTCCTAGCACAACAGAAAAACAACTAGATATAACGAATACACAATGTCAAAATGACCACAGGTAAACAGGACGAGCCCCCAGTGTCACAAATCCCAGACTGGGAGATGTAATAGTTTATGACAGGACGACAATCACGAACAAACAAGTTTAACACTTAACAAAACAATCCATCAGACTCACACATTTATTAAACATAATTATACATATAATAGCGCAATTACATATATTATATTATTGAAATGACTGCCGTACAACGGCCTTATTCTCACACACACGCTCCCTCGGATCCACAATCCGGTAGTTACTCCTAAAGGCACTTCGGCCTCAGCCTCTCCCCTCAGGGTCTTAATAGTACATTAATGATTCACTGGCACCGCAGTCTCTCAATATCACCTTCCTATGGTCATACACCTTAGCACTCCCCTAGCACCTCCGCAGGGCAATAACACATTAGTATTTCCATAGCCATCAACATGGCAACAACATAATATCAGTTCACGAGCCTATCAACAGGGCAACAACATAGTATCTCATTCGCTCTCATATCTACGTCCCTGTCCGTGGCCTGACTGCCACGACTTTATGTGCCTCTACTGTCCTGCACTGACAGCCTCACTTCTGGCCTATGTGTGGCCTCCGGCCCTATGCTGGCCTATCCCCTGTGCTCATCGAGGTGGCTCTGCGGCCCGTCCCCGACACCTACAAGAATAACAGTACATTGGTATAATATCCTACCATTTCTATTCACTCCACCTCTCCTTACAACCCATGAAACGTACACACACTAGTTCACCTTCCACTCACCACACATCTTACGGTAACACACTTCCATCGGAGTACACACTACTCACTCGCGCTACAAATCCATGAACTCACTTTCATCTATCGCTCATGGCGCACATTGCTATATCCAATATCAAGGACTTCCACATTCCTCACATATACTTATTCACATCATGGTAATAAGACGAATATAATATAATACATCAATCATAATAATCAATCAACATTCTACATACCAGTCATAACTGGAAAGACTCTCACTAGTCTTCTCGACTGCTTCCTTTTATCTCTGCCCGATGGGCTATTATTCATAGATCCGCTCCCTAGGACCTTCTAACTTGCAGTGATAGTTATACAGCGCTTTCGCCTCCTTCAGACCCCGCCCCCACTACTACTCACAACAGCACGCTTAACTTGCTGTCTACTGTGAGTCCTTACTCTACACCCGCTCTGTAGCAATCCCCTTAATTGCACTCACTCCACTCGTGACATATGTCAGTTGGAAAAGGGATGAAAAAAAAATTATATTTCAGGCCATTGACGGAACTGCCATCTGCACTTGAAAAAAAAATAAAAAAATATCATTTTGTTCCCGATTCCTACAAGTGGATTATACAAGTTTCTTGGGCTCGTATCACTCTTGCTGTTGGGTCAACTCGTGATACTTTCTTTGTCTCAGCTGAGTTTTGAGTACGGAGGAAGCACGTTGTCACGATAATGGTCACACTGTGCTAGGAAAAAAAGCAAAACGATAGACAGAATATACCACCACTGACACGAGATTTCTCGGTTACTCCAGACTTTTGATCTTGGCATATCCTCCCTGATTCTTGTCTCGCATGAGAACGAAGCCGAACTTTCTTGAATTGTGATGTGAACCACAATCCATGACCTGCGTACCTCTTGGAATCATAACTACAATCAAATCTTTCTGAAAACATGAATGTAAAATCCTCACTATTCTGTCTTCATAAATAATCTTAGAAACAACATGGGACACGCCATAACTCAATGGTTGCTATAAATAAAACCAACTGCTTCCTAAATAAACACCAGCAAACAAAAACATCGCCATATATCACGCATGTCTTAGACAACAATTCTTTCCAAAAGTACGTTTTACACTAAAGGAGTTAAAATTGGAAAGTTATATACATATATATATATAGATATATTTTATTGTGCTCCAAAGACTTCAGGCACTTATTGTGAAAATATCGTTGAGTATTATCTCGTGCCTGCCTCCTTACTTTTTGCCCGAGTATTTGTTCATGATGGGTGCGTCATGAAAGATTGATATGACCGTATTTCAGAGGTTCTCGCCCTTTGTCCCCAACGATCAACACCACAAGTTTGGGTGACGTAAGCAAAATAAACCAACAGGCTCAGCCGGTTAAACGGCGCACCGTGAAACAATGATACATTACGCAAAACTTGTCTTTGTTTAATTGAAGGACAGATAATAGAACTGTGCTTTTAAGACTCCTAAGAGTTTAAGAGATGAAGTGTCGACTTGCGTGCCTCCCGAGGTTACAGTAGATAGTTCACACGCCACAGACAGGCAGAGTTTGAGCGCTATCATACATCAGAAACAGGCAAACGTAAACACTGTAGTAAGTTATCTTCTGATTGGAAAGATGTACTTACGTAAGATAACGTTAAGTACATTTGCTTTCGGCTTTCTATAATATTATCGAAACCGTTTATTTTTCTTTGCTGTCAGTTTCAACATCAAATCACTAAACGTCTATAATTAATTTAGTTGAAATTAAATGACAGAAAAATCTAGAAATGAGGCTATTAAGTGCAGGGAGGATTGGGAGGGGGCATGAGAGAGAGAGAGAGAGAGAGAGAGAGAAAGACAGAGAGAGCGAGAGAGAGAGAGCGAGAGAGAGAGAGGAAGAGAGAGAGAGAGCGAGAGAGAGAGAGAGAGAGGAGAGAGAGAGAGACTGGGGCAGAGCCAAAGAGAGGAGAGAGAGAGAGAGAGAGAGTGGGGCAGAGCCAAAGAGAGAGAGAGAGAGAGAGAGAGACTGGGGCAGAGCCAAAGAGAGGAGAGAGAGAGAGAGAGAGTGGGGCAGAGCCAAAGAGAGAGAGAGAGAGAGAGACTGGGGCAGAGCCAAAGAGAGAGAGAGAGAGAGAGAGAGAGAGAGACTGGGGCAGAGCCAAAGAGAGAGAGAGAGCCAGAGAGAGCCAAAGAGAGAGACTGGGGCAGAGCCAAAGAGAGAGAGAAAGAGAGACTGTGGCAGAGCCAAAGAGAGAGAGAGACAGGGACACAGACAGACAGACACACAGACAGAGAGAGGCATACAGACAGACATCTTATTTTTCTGTTCTCCGGTAAAATATCAGAAGCTGTAAATAACGTATTTATCACACCCACCATCTGTAGACGTTTCTAGACATAGCAGATGCCGGTACCCCTATGTTTCTATTTGCTCAACGCTTTATAAGGGTCAAATCTAGCACTGTGAGAACCGTGATAGCCTTGTTTTTGCCAGGACGTGTCTCAAACGCCGACAACACAAACATCGGGGTCACCCCGTGTGACCGACACGATAACATTGTTATCAATGTTATTTATCAGTCAAGGAGCGCCTGAACAGCTGCAAGCCACCCGTCCCATACCCAAGCAGTGACGAGTACGTTTGCCCAGTGCAAAATTGCGCATTCCCGTACTGTTTTGTACCCCGCTGTGGGCGTATCGGAAGAGGTTTATTTGGTTTCAAAATCTGTCAGAGAAGTTATAAAGTTATAAAACTTTGGCAATGACAGTTGTTTGTTCAGCGTCCAGTGAAAGCTCAGGTGGGGTAAAGATAACCGCCACACCTACTACAGGGAAAGAACAAGATAAGAAAAAAAGGATAACTAGGTAGAGGTTTGTCACAGTTCAAATACGTTAGAAACACAGGAATTTCAGGAAAACAAACGATGAAAAAAAACAAAACAAAACAGGATGATGACTAAGGACAAGTTGTTTGTGAGAGTGAGAGAGAGAGAGAGAGAGAGAGAGAGAGAGAGAGAGAAAGAGAGAGAGACAGAGAGAGAGACACACACACACACAGAGACACAGAGACATACACAGAGAGAGGCACACACACAGAGAGAGAGAGAGACACAAAGAGACACACACACACACACACACACACACACAGAGACACAGAGAGAGACATACACAGAGAGAGAGACACACACACACACAGAGACACAGAGAGAGACATACAAACGGAGAGAGAGAGAGGGACAGGCAGACAGGCAGACAGACAGACAGACAGACAGACACCAACAGGATAAAAAAACAAAAAACGACGACTGGGGAGAAGATGTGAAAAGAAAATGTTCTAGTCGTTTTTCGATTCTGAGAAGAAAATCAAAACGGCCAGGATTGAGAAGTTATGATAAAAAAAAAAATATGAGACCATAAAACATTAAGAAATGAACGAAAGATACAATAGACGATATAAAATGTCATTACTAAACCACCAGCATAAAAGCACCATGCGGGCGGGGGCTAAGGAAGGAGAAAAATTAATGTCAAAATGGAGGGTCGCATCATAAACTGTTGTAACTTCGTTTCACAAAGTTTTCAGGAGAAGCAAAAAATTTAAATAACTTTTTTTTTCCCAGACTAAATGGTATAGTAAAAAAAAAAAAAACGTTTTTCAACCTTTAGTTTTCATAATTTAATAATAGTAATAATAATGAACATCATTAAAATGGCGCCCAATCCAAACAATTTGCTCTCGGCACTTTATAGAAAGTTTTGTTCTCTCCATCTGCAACTCACCCTCAATCTCTCTCCTTCTTTCTCTGTCTCTCTCTCTCTCTCTCTCTCTCTAGATCAGCTATCTCAAACACAATTTACTGCATACACTCTAATACCAGACATACTACACCGTATACATAGACACAACCTGCGAGCTATCAAGGGATATTAATATGCCAAATATCATAACTTTAAACACACACACACACACAAGTGGAGTTACGACAGTTTACCATGCGGCACTCGAGGTGTGAAAACGTTCTGGGTGACGAAAGTAAAGATGATGCAAAAACGCAGAGAAAAGAGGATCGTCGTGGTCTGGGTAATGACAATCCCAATGCCGGGTTCAACAAGTTACATCAGTCAGAAAGTCTCACAAACCTACGTATCGATACAGAACCTTAGGGGACGTTCAAATATAATCTTACACCTTTTTTGGGGACTTTTTGACCCCCCCCCCTTTCTTACACTTGCTCCCCCCCACCCAATCCCGTAATATTACAATAATAATTATACATTGCACACGTACTCTTTCTTACAAATGAGGGGGAAATGAGACTCATGTCAAAGTCAATGTCAGATTTTTTATTCCTTTTTTATATTCTCACCTCACAAAAGTGTAATATTACCTTGGTTCAAGACCCCCCACCCCCACCCCTTTCTTACACTTTTCTTACAGGAGCCAAACACCCCCCCCCCCTTCCTCCGAGGCGTAAGATTATATCTGAACGTCGCCTTAGGTCGCCACAAAAAAAACTGAAAACCTGCGTACTACAAATATACTTATAAATATGATCTATTTAATAGCAAGATATTTAAAGTGAAAAATACAAATTACTTTCAAATGACAACATGTCATTTGGCTGACTTGATTTCTCGCTTAGATTATAATGTACCCTGGAAACAATACTTAATAATAATACAATAATTAAATGGCTTAAAATATTACCTTGATTAATTTCACATAAAGAATTACATATGAAAAACAAAAAAATACATTGTGACATATCGGGAGGCCTCTGCCCATCGTAAGGCCCTCAGCTGTAGGTGATTAATTAGCTTCCGCCTAACTGGGGCCCTGACAAACCCCAACCCCCTCCTCTAGATCCATCCCCACCCCCAAGGAAAAGAAAACAGGATATGATTTAAATCACTCAGAGAAAGGTGGGCAGGCGTTCTTGTCACTGCTATCTGATATATGACTGACACCTTTTAAAATGAAGCTGGTTCTGGTCTGTGTTACGATAAGTAATTGTTTCACTTCTATCTCTCTCTCTCTCAAACACACACACACATACACACGCACGCACGCGTGCTCTCTTTGTCCCTACCACAGACTCTCTTTCTCTGTCTGCCTGCCTATCTTTCTTTCTCTCTCTCTCTCTCTCCTACGCACTTACAATAATATACGTTCATACCTTTATGCTGTACAGAACATTCAAGGCTTTAAAAAAAAAAAAAAAAAAACATTATCAGTCAGGTGACAGATATTTTCGGTACAGGACTGATTTCAGCTCTGTTGTGAATTTCTCACACGAAGAAATATCTCTCAATCTTTCGGGGGAGAGGATTCCATACATTTGGGCCAGAATAAGTAAAGGCTGCCATTATCCGCCAACATTATCGGCGGATACTACCCAGGTTTATCTGTCAACAATGCCGGCCCAAGTTTACCCGCCAGTATTGAAATTGAAAATTAAAAAGGAAAAATTGAAATTAAAATTAATAGATTAAAATTTATCCCTATCATCCCCCATATCACCAACGAAAATTTATAATTCATTATTAAATAAATATTATATAATATATATTCAAATAATATTATAGTACTTTAGAATACAAGTTGTGAGTTGTGAACTGTTGCGAACTGCGCCTAACAGGCTGCGTTACAATTTGCTCTGAGATAGAGAAAGAGATAGAGAGAGTGAGAGAAAGAGGGTGAGAGAAAGAAAGAGAGAGTGAGAGAGATGCAAATCGAGAGAACAAGACTTTCTGTAAAGCGCCTAGAGCAAACTCGTTTGGATTAGGCGCTATATAATTGATCTTCATCATTAATGGTGTTGACTAAACAACAATAATAGAAAAAAAACAACCCTGAATTTATTCCCTGCTATTGTTGTTGGGTTAAAAAAAAAATTTAACATTGATTTCTAATAAGAAAAAAAAAAAGATTTTAAATTTTTTTTAAAAAAGTACCCGCCTGAGAATCGTACCAACCTGATTGACTGGCGAAGATGCTAACCACTAAGCTATTGCAGACCCTGTAGAACTGTGAAGGAATTTTTCCTTTTTCCCAAATACCCATCATTAAACCAATTATCGGTGGATAAACACTCCGATAAAAAAGTAAAAGAACAGTCATATTCCTCTAACGAACATCTAGGTTGCCAAATTAGGTTGGAATGACAGGACCGCGGATTACTGGGGACTTGCAATAGTTCAATATGATGGAATCGTGACTTTGAAACTCCTGTAACAAAGAATTGCCAACTTGCAGTACTCTAGGCTAAGCTGTACTGGCAGACAATGGAGTTCTTTTCGTAGTGGTGGTCGAAGAAGAAATAGTAGTGGCAGCGGAAGTTGTGGTCGTGGTAGTAATGATACTAATGATGTTGATCGTGGTAACTTTGTGGTAGGGGTGGTACGCCGGTTGTAGCATAAGAAACAGAAAAAGCAGCAAACAGGTTAAGAAGTTGCTGTAGCAGTACTAGCAGTACTAATAATAAAAGCAGGGATGATGATTGCGGTAAATGTAGCAGCTGTGGTGGTATTAGATGTAGTAGTAGCAGTGAAATTTGTATTAGCAGTAGTAATAATAATAATAAGGATGGTGGTGGTATTTGTCGTACAGGTGGCCGTATTAGGATTACCAATGGCAGTGGAAGTTGTAGTTGTAGTCGTGATAAAAGTAATGATCATACTGTTCATAATGTTAAAGGTGGTAGTGGTAACCGAAAGTCCAGTAGTAGCGACAGAGGTAGCAAAGTAACAGTAGTTGTGATGATGGTGGTAAATGTGGTCGTGGTAAACGAAGTTCAGTAGTAGTGGTAGTAGCAGCAAAGTAACAGCAGTAGTGATGATGGTGGTAAATGTGGTCGTGGTAAACGAAGTTCAGTAGTAGTGGCAGTAGCAGCAAAGTAACAGCAGTAGTGATGATGGTGGTAAATGTGGTCGTGGTAAACGAAGTTCAGTACTAGTGACAGAAGAAGTTGTAGTGGTAGTAATAATGATAACAGAGGTGATGATGGTGGTAAATGTGGTAGTGGTAGAAGAAGTTCAGTACTAGTGACAGCAGAAGTTGTAGTAGTAGTAACAATGATAACAGAGGTGATGATGGTGGTAAATGTGGTAGTGGTAGAAGAAGTTCAGTTGACAGCAGAAGTTGTAGTAGTAGTAACAATGATAACAAAGGTGATGATGGTGGTAAATGTGGTAGTGGTAGAAGAAGTTCAGTACTAGTGACAGCAGAAGTTGTAGTAGTAATAATAATGATAACAAAGGTGATGATGGTGGTAAATGTGGTAGTGGTAGAAGAAGCTGCAGGAGTGGTAATAATAATAGCAATAGTGATGATAGTGGTAAATGTGGTAGTCGTAGTCGCGACAAGAGCAGCAGGTTCTGATATAATAACACAAACATACCCGTTAATGCTGATGAATCCAGAGCTGTCATTGTTTCAAGGAAAGTGCAAAATCACAGTCTGTTATAACCGGCCACAATAATATTATTATTATTACCAGGAAAATCTCTAAACTTTGAAAAACAATTTACTGAAATCCCACACAAAAATAATTAAAAAACAATAACAACAGAACATTAATTAAAATTATTGCAAACCAGAGCAAGAAAAAGAAAACAACTTCAAGTGGCGCACAGTTGAGATCTGAACAAGTTGGTATGTGACAGGTTTGCACTAAAACTGACAGTTTGGTATAGTGGTAAGTGGTATACATCTGCGAGAAATTTTGTTTTATTGGACGGAGGGCTCAACGCATAAAGATGAGGTGTGGTCTTATGTCAGAAAGACCGGAAAAAACCCTGGAGCAATATGGTGAAACTGAGAATTCCCGATAAACACGTATCAGGTATCAATGTAATTTTCGACAGGGAATTCCCAATTCCCATTACATCCTGGATAACAGTGAGTCCACGTCTATCAGCTGGCGCGAACAGGTGAAAAAAAAAATGTTGTGTTTTTTTCCCCCGTAAAATTTCAGGTATAAAATTAAAAATAGAACTGAACTTCTTGGGAAAGCGAGAATAACAGAGATGTACAGAGACAAATAACCCCCGTCAAACAAGTTTTTCGGCTTAATTTGATGTCTGAAGGCTGATGGCGTGCATGCTTTGTGTTTGAGTTCGGAGAAAGCAACGTCCACACGATAGTGTCACATTGTGCTAGGAAAAAGCAAGAGATAGACAGAATAGAAAAGAATGGTAGGCCAGAAGGAGACGCTACCAGAAAAGCCCAGTAACCCACCTGCAGAGTCAACGCTGTTTTGACGTGTGTATTCCCGCCAGTTGATTTAAGACAGTTCTGACGTTCGCGTGAGACTGTGAGACAGACTTATTTCAGTTACTTCAGTAGCGCCCCTGAGCAAAGGTCCCGTCAAACTCCACAACTTACATCTCGCACCAAAACCAATAGGAAACGGACTTGACCCTGTGCACCACTAGCCTTAGGCAGGACTGTCTTAACATCATTAGAGGCACCTGGGCAAAGGAATAGGTTGACCCCCCCCCCCCCCCAGGTTTCAGAAACCAATGTAAATTTGCATGCGTGCGACCCCCTAATCCCCCTTAACACATGGACACACTGCCCAGTGTGTCCATGTGTTAAGACAGCTGTGGCCTTAGGGGCCGTGTCGGGGCCCAGGTCATGAATCGGGGTATTTTCTCATTCCTCCAGTATGTCGAGCGACAGTTGTACCTCGAACCTTTGGATCTTTGTCAGCCAATGGGCCATGTGTTACCCATCTCGATGGTGATCATGCTGCTCACTGTTGCTTGACATTTTAATGTGTCAGGGGCTCAATGTGCACAGCTAAGGAAGCGTTTGTCTCCAAAAAGTGGACCTGAAGCGCATTTCAACGAAATAGGAACAACCCTCTCTCTTTCTCTCATTTAGTATATATATCTCTCTCTTTTTTAGTCTCTTTCTCTCTCACTTGTTCTCCCTCGCTCTCTCTTTCTAGCCTCCCCCTCCCTTTCTTATGTGCTTAAAATCTGTTTTCATGCTGTAAAAAACATACTCAGCCCAAGAGAGATATTATCAGTCAGAAAATCAATATTTCCCATACGTTAACGACTTAACTCTGTTTAGACTTGCAGCCATTTTGATCTCTTTTGGATAATGAGTGAACTCCTTGTATAGAACAAAATACTGTCAAAACTAACCCTAAATGACTACCATTTCCTTGTGCACAATCCCCCTTTTTCCTTCTTAGTAAGAGTTTAGATTTACAGCGAAGCCACCCTCATTTCTCTGACAGTGAAAGGATAGATCTATGTGTGCTGAAATAAAACAAAAATTTAAAAATCCATTCAAGCATTTCATTAAACTAGGTCTAGTAACATCCTGTCCCAATTCAAATTATGCACCACAAGTATACCTATTCTTGTGATATCGGTTTACAATATCCTTGAAAATAAAAAAAAACAATTTTTAAAAAATTTGATCCGCAACGAGAATTTTATAGTCATGGCTTGGGGTTAGATCCGTAACAAAGAGATATGAATACGTACTAATGTATACGACGGACCGCACCTTTCTTGACGTGGATACATGTACACTAGACAATTTGGTTTGCACTCTGCAGAGTTCGTGACTTGGTTGGATGATACAGTATAACAAAAACATGAATCTGGCAGTTGAAATGGGTAATTCTAGCATGTTCTTCCTGGTTCTCCATTTTCATCTTCCACCGTCTCATTCTATTCTTCTCTTCTCTCTCTCTCTCTCCTTACCCCCGCGCCATTCCTTACTTTTCCAGTCAACAATCTCTATCGTTGCTGGGGCTCACACTGTCACAGTGCAGAATAATCTATTTAGTTCAAAACACAATTGAACTGAAAAGGTACATCTATCATAATAGAGTTGTTGTTGTTGTTGTTGTTGTTGTTGTTGTTTTTCTCAGCCCCTCCTCCAGAGCTGTCTTAATGCATGGGCGCATTAGGCAGTTGCCCAATGGCCCCAGAGGTTTAGGGGGCCCCATGCGTACACACTTAGCCTACATTGGTTTTTGAAACGGGGAAGAAAATCGTATTGCTTTGTCCAGGGACCCTTAAATATGTTAGGACGACCCTGCCCTCCGCCTCGAAAAACATTAATGTTTACCGTTACCAACCGTTAGCTGCAAGAACTTTGATTATTAACAGCTTACCTGAGACATCACAGGTAAGATACGGATAATAAAGACAAAGGTACAGATTAATGAATATACGTTTGTGCATCCTGCCAATGAGTCATTGTTACCTCCTTGGGTTCAACGTCATTAAGGAAGATGTCAAATCCGGTCTACCTTAACACTGTGTCAACTCTGAACTATTTCTAGCGACATCCTGCTATCCATTTTTAAATATATTTTGAACATACAGCTAAATTGTATGTGTATGTAAAAAAAAGAGAGAGAGGGAGAGAGAGAGAGAGAGAGAAAGCAGGAGAGGATGAGAGAGAAAGTGCGTGAGAGACCGACAATGACAGAGAGAGCCAAGAAGACAGGCAAATAGGAAGATAGACAGACAGACAAAGAGAGGGAGCAGGAGAAGAGAGGATGAGAGAGAAAGTGCGTGAGAGACTGGCAGAGAGAGAGCTAAGAGGACAGACTGACAGACAAACAGACAGACAGAGAGTGCGCCACGAAGACAGACAGGGAAACAGAAAGACAGACAGACAGACAGACAGAGCCAAGAGGACAGACTGTCAGGCAAATACAAAGACAGAGAGAGAGAGATCCTGTAGTCAAACATGAACCTGTGAGATCTCTGCACCAAATCACCACCGTAGCAAGTCCTTGTTGAACCTTAAATTACATTTCTCTGTCTCCTTCTCGACATACATATTTATAACATACTGATGGTGTCCTGGTTAAATGTGAGTCTATATTTAGCACTGCAAACAATGTCACTGGCCGACACCGCCCTCTCCCAAAAATCATGTCATCGTGCCCTATGAACCTGGCACAAGGCAATGAATAATTAAGGGGGGGGGGGGTGGGGAGTGTTGAATTCCTTGCCATAAGGTTACAGTTGTACATTAACATTTGTCTATTCAGATATTACCTGTGTATTGTAGGCCTATAGTTTGAATTTGCATCAGATGTAAAATCGTGCTTCCTGGGCAGTTAGATTCATTGAAAAAATACACGCAGAGAGAGAGTGTGTGAGAGAGAGAGAGAGAGAGAGAGAGACAGAGAGTGTGTGTGAGAGAGAGAGAGAGATAGAGGGAGAGAGAGGGAGGGAGGGAGAGAGAGAGAGAGGGGGAGGGAGGGAGAGAGAGAGTGTGTGAGAGAGATTGAGGGGGGAGAGAGAGAGAGAGAGAGAGGGAGGGAGGGAGAGAGAGAGAGAGAGAGCGAGAGAGAGAGAGAGTGAGAGAGAGAGAGAGGGAGGGAGAGAGAGTGAGAGAGAGAGAGAGAGGGAGGGGGAGAGAGAGAGAGAGAGAGGGGAGAGAGAGAGTGTGAGAGAGAGAGGGTGTGAGAGAGAGAGAGAGAGAGAGAGAGAGAGAGGGGAGATAGAGAGAGGGGGAGAGAGAGAGAGAGAGGGAGGGAGAGAGAGAGTGTGAGAGAGAGAGAGAGAGAGAGAGAGAAAGAGAGAGAGAGCGAGAGAGGGAGGGGGAGAGTGAGAGAGAGAGAGAGGGAGATGGAGGGAGGGAGGGGGGGGAGAGAGAGAGAGAGGGGGGGGAGTGACCGTAGTGATAACAATGGCTCAGTGAGTGAGGTTTTCTTCTTCCTCACAAGGCGGTTGGTGCCGCAGGAGAGGTCGCGGGTTCGAGCCCCGCTTTAGCCACTTATTTTTCATCTTTCTTTCACTCCTAAGCACTAAATTAGGCACACACTTTTAAACTTCTGACTCTCTCTCTCTCTCTCTCTCGAACTCCCTCATTCTTCTTAACATCTTTGCAGGTATCGAGTGGAGCACGCCGCGTTTCGTCAATGATATTTCGGAAATTAACCTCCTGGCTGGCGGAATTTATGGATTATGATGTCAACAACCTGTACGTTTCACTTCCTGGATTTCAAAATTTCTATGAATACCAGAGACTCCAACGGCGCATTTGATTTCTGGAAACTTCCCCAACAGAATTGGACATGACGAGTCATGACCGGTGTCTTTAATTGACACAGGTCACGGCCGTAGTTTTTTGTTTGTTCAAACTCTACTTTCGGCACAACTGCGAAATTCGACGTTAAACGTTTACGGCTTCAGTAATTATGATAAGGATATAGAAAAGCTTGTGAAGTGCCACTCAGCATTTTAAACAAGTGTCAAAGTGTACATTTGTTGTATAATCTCGCCTATATATACATACCACAATATTTCCATTTTTTTTCTTCAGTAAATGGAGGTGCACTCTAGAACAAAGAACTACGGTCGCGCAGAGAGATTTTCTTGATAACATAACGGGTATTGCCATTAAATGAATTGCAATTACGTGAAGCTACATTTTGCTAATCCAGCATGCCTGTTTTATCTGAAACCGGTTTTAGAACACTGTTTTTGTTAAGCTTTGGTAAGAGACACAATTTGCCATGCCCTGTTTCGTAAAAAAGAAAAGACTGGGGTTTTGTTGCTGGCGGAGAAACGGGGGGGGGGGGGGGGCGGGGACATACATGGCTTCTTCTGTCCTAATTCTCGTTACTAGTTGATAGATGTATAGATAGATGGATGGAAGGACGGACGGACGGACGGACGGACAGACGTACAGACAGACAGTCAGATAGCTAGATAGATAGATAGATAGATAGATAGATAGATAGATAGATAGATAGATAGATAGATAGATAGATAGATAGATAGATAGATAGATAGATAGACGAGCAGACAGACAGATAGATAGATAGATAGATAGATAGATAGATAGATAGATAGATAGATAGATAGATAGATAGATAGATAGATAGATAGATAGATAGACGAGCAGACAGGCAGACAGACAGATAGATAGGCAGATGGATGGATGGATGGATGGATAGATAGATAGATAGATAGATAGATAGATAGATAGATAGATAGATAGATAGATAGATAGATAGATAGATAGATAGATAGATAGATAGATAGATAGATAGACGAGCAGACAGGCAGACAGACAGATAGATAGGCAGATGGATAGATAGATAGATAGATAGATAGATAGATAGATAGATAGATAGATAGATAGATAGATAGATAGATAGATAGATAGATAGATAGATAGATAGATAGATAGATAGATAGATAGATTGATTGATGATAGATAGAGAGATAGATAGATAGATAGATAGATAGATAGATAGATAGATAGATAGATAGATAGATAGATAGATAGATAGATAGATAGATAGATAGATAGATAGATAGATAGATATAGATAGATAGATAGATAGATAGATAGATAGATAGATAGATAGATAGATAGATAGATGATGGATGGATGAACGGATAGATTGATAGATCGATCGATAGATAGATGGATGGATGGATGGATGGATGGATGGATGGATGGATGGATGGATGGATGGATGGATGGATGGATGGATGGATGGATGGATGGATGGATGGATAGATAGATGGGACACATTCCTGAAATGGTCACCCTAATGAAAAAAAGTGTGTGGTTACGCCTCTGTGAAAAGCGCACGTTTTTGTCCCGTGCCGGCTTTGAGATTTACAAACAAGACATGACATACATCTACTCAATCCAAAAACACGATCACGATGTGGTAATGTCTTCATTCAAAATCACCGTTCTATGCAAGATACCTTAGATCTATTCAAATGTTTTATGTAAAGCGTCCCCGTCAACAGACGTGCGTAAATAGATTGCATTAATGAAGGTGCGAAACCAATTTGCTTGTTTAAGAGAACTTTTCACCTTCACAGCTAGACGGTAACCTTTGAACTTCGCCGTCAGACTTCTTAGCTCGTTTTCTTTACCCCCCCAAAAAAAACCAACAAAAAAAAGGCGAGATTGCATTTTGCTTTGATACACAACATTTCATTAATTTTTTATTTATTTTTGTGGTCCTTATCAGGTTATTTTTTAGCCGCAGAGTTTGGACTCGTACGACAAAATTTTCAACTTTATTTCGATTTAGGTCACGACAAAATCATCATCATCATCAGTTGCCCTGTCTGGATCAGACATTGGCGATCATGGCTCTCCACTCGGATCTGTCATCAGCCAACCTCAGGAGGGAGTTGTTGTTGTGACGTTTATTTGTTGTCCATGAATTAAGACATGCGATACATTTTCTTCACGACCATGCAATGCACGGCTGTCGTTTTAGGCATCAAATTAAGGTGCGGCTCTAGACTTATACTTTATAGGGAGATGTCACTTCCTCCAAATCGCGAAACTAGGCCGCTGCGGTAACAAGAATTAAAAGAGACCTTCACCAAAGATAGTGTGTGTATCTGTTTACTGTGGTTTGTTCATATTGTGAGGCTGATTGAAACTATTTAACGCCGTTTGTAAGCTCTTACGCCCCGTAGAATTGCACAAACGGGTACCGCAGCGACCTACTTTTCGCTCCATGCTAACAGTGGTTTCGCAGCGCCTCCCGTGTCTCGCTGTGCAAGATCGACCACTAATGAAACCTTTCGATACATACATACATTTTCTGGTTGCACTCTGTCCAAGAATTGCAACGAGAGTCCAATCGTGTTCAAAATCGTCGAGTGCGGTCCTTATCTCAACCATAGACCAAGACAAGTTTTGCAACTCTTGGCCTTATTTCGCTGACTGGCAATCTAGTTTGAGTTTTGGACACATACACGGTCATGTACATACACACATACAGACATAATATACACATACAAGTAGTGTTCCGATGTTTGGGGGCACTGTGAATGTTGAATGAGAGGTTTACCTGAAAATATTGAGGAGTGAACCACCTGGAGAACAGATAACCGAACTGATAAATAGATCGATCGATCGATCGATAGATAGATAGATAGATAGATAGATAGATAGATAGATAGATAGATAGATAGATAGATAGATAGATAGATAGATAGATAGACAGACAGATAGATAGATAGATAGACAGATAGATAGATAGATAGATAGATAGATAGATAGATAGATAGATAGATAGATAGATAGATAGATAGACGTAGACAGACAGACAGACAGACAGACAGACAGACAGACAGATGGATAGATAGATAGATAGATAGATAGATAGATAGATAGATAGATAGATAGATAAATAGATAGATAGATAGATAGATATAGATAAACAGATAGATAGATAGATAGATAGATGGATCGATAGATGGATCGATAGATGGATCGATAGATGGATCGATAGATGGATAGATAGATAGATAGATAGATAGATAGATAGATAGATAGATAGATAGATAGATAGATAGATAGATAGATAGATAGATCGCTGACGTATGACATTTTCCATCCTGTGGCCAAAAGCTGGCAAGGTGACCGACACCACTATTCTGCCACCCGAGGCCATGTCTGTCGTGACTGTCGTGATTTATTGTTTTTATGGTGTCAAGGGAGTCATGTTCACGAGGTAACTGGAGTGTGTTCAAACATTAGGCCACACCGCGGACTGTGACTTGTTCAAATTTAAAAAACAAAAAAAAAATACACAGGGGATCACGTCAGTTTACCCGTCCATGAATGGCTAATGGTATGCTTTACCTACGTCACTAAAACTGAGAGGTGCACCGTCATGCGACGCTCGACCGCCATTTTGGGTAATGGCGTGGCTTTTTTTTCTATTAAAGAGGTAGGTGTTATCCTTCTTTGAGTAGTTTGAGGTCAAATAATTGCAAATCAGGCCGTAAACAGCAAAACGCATGACCTCGTTTAAACGCACACCTTGTTTAGTGGGACAAAATCATGTCTGATGCATATCGTTAGGAATTTTGGACTGCTCAATTTCCTCTCTGCATTTGGACATTCCCTGAAGCCCACAACTTCACACAAGTTTGATGACGGCTATTTTTTTTTCTTCTGCAAAAAACAGACGTGAATAAAAGAGAAACTTGAAACCGGATGTCTATCTGTCCGTCTCTTCATCCGTCCGTCTATCTGTCTATCTATCTCCGTCTCTCTCATTATCTGTCTTCCAACTATCTATTTATCTATCTATCTGTGTGTGTCTCCCTCTCTGTCTGTCTATCTATCTCCGTCTCTCTCTCTCTCTCTTTATCTGTCTTCCAACTATCTATTTATCATCTATCTGTGTGTATCTATCTATCTATCTATCTATCTATCTATCTATCTATCTATCTATCTATCTATCTATCTATCTATCTATCTATCTATCTATCTATCTATCTATCGGTTAATCACCAACCGAAGCAGTGTCGCAACACCAGTCTGTTTTACGTGCTACTGAAACATTCACGACCTGACGCCCGTGCACAAAAAACATACGTATTAATTATCTTATCTACCAGTTGGGACATCACACTTTGCCACCGGTGAAAAGGGCATTAGCGAAATCCAGTTTCGCAATCAGTGGTAATAACAAAGGTCAGTGCTGAAAAGTAACGAGAGACCGAGAGAGAGAGAGAAAGAGAGAGAGAGAGAGAGAGAGATAGAGAGAGAAGGAGGCAGAATGACAAGAAAGAGAGAGCTAGAGAAAGAGTGAATGAGTGAGTGAGACAGAAAGAGAGAGAGAGAGAGAAAGGGAGAGAGAGAGAGAGAGAGAGAGAGAGAGAGGGAGACAGGCAGAGAGGGAGAACGAAAGAGAGTGGGAGAAGGAGAAAAAATTACAAGAGAGACATACAGAAAGAGTGTGTGTGTGTGTGTGTGTGTGTGTGTGTGAATGAGTGAGTAAGACAGAAAGAGAGACGGGGAGACAGATAGACAGAGGGAGAGTAAAAGAGAGTGGGAGAAGGAGAAATAATGACAAGAGAGACACACAGAAAGAGTGTGTGTGTGTGTGTGTGTGTGAATGAGTGAGTAAGACAGAAAGAGAGACGGGGAGACAGACAGACAGAGGGAGAGTAAAAGAGAGTGGGAGAAGGAGAAATAATGACAAGAGAGACATATAGGATTGGGAGACAGAAAAAGAGAAGGAAAGACTGCGTGCGTGCGTGTGTGTGAAAGAGAGAGAGAGAGAGAGAGAGAGAGAGAGAGAGAGAGAGAGAGAGAGAGAGAGAGAGAGGCCGAATAGGTCACTCTCTCGTAAGCAACTAAAACCCAGTATAACTGATTAAATAACTTTACTCCACCCGCATAGAAAACTGGTCACGATTTGCCCATTGACTGCCATGCGTGACCAAGTCCAACCCACTGACACTTTGAATAGATGTGACTACCTCTTTACACAATAGCACCTGGGT
Organism: Onchidella celtica; assembly: GCA_963931925.1. NCBI lineage: Eukaryota > Metazoa > Mollusca > Gastropoda > Systellommatophora > Onchidiidae > Onchidella > Onchidella celtica. The sequence continues at coordinate 42,978,996 of OZ007580.1, forward strand.
ATGCTTGAACCACATCACTGACACAGATCTATAGCAAGAAGGGAACGTTACTAAACAGCTCGACTTCGGTAGCTTAAAGTGAACTTGTAACTTCTGAGTCACCTTTAATGCTCAACTCGCTTAGTTATACATAATTATGTATTTGTGTCAATAGAATCGCCGACAATATCCTGGTCAAAGTGTCCTAAATGCTATTACCTATTATACTCGCATTCCCATGCTTCTCTCAGACTAACGTGCACATGAGGACACGGTGGTCTGGAGGCAGGGTGCTCGCCTTTCATAACGAAGGTACCGGGTTCGAACCCCGGTCGATGCAGGCATGTTGGAAATTTTGGGATTTTTCTCAAATTTTTCCTGTCCCTGACCCTATGGTAGGTAGGATCGAGCACCTAGTGTCCTCGAATAAGTTCGAAAAACTCGGCGGGCCCGTGTGCACTTTAAAGATACCTAGGCAGTTGGAAATCGAGGAAGAGCAGGCTGAATAGACCGTTGCCAGGGCGAAACTAAATAAAATGTATTTCTTCTCCCCCCCCCCCCCCCCCGAAAAAAAACCCCCGCCAAACGGCGCTGCACTGTGGCAACAACGAATCCGCTCCACTTGTAACTGGGTTGCAATGACACTAAGGCAAATATCCCAAGTGGGATTATAGAAGTATACAAAATGCAAAAATAAGAATACATCTTGAGACATCTGTTTATAATCGACTCTCTCAATGAGTAAAGAGAGGTGAAGGGAAGAAGACAAAAAAACGGGGGGGGGGTGGGGGGGGGGGGCATCGATTTTACTGGACGTTCATGTGTCTTTTTTTGCGGCTCAAGACAATCAGAATTAAATAATAACAAGAACTCATTTTTGTCCAAAGTGGATGTGCCCTCGTAGTTCATCGTCAAAAATTGAGAAACTACTTCAATTCGCATATTTTTTGGGTCATGTGGTCACAACGTTTCAGATGCTTACCTGTTCACCCTCTAGCATGAAAATACACCTTTGTTACCAATCGTCTCCTTAGATTGATAAGATTCCATCTCCACGCCTTGGCTGAACTGAGTTACACACTACACACTACTGCTACAGGCCTTCTCCATTGTGTGTCAAAGTATCAAGCAGATTCGGTGTGTAATTTGTAAGTATTACTAAAAAAGAAAAAAATTCTTTGCTTTAATAGCTATGATCACATGAAACTTCAATCCTCGATTTCTCACAAGTTGGCGGAAGGGAGTTGGAATCTTGTCATTCTTAGGGGACGCAATATTGGCTAAGAAAAACAGGGAGCTTTTTGAAATCTAGTATGAAGAAGTGGAATATGGTTACCGTCCAAATAGGCTATACTATATAAGAGCATACCATTTTTTGCGACCGGGGATTTATCCACAAAATGCGCAAATAGCTGTAAATTCCTAGCTCGCGTGAGAATTTTGGCGAAATGCTACGATCAAAGGGACACTACGTGCCTGTTCACTGAACGCAGTTCTTGGTGCGCGCACTGAATCTTGCCATGTGGCTGTGGAATCATTGATTTTGCATTCTGCTTTGATTTGTAAACTCCAGTTTTCTCGGTACTAAATCATTCATCCCTCGTTCATATGAGTTTTCACACTACAATAGTTTATTGTGTAAAGCTACAAGAAAACCTTTGTTACCTTTTGACTCCCAAACTACTGAACAGTGGATGGATGGATGGACGGACGGTCGGACGGACGGACGGACGGACGGACGGATGGATGGGTGGATGGATGGATGTTTAGATGGACGGACGGACGGACGGACGGATGGATGGGTGGGTGGATGGATGGATGGATGGATGGATGGATGGGTGGGTGGATGGATGGGTGGATGGATGGATGGATGGATGGATGGATGGATGGGTGGGTGGATGGATGGACGGACGGACGGACGGACGGACGGACGGACGGACGGACGGACGGACGGACGGACGGACGGATGGATGGATGGGCCACCAGCCTTACAGTTTCTCTAGAAAGCCGTTGGTCACGACCAGGAGAGATGATTCTTTCAAATAATAACTGTTGATTATCATGACCTTAATCTTGTGTTGTCCTCGGGGGTTTGGAGATTAAGCTCTGCGTGAGCAATTATTAACATGGTCTTCAGCATGGAGACCAGGAACTTGAAGTATGTATTATATACGCAACGCAACACATGAAATCATCCTAGGCATACTTACGGATTCACGGTACGGCCGTCTCAAGAGTGTGATTTGGTGGGCGGGGCTAGCTGGGGATTCGCGGGCCCCGCTGGAGGTGATTTGGGTCCAAAATATCGAATTTTATGTTTTGGTCCCGGGGAGTGCTTGGCGGACTCTTCTGGTAAAACCCCCTTCTGTCCTATCATTCTGCTATACAAGCAAATGAATGGAAACTCCTATTGACAAACGTAAGATTTTCTCCAGTAAACCCAATCACTTATTAATAATTTTCGCTTAGTCTTGAAGTAAACCCGAATGATTTCCGGTTCCGGCATCGCTAAAAACATGGATGGCCAGAAGCAAAACAATTCAAGAACCACAAAAGAGGAAAAAAATCATTTGAGCCGAAAAATTTGATGAAAGTCGTGTTTTATAAGATCAGATCATAAGTTCAGGAATGACCATGCTAAATCTGAGTAGTGCAGGCTCTGTACCGAGAGAGGAAATAGGCTTCAAACTTGGGCCCTCACCAGCTTTATAGTAGGCCTATCTGTAGATCAATGACGTGCTAGTATTACCAAGAATCTAGGTATTGAGGTCTTTGTTTTTGGAGGATCTCTGCAATTTGCATTTACACCTATTACCAAGAATCTAGGCTGTGCACGGCACATAATATATACTAGCTGAGTTACCTGGCCCTGCCCGGGAAAAATATCTTTATCAGCCTACTTATAATGATCTGGGTCTAGGACACAAAGTAGAGTTCCTTCCACAGACAAAGAAATACAATGACAGAATAAGTATCAACTCGGATTCCGCGCCAACTCTAGTTTGTTTACCTTTTTTCGCTAAAGTTTACAGGCGATCCATGTTTTCGTTAGTCCACGATTTGCTTCCTTCAGCGAATGAATGATGAGGGAAACCGCGTCACGGTACTAAAAATAGATCATAATAGCCTGTCCTTGTTCTAAAAGCATGGAGTCGGAAGTATTTGTTACAGATTTTACGTGTGAATTATACAAAATGAACAAATTACCCAGAGTTTGCAGCCTTTTTATATTATCTCCTTACATCACAATAAGTGGAGTTATAGGCGATGAGAATGTTTCCAGAGTTTTGGAGCCCTCCCAAAAAGGGCCTTTGAAGGCAGAACTTTCCCCCTTAGCTCCATTATAGTATGATTATGTCTATTGTCTTGCACAACATAACTGTTATCAACGTACTTTCTCCACACTCAAACTCGAACTTCTGATTTTATCGCCGGTGGTTGGTGGGCAAATCTGGTAAGATTTCCTTCTGTCCTATCATTCTGTATGTCGTCCTGCCGCTCCCTAGCACAACAGAACCTTGCCGTGTGGACGTCCCTTCTCCAAAACTCAAGACTCAAACCTAGTTGAGTTCAGCGCCTAAACATGTCCCAGAGCTGCGGTGATTTAGTCTTGTCAACTGCACAAAACAACACTTTGGTTCAGATCTCGTCAAGAAGGAGGGGAATGACAGATCAGAAGGACAAAAAGATGACAAAGATGGAGGTGAACAAAAGGAAGGAAGGAAGAAATATCGTGTGAAGAGCTGAAAAAGATGTTGTAAAGATGAATTTGGCTAGCATACAACAATAAGGTGACAGGAAATAACAACCCATACAAATGCTTGGGTATATTACTTGTTGACATTGTATGAAGTAATTTATGCCGGAATTCTTTCATCAAATTTGTACGAGCCAAGGAAGAAGCGATATGAAACGCTCACCTATATTAATATTAATGAAACGAGCATATATCATAAACATGAGAATTTTTCAGTAATTGTTTAGAAACAGTGAAGTCTACGACTTCCTAAGAGAACAGAGATTCATTATAAAATTCACGAATAAAGAAACTGTTTAACAAAGTTTCAGGAAAAGTCTAGAAATAGCAAAAACTAACGGATTCCAAAGAAAAAAAAGTCCTGTCGGCAAATAACAGTTGTTTACACACTTTTACTAAGTGCCTAAAAACTGCAAGCGTTACAGACTCCAAAGTCTAAAGAGAAATGAAGTGCTTACAAATAAAGAGCTTTTTTACCAGGGATGTCAAATGATTTTTGCAAAAAAAAAAAAAAAACGCTGAAAAATGAACGTGTCATCGTGTTTGCACTAAAACAAACATTTTTTTAAAAACAGTTTTTAAATAATCACTAACACACAAAATACAAGTAAATACACCAGAAAAACCGGTCTTTTGGCATCCCTGATTTACACAGTTGCAGTGAAATTATGAGACACATCCAAAACTTACGAATTTCAAAGAGAACAGGAGTGTTTACAGTAAATGGTTGTTTAAACAGATTCACTAAATGTCCAGAAACAGCCAAAAAACAACCGCAAAGAACAGGAATGTTTACAAATTTGAATATTGAAGACTTACAGATTCCAAAGAGAGTCCAGGTGTCTACGACTGACACAGCAGATAACAAAGCGAGCATCGGTATCAAGCGACTAACCACGCCCATGTCAACACATCAAGGTATCGAACACAGACTGACAGGGCGCGTGACCCAGGTATTGATAGCGTCAGACCCTGGAGCGGCGGTGAGCGATGAAGCAGAGAATGATGTATGCGGAGTGAGTACACAAACACAAGCATGCTTTCGTAATCAAAATCAGGGTTCTCCTTTTAGCACGTCATTAGATCTCATCAACTGTTATATCGACTGGTGGTGGTAAATTCTTTTGGTCATATAACCTGGAAAGCGCGGGGGGGGGGGGGGCGATTCAGACTACCCCCACCCTATTTCATCCTTCCCTTTCTAAAATCCCCACCCCCTTTCTCTCTGTCGCCTTCTTCTCCTGTCTTTCCATCTTTTCTCCGCTATCCATTCTCTCTCTCCCTTTCCCTCCCCCTCCTTTTATTCTTCCCCGTTCTCATCTTTCCACCTCTCTCAACTTTATATTTTCCCTATATCTCTCTCCCTTATTTCTCGCTGTCGTCTGTCAATTTGTCTCTCTCTCTCTCTCTCCCTCTCTCGTCTCCAGTCTTCTCTTCTCCCCCTCTCTCTCCACCTTTCTCTCTCTTTCCCTCCTCTTTATCTCTCTCTCTCATCCTCTCCGCTTCAGTAATCGTTAGTGCAGACACGAAGCACGGCAAGAAACACACACAGCATTGATGACTTTTTAGATTTAGATTACCCCTATAAACTTACTGGCGTTCGTGATCACTTCATGAAAACTTAACTCAATTACCCCGAAGGTAAAATACAAACAACCTATCAACATACAAGTCTTTGCTCTTTAAGCAAACATAGCACATACATACGCGTTCACTAGCACCAGTACTGTGGTATATTTTCCTTGGACACAGTCACGGTAAAACCTAAGGGATGAAACAGACCGAGGCCGGTGTAGACGCCAGACTGGTGGCTCGACACCAACCACTGCCCACATCTAAGGCTTTTGCCGCTCTGATCCAAGCTGTTTTGCGTCCTTTTTGACAGTTGTGTGTAGCCGCCCAACAAATTGAGGCATATTTCGGTCTGAGAAGGGTAATTGCCTCAAAATTGGCTTTGAATTGAGTCACCATCAATAATTTTGATGAAAAACTGAAACTTTAAAAGTGTTTTTCTCAAAACTGTGGTTCTGTCACTTCCTGTCTTTGAGAGGCCGTATCTTCTCTGCTAATTAAATAATTTATTACAGAAATGTTTTTTTCACCAAACTAAACAGCTTTGAATAACCAATTTGGTGATACCAATATCTCCATACCACCAAAATGCATGAAGTGCCACATGTTGTCGGGCGGCTACACATTTACTCGAGGTGTCACTTTCCGCCAGTTGACCAGACAATTTTGTCTGGCCCTAGGCAGTCAGAGTAAAGGCATGCCAGCCGCTCTTGACCTACTTTTGCGTGGAGTCCGGACTCCTAGTTCGTCTCTCCCACGTCTCGCCTCAGTCGAATTAGCTATGGCAATGATCGAATATGGATCGATATTTGTGTATCGAACACGCTATCAGATCCAAATGTGTTTCAGAATATATGATGTTGCTATCAGAAAAATGCTCAAAAAAGTTTTTTTATTGCTTTTAATTAAGTAAACAACAAAATTTAAATAGGCTGTGGAATTGTATCAAGAATTTTATTTCATGGGGCAGTTGAATTAGTTGTATTCGTTTGAGATGCGATATAGACACTTTTATGTATCGATCATCACGTATCGAAGACGTCCACATACAACTTACAAACAAAAATGGCGGCCCCCTGTGTGCATGTCCTTCTCGTTTCAACAATGATTTCATCGTCATTTTCGGGATCTACCTGATGAACATTGATTTCTTTTACTTATTTACTGAATACTTAAGTTTAGTGCTGTTCATGATAGCTTGCTATCTAGATCTAGTGCTTTCTACGCTTGATCTGTGCCTAGATTCCATATTAGAAATCTAAATCTAGTCACATCACTTGTAGGTCTAGATCTAAGTCGATTGTTTTCATTTTCACACTGGAGGAAATTTGGAAGTAGATCTTATGTGATGCTTATAGATCTAGTTATAATCAAATAGATCTAAAATATAGATCTATATAGATCTAGTGTTAGTCACCAGCGTTCAGAGTGTTTCAAAAATTTAGATGTAGATCTAGACCTAGTAAGTTAGAAAAGTAGTTTTTTTTAGAATTCTAGATCTAGATCTAGATCTAATTCTAGTAAGTAGATTGCAACAATGGACAGGATAAGAGGAAAATTGCCAAGTTGTGCTCTGCAAGTAACAAATGTTAAGGCAGTCAGTTCCAGAAAATTGGCACCACCAGCCCAAATCAAGGTAGGATTACATATTTGTGACTCATTCGTCAATGTAGATCTTACTACTAGGTGTTTGTAGTCTCTCATGTGTTTGTTTTTAATTTTGTGCATTTAAAAAAAAAATTATTTTATCACTTTACTTCTGCTACCAATGCTGCCATTACAGACATCATTACACTACCACCAGCATCTTGCATCACATTATAACATTACTACTTGATACTCATATTATTGTCTCCTCCCCCCCCCCCCCTCCCTCCCCCACCACATACCGGTACTACTACTACTACTACTGTTATACTATTAATACTATTACTACTACTACTACTACTACTACTACTACTTATACTAACTACTACTACTACTACTACTTATACTAACTACTATTACTACTACTACTACTTCTACTACATGTATCTTTCTATGTACCAATGACACACTGATTAATTGGTGGACAGTGAGGAGGGGGAGAGTAAGAAGGGAGAGAGAGATAGAGAGAGAGGATGATTGGGGAGAGAGAGAGAGAGGATGATTGGGGAGAGAGAGAGAGAGAGAGATAGAGGATGATTGGGGAGAGAGAGATAGAGGATGATTGGGGAGAGAGAGAGAGAGAGAGAGATAGAGGATGATTGGGGAGAGAGAGAGAGAGAGAGAGAGGGTGATTGGGGAGAGAGAGAGAGAGAGAGATAGAGAAGAGGACCATTGGGGAGAGAGAGAGAGAGAGAGAGAGAGGATGATTGGGGAGAGAGAGAGAGAGAGGATGATTGGGGGGAGAGAGAGAGAGAGAGAGAGGATGGTTGGGGAGAGAGACAGAGAGAGAGAGAGGATGATTGGGGAGAGAGAGAGAGAGGGTGATTGGGGAGAGAGAGAGAGGATGATTGGGGAGAGAGAGAGAGAGAGAGAGAGGATGATTGGGGAGAGAGAGAGAGAGAGAGAGATAGAGGATGATTGGGGAGAGAGAGAGAGAGAGAGAGATAGAGGATGATTGCGGAGAGAGAGAGAGAGATAGAGGATGGTTAGAGAGAGAGAGAGAGAGAGAGGGTGGAGTAAGAGTAAGAAGAGAGAGAGAGACTGCTCGACAATCTCCGTAGCCAACACGGCTTGGTAGTAGATCTAGGCCTAGCCCTGCATGAGCCCAGCAGACAGCGCAATAGGTAGTCAGTCCGCGCCGGACTCCACGCAAATGTAGGTCACGGGCTGTTATCAGGCCTGTACTATGGTAGGCCTCGGTCTGGCCCCAACTAGTGAGCCAGACCTGTTTCAGCCTGACCACTGCCAGAGGTCCGGTCTAACTTCACAGTGTCCACATCTCTCACACCGAGTTACAGCCTGGAGTTGGGGAAAGCACGTCCACAAGACAAAACGTCTACATTATGCTAGGAAAAAAACAACAAAAGATGATAGGCAGAATAGAACATAATGATAGGACTGAAGCAGACCCTACCAGAAGCGTCCGCCACCCACCCGCGTCTCACACTGAGACAAAACAGACTTGACTCAGTGGGCCACCGGCCTAACTGATAGTTCCCGTCACACAGGTATCCTTAGGGGTGAAACAGATCAAAGCTGGCACAGGCACCAGTCTGATGGCTCAGTCGCCTAATTATTAAGCACATTAAGCATCACACTAATACACTTTTCACTGCGCACACCGCAATGCCTGATGGCTCGTCGCCTAATTATTAAGCATCACACTAATGCACTTTTCACTGCGCACACCGCAATGCCTGGTGTTTTAGTGCGATGCATAATAAAATTTAATAGGCGACGAGGCACCAGTCTGGCGCCTACGCCAGCCTTGATCTGTTTCACTCCTTACAACCAAGATTTTGAGAACCCTTCTTTGATAAGTAATAACCTTTACGTGTGACATCGCAGTTGGGGGAGGGGGGAGGCCGGTAAAATTATCGGTAGGCAGGAAAACGTAACCGCATGTGTGAATGTACGTGAGAACACAAAGATTGCCTCAGAAAAAGTACGCTGTGTCATAAACCAGTTTATATAATACTAGTTGAAAAGCAGCCTTCCACGCCGAATCCTCAACCACTGCCCCCCCCCCTCCCCCCCCGTCACGTTCTGCCCTCTCTACATCTGTCTCAGCGTAGCAAGCAGCAGGGTATTCCTGTGTTCTAACATCAGCAGCGGGCATGTCCAATAGTTCAAGTTACAGGACAGCAGTGACAGGGGAGGGGATCGGAGGCAAGCGACCAGAGACACAAAGCAAACTTTAAAAAAAAAAGTCAAAAATTCAAACTTCGGTGCATCCTCTATGAAACCTACATGCAAAATTTGGTTACTATAGGTGGTCTAATAAAAAAAAAAAAAAGCCTTTTGCTTGAAAGATGGAGAATTTGTGAATCATATGTACAAGTACACTTGTGTACATGCGTGCTTACGTCAGATCCATGCTGACAGTGCTAAGACCTATAACCCAATACGCCAAGTCTGTTTTGCTTCGATTTTATGGTCTGTGCAGAGTTTAATGGGACCTCGTCCTACAGGTGACACCGAAACATGTCTATATCGCTGGTTGATTTAAAGAAAGTTGCAGTCTGTTTAGTCTCCTCTGTAGTGTCGTGTGAGATGTGGTCCATGGAGCTAAAGGGGACATCGGGCGCAAGCTATACCGAAACTAAGTCTGTATCACTAGTTCGAGAGCGTCAAAACTGTCTTGAGATCGCTGGTGGAAACAGAGACCTCGCGCACTGAGTCAAAATCGACGCGATATAAAGTTGACTCATTGTATTACCAGCCTTTCTTGTGACGCGGTGGCCTAGAGGCAAGGTGCCCGCCTCTCATGCCGAAGGTACCGGGTTCGAATCCTGGCCGGTGCAGGCATGTTGGAATTTGGGGATTTTTCTTATATTTTCCTGTCCCTGATCCTACCTAGTCGAGCACCTAGTCTTCTCGGATAAAGACGAAAAATTCGGAGGGCTCATGGGTACGTTGAGCACGTTAATGATACCTTGGCAGTTGGAAATCGAAAAGAGCAGGCTGACCAGGCCGCTGCCCGGGCAAAATTCTAAAAAAAAAAAAAAAATAATAATAATAATAATCCCTACCACAACAAGAAAAGTGAGGTGCAAATGCCAAGAGCAGCGAACCTCCTAAAATAAAGACCTACACAGCAGCCTATCTGGTATCCCCGACACCAGCTTGAAATGAACGCCCCCATGGGGAAAAACTGTGACGACAACTTGTTCATTACTGCCGTTACATAAAAGATAAGAGGAGTCGATTTGGTAATTTGCAGCTGTCTTGGCTATTTATATCAAGGTAGGAATTATAAGCTCTGTCACAGGTCACGGAAAGAAATGTACAACAAAACTTAATGAACAACTATCTGTTGGGAGCCTTCATCGTACTTTCTTTTGGGACAGCGAGATACACTACGATACGACATCCGACTGAGGTCCTGTCCCCCCTCTCTCTGTCTCTGTCTCCCTCCTTGTTCATTAAAATGGAAGTATGGAGTTCTGTCCACCGTGACCCAGTTTCCATTCCTTGGTACAAAAGGGTCAACTGCTACGGGAGAACATTGGAAAGTGGGTATATTATTGCTAGAAGAATGAGAATGGATCGGAATTTCTCTCCAACCTGACGTGAAGTTAAATATCGTAACAATAGAGCTAAGTGTGTATTCTCTAACACAGCCCCTGCAACAGGGCGTCTTTCCTACAATGAACGGTATCAACATCGATTTTCTCAAAAACTTTTTCTTGGATCTATTTCAAATTTTGCATGAGTTCATAATTTTATTTCACACTACACAGTTCAGTAATGTAGAAATGGCTTTGTCATAACTCAATCTACTTATGATTTTTTTGGAACAAAGCACAAAGAAACACGCTCAAAATCTGGCTGCAGTCTAACAAATAAAATTTTTGAAAATCAGTTCCATAAGGTTTGGTGCCAAGTATCTGAAATCTGAATTTTTTTTTTCTGAATTCAGATAGTCTTCTTTTATTGCAGTTGATGTAGAGTGTCTCTGGAAAGCATGTTGGAGCCGTCACTGTTCAAGCCAGAAATCAGGACAAAATCTGATGGGCAGCTTTCTGTTTGAAGTCTTCATGATACTTTTCTTTTGGGGAGAGTGAGATAAGCTATGATACGACATTCCATTGAAATTCTCTCTCTTGGTGTGTGTGTGTGTGTTTGTGTGTGTGCGCGCGGGCGCGCGCGCGCGACTTTTTTCTCTCTATCTCTCACTTCCTCTCTTTTTCCCCTCTGCCTTTCTCTTGCTCTCTTTGCTCATTAAAATGAGTGAGAGCTCATAACTTCTTAGACATAGATAAATTGAGTTATCTCCACTGTGGCCCAGTTTCCATTCCCCAGTTACCTTCCCTTGAGATCTCCCGTTTATGAACGTCACAATTTATCACATTTTTATAATGTAAATACACTCAAATAAATGGGGTCACACTACACAAGCCATGATAACATTAAATCTCTATGCTATATGAACATATTGTGACTGGGTCAGCCGAAATAGGTTACTGGTGACGCCCCTCTTTTGACAAATCCAGAGGATAAGAGATGATTGTGACTTGCAAAACCAAGAACTATGCAATATTCGCAAACCTCTGACTGCCTTGTTGTGGAAACAGTCTGTGTAAACCAAAACCCTTTTTTTCCCCACAAGACATAAAAAGCAAACACTTCGCATTGCCCCTAGCTCTATCTTTATTCCATTTCCAGTTTCTGATGACCAAAAGAAATTAGATAAGATAGGATAAGAATCACTTTGTTATACTATGAAGGAAATACGTTCACGGAGCTCTAGAGAGGACATACGTGGTACACACATCTCACGCATCATTACATAAACACACCAGAACCCAATGGCCAAGTAACATGGCACGGAACTTTAGTAGAATATGGCACACATCTAGCTATAATGTCCTGTTGAGGCGAATTGCGGATTAATAAATGAATATATCAGACTTACAAAATTAAAATCCAGACAGAAAGCTAGAACACATTCCGTCACGGTTCCCTAAATCTGTCCTAGTAACTAGTTTTGACTACTTTTCAGGAGAAGCAAATTTTTAGCACATTTTTAGTCTTTTGAAAGTTTGATATTCGATTATTTTTCAGCTCAGGAGTCTAAAACAGATCAATGGACGCGGATTTGAATGTGTTTGAACATGTTTATATAAAATTGGATTTTTCGAATTTTTTAGTTACTACAGTCTTGGGAAACGGTGACGATTTCATTTTTATAACGTGATGCTGAAAGGTGAATCTGAGCTAGATTGGCGTATACAGTCTGTTCCCGTAAAACGGCAGCTGGGTGGGAAACAGGCTAGGGCTGGTTAAGCGGTTACCACAAACACCGTACGACGACAAAACAGGGTACTCGCCAGTACTAGCAACATGTTATTTATTTATTTATGTATGTACTTTCCTGGCCCCACTATGAACACGCAGTAATAATATATTCGTACAACTGCGGTAGGCCACTCTTTTTTTAGCAAAGCACTTTATACGTGTTTTTCAAATGTTTATTTATATATCAACTAATCTTGTTTGGTTGGTGTAAGTGCCCAAATCAATGTGTTCGATTATCCCAGTCTTTTAAACACACTTGTTTATCTATTCATAGATTAATTCATTCATTCTGTCAAATAATCATTCATTCATTCATTTCATCATTCAATTAATCCCTTCATTTAATCGTTCATTCATTTATTTAATCCTTCATTATTTCATTTAATCCTTCATTATTTCATTTAATCATTCATTTATCTTTTAATGTCAAAGCCCCGAGTGCCTTTCACAGGCGGGGTGACTTTTTGAGTTGCTCAGATATAAGCAAAGGTTTTAATCAGAAGTTTTGGAAACAGACTTGAAGACCCAAATACCCACATACAAATGGGCATTCATGTGTATGTTCTTTAATGACAGAAAGGAGGGGCGTGTCGGAGTGTATGATGGCTAGTTAGTGCTCAGAAAAAGCTGGAGTGAAAGAAACAGGAAAAAAACAGGCATGTTCTTTACATTCTGACCAATTAAAAACTGCAGTGGAAGATGAACATTCAGATAACAGCCACAGAAGGTGTCAAGCATGCGTGTCGAGGAGGCAAAGATGAATATTTGGGCAACAGCTAAAGAAAGCTTCAAGCATGCGTGTCCAGGGAGAGAAAGATCACGAATGAATGGGCTAGAATGTTATTGTGTCAACGCACTATTTACTCCCTTGTTCCTGCAAGTGTCCTTCCAAAACTCGGTCTTTGTCGTTATAGATAGGATGACTTATTTTCTTTCTATCTAATCTATCTACCTGTCTGTCTGCCTGTTTATCTATCCGTCTGTCGGTCTGTATGTCTATCTATCTACCTGTCTCAGTCGTAACAGATAGGATGACTTACTTACTATCTATCTATCTATCTATCTATCTGTCGGTCTGCCTATATGTCTGTCCGTCCGTCTATCTATCTATCTATCTATCTATCTATCTATCTATCTATCTATCTATCTATCTATCTATCTATCTATCTATCTATCTATCTATCTATCTATCTATCTATCTATCTATCTATCTATCTATCTATCTATCTATCTATCTATCTATCTATCTACCTATCTATCTATCCCTCACTGCCATTTTAGAACAACTCATACCAACAGTTTTCCCAGTCCTGATAGCCCTTGACCAATGCCACAGAAAAACTCTTACTCAGACAAATGAAATCTAAATATCCCACGCAAGCATTACCCTATTAGTTACTCTATTCCTCATAACTAAATCCCTCGCATGTTTTTATCACTTCACTAGTTACCACCGAATTACTACAGTACATATTAATATCTACTGCTATCATGACTAAGCGCACACATTCCAATAGTTATGCACACATGTAGGAATGTGTTAACGGTGTAAACTGTACACTGTTCCTGTACACACGCTACCATGTTCAGTGAGCGGATAAGTAGATTAAAACTAAATACAGGATTATCCTGTCGCATGCCGGTGGCCGGAGAAAATGACCAATTTTGCAATGGTTTTTGTCCGTATCACCTGATCTGGTTATTGCCATGAGCAAACACGTGAATAGATTTCTCTCTCTCTCTCTCTCTCTCTCTTTCTCTTTCGGTCGTAATCTTCTATTATTTACGAATAACACAGTAACACAGGCTGCCATCATTAACACGCCATTATGTGCACAATGTTCCAACTTTCATCTTTTGCACGTGGGTTCCTCCTGTCTCTGTCCCTTTTCACTTTTTTGTTTTCTTCAATTCTCTGCGAAACCAACCAAATTATTTTTTTTTTTTAATGCAATCACAAAATACAAAAGAATCTTCCTTTCAGTTCCAAGAGGGAAACTGTGGACTTTCAGGAAGTTTGACAAGCAAATGTTTTCAGTTTCACATTCTTTTTTACTATGGTTGTTTTCCCTCTGTGGCCTAACTATAAGATGATTGCGCCCTAAGCCAAGTCTCTTTTGACTCAATGCGGGAGATCTCTCTTTCCGACAGCCGATTCAAGAAATTTTGACGCGCTTAAACTGGCGAGAGAGACGGTATTCGTGCCCTTAGAATGACACGGTTCTAACTCCCTTCATCAAATTTTGAGAAATTGATGACCAAAGTTTCATATGCTCATAGCCTTTAGAGGCACGACTTTTTTTTTTCTCTTTAGTAATACATGTACTTACAAATTACACACGGTGTCTGCTTCATACTTTGACACACAAATGGAGAAGGCCTGTAAACAGTTCGGCCAAAACGTGGAGACCCAAAGCACTTGTCATGTTTGGGGGAGGACTTGTTTCGGTCTCGCCAGTGCCTAGTGATATCCTGTTTGACTCTACAGCCCACATCTCACATCGAAAATGAGACACCAGCCTACCGATAATCTCTGAAGACAGTCTGACGTCATTCATCTTTCACGTGTTGAAGTAGATTCATGAGCGTGTCAGTTACATTTGTCCCGTTTTCTCGGATGAACTTCCATGAATGCCCTATTGATTTACCATCACCCCCAGTCTGATGAATGCTTCAATACATATTAAACCAATTCAGGGCGGTGTGCTTTTCTCATTCTCTAAGAATTTCCATTGTCGTCATGAAACATGACATGCCTTTTTTTTTATGCCCGAGTGGTTTAAATTATTACTATTATTATTATAATTAGTTTATCTGACACTGCCAACGAGCTGAATATCTGTAGATCCATTATGCATGGACCAAAGAACATGCGCAAATTGTTGCACATTACAATGCCACTTTTAGCGGTTGAGATCGTAATCAGAATGACGTAGCTGGGACGTGTCAAGGTTTAAATACTGCAGAATTTGACCCGCCACGCCAAACTAAGGCGTTTCTCGTGCGTTGACAGTTGCTTGGGCTACAAGAGTCGTCATCTGAAATGAACATTCCTATAATCGACGTAATTTTCAAATAATTGCCCCAGAGACCGGCATAACTTCCACAGTGAATGCAAATCTTCCGTAAATCTACAACCGAATTTTACACGTTAAAAATACATGTATAAGCTAAAGTAATACAATGCAATTGCGCAGGTGGGCCCTTTTGCAAAATCTGCAAGCTACGCACTGGCTATTTATGTCACGCACTGCAAGCTTTTAAAAGCAATTAAAGAAGAAACCAGCCCGATGGGGAGCACTTCTGAGGGCGAGGATATGACGGAAGGAAGAGCAAGACGTGGTCAAGAAAAGGCAGCCCGCCAGGGAGTCCTTGTGAGGGCTGAGAAAGCCAAGAAGACAACAGATACGCCAATAATCAAAACAAGAACAAGAAAAATACAATACGACAAAGAGATGTGCAAATGCCAAGGGCAGAGATCCTTCGAAAATACAAACCTCAACATAGAAGTTTTTACAGGCAAGACGAAGTGTGACACTGGATGTACATGACTGATAATAAGGTTAGGATTAGCTCTATGGGTTAGGTTTTGGGTTAGAGTTTAGAGCAGAGGAGAATGTTACAAGATCAGACTAGATTTATAACATCAGCCACCATACCACAATGGAGAGAGACGATGTACATGTAAGCACCTACGACTTCGTGACTACGTGACCATAATGTATGAAACACTGTACGACCTCAATCTTTTAATGACGAATTACGTTTTGGCCAAAATTTAGTCTCTGACATTAATCATTTGCAATTTTTGGGGGGAACCTGAAAAAATAGATGAATTTTCTCCAGTAGAATCCCACATTATGATCAGATATTCCGTTCTTCATTTCTTTTTACATACTGATGGGCGAAAATCAACTCTGAATATTACATTGTATTCTCCGAGTCACCAGGCCAACTAGAATGTTAAAAATTGCGGAGGGCGCAAACAACCAGCGACTTGAATGTAAATCCCCGACAATTTTTCCGATTGCACTTTCGTTTCATGATTGTGTGTTCAAACCAACGTTATGACAACCTGTCCGGTCGTGAATATGTTTTCTGGGCTGTTTGGCTGTTGCCATCGAAATAACATCATCAAAGTTCACGGACCGATATGGTTTAATCTTTGCCCGCACAATGTTCGACATAAAATCGTTAGATCAATAAAGTTAATTTCGAAGCTGTTGTGTACAGGGACCCTCTACCTGATTCAGAACCCTTTCCGGCTCGCTCCCTCCCACTGTTACCTTGAGAAACTATCGACAATGTGAGCGGTAACTCATGATTGATTTTTTATGTGAGCATGTCGTGTTGGAACCAAAGGGTTTTCAGCTTGGGCGGGGGGGGGGGGAGAGATCAGGGGCGTTGAATAAGGGAATAAAGCCACTTTTCACAGGGAAACATGTTTAAGTACACAGGACAAATAGTTCTAAATCCATCTATCTATCGCGTACATTTTAACTTGATCTTTGGTAGTGGTTCTGAACCAGTGAGGAGGGAGATTTTTCTTTTTTTCTCTCATGATTTTGACGAATAGGATTAGGATTAAATACCGTTCAAAAATAATTGAAAATAAAGATAACAAAGCAAAATACATGCAAACTTTGTGCAAAGTAAAATTCAACAAAAAAAATTATCCCTTCGATGCCGTTGTTTAGAGTACTAGAAAGTATGGCGACTGGAGAAGAGAAATTGGAAACCACTGCCGTACACGAGACATAATTTGCCACGCATGACTAGCAGTGTGAAAGAAACAAACAATTGGTGTTAGGGGTTCACGGTCGTTTGGTCGCTCTGCTATCTACGTCATTGTTTTGTGTGAGCTGGAACATAGTGTGTTGATCTGTGCTGTAAGTTAGAAACGGTCTGTTTATGAAGCGCGCGAGAGATTGGCGGAAAAGAACGAATTGGTTTGTTTCTCTCACGTCACCGGAAAACTTGTGACCACAACCATGATGTTTTGCAAGAGGAACCATAATTATTATGACTGTAAAAAATGCGTTGGGACTTTTGAAGACAGACCAAATAAAGTTTATGATTTCGGGTAAGGGCAAGTTCTTTGGTGTCAAGGGAAACTATGTAATAGGTGAAAGAGGGGTAGGAGAGGGGGTGCGGAAGAGAGAGAAACAGAGAGAAGAGAAAGAGGGAGACAGACAGAGAGGGGGAGACGAGAGAGAGAAAGAGAGGGAGAAAGAGGGGGGCAAGAGAGGTACAGAGAGACAAGAGAGAGGGGGGAGACAGGAGAAAGAGAAGGAGAGGACGAGAGAGAGAAAGAGACAGGGGGTAAGAGAGGGAGAGAAAGAGAGAGAGAGTGTGTGTGTGTGAGAGAGCGCGTGACAGAGAGAATTAGAGACAAAATGAGAGAGAGAGAGAGGGGGGGGGGGAGAGGGAGGGTAAGGCCAGATATTTCATCAAGTAAATAAAATGAAAATGCGATCCTTGACTAAACAAATTTCACTAACATTCACACAGCATACCTGGAACATTGTGATATAAAAAGTACCGCCTCATGACACCCAAAAAATTAGAAGAAAAAAAGAAAAAGAAAAGAAAAAAAACTTACCAGTTTAAAAATAGGAACAAAGAGTTTATACATTTCTCCAGCATGTTCTTTCACAGACAGCTTTTATTTTTACAAATGGAAAATCAACTTGTAAATCAATGGGCATTCTTGATCGCATGTCAGCATGTCGTCAACAAAACTTGGCCTAATTTTCAAAGACAAAGAAAATATTGCATGCTTTTAAAAATAAAATTGTCTGGGCTGTTCCAGATAAAGTTAATTTTGAGTATCATTTTCATAACCGTGCGGTAAATCACTGGGTATTCCCCATTTTCTCGTGCTCCTAAATTATAGCTGATGTCACCTTAGGTATGGATATCACTGACTACGTCACTCGGGTGCCACTGGTGAGTCATAGTCTTTTGACTTGCCCGCCTACAGCTCTTTCGAGGGGGTATAAATCCAGAGGGTAATCCCAGTCTCAAGGGCCCTTTCAACCAACTCGTTGTGGGGACCCGATCACGTAAATGCGTCTAAGCCAGCGGGTCTCAATACAGGAGACATGTGGCTCCCAGGGGAGGAATGTTCAAATCTAAGGGTAGGAATTTTAGTCAGGGGCGGAATTGGGGAAGAATTTCATTCAGAGGGGAACTCCAAACTGGGAAACATTTTCTCTGTACCGCAGTGAAACATCATGTACGGGTGTTTATTTATTTTTTTCATTTGATTGCAGTAAATATAAACATTGAGCTTCATTACCTGTTTCAAGAATTGCCATTGCCAAAGTATAATGGTGACAAAACTGTTACACAACATTTCAAGACGCAGCAGGAATTGAGGAAACATGGGGTCGCAAGGGGAGGCATCGAGGGCACTTGGGATCGCCAGGGGGAAGGAGGTGGGGGTGGGGGGGGGGATTGAGAACATCTAGGTTTGCATGGGGAGCAATGTGGCGTGGAATTCTGAGAAGCACCGATCTAACTCATTGTCAGGACCAGATCGCGTAACTACCTCTAAGGAAAAAACAACCAAAAACAGTTAATTACATTCCTTATTCGTGTTGGCTTAGCAAGGCCTGCAAAGTTTAACATTTGCTGTGTGACTTTTGTCTATTTGGGGTGTGTGAGATAAGGTTTATCCCTGCCCGGGTACAGATATGTCTTGAAGCTTTTCATAGCTGAAGTAAACATTTTGTTATATCCTGAGCTCTATGCTGTCATCATGATGATAAAGCGAAATATTTGTCTTGGTTATTTCATTCTCAAAATAATATCTCTCGACACTGTAAATCGTAAATAAAAAATACTGGTAAAATCACTGGCTGGTGTAAATAATCACGGCCTCAGTTCTTGTTTGTTCCATGTAGATTTTCTGAGAAACAATTCGTCCTTCAAACTGTCAATGCAAAATATGATAATGGAGAATTTTTATATAACACCCAATCCAAAAAACTGCTACACACACGCTTTACAGAAAGTCTTGTGTTCTCTCTCTCTCTCTCACTCTCTCTCTCTCTATCTCCCTCTCTCTCGAGTACAATCTACTGCATACATTCTTAAGGTCTTTTGCTAGACACACATAAACATATGCAGAACATCGACACACAGGGATAAATAAGGCAGAAATTAAAGAATAAAACAGCAAAAATGAAATGAACCGAGAAAATAAATGGATTGGAAATGAGACTTGAGAACTGGGAGTGTTTTTGAACAAGATGTATCTTTAGACCTGTTTTGAATTTGGACTTGTGGATGCCTCTCGCAGTGACTTTGGCAGCGAGTTCCAGATGAAATGGGGCATGTGTGTAAATGCTCTGACCCTAGTTTCAAAGATTGTAGAAATAACCGTTACTTCTACATTCCTTGCCCTAGTTTCGATGCAAATGAAAAATGCAAATCAGTGTCCACGCCTATCAGGAGACCCAAGCACGGGCCGTAAGTCCAAAGCTGTAAATTGTTTTCCTCTTACGAAGCCCTAAAGGAAAATCTGCTGGTTTTTGCAAGAAAGTTCTGAGATAGATTTCAGTCACAAACAACCAGTGCGTTCGTTCCAAATGTTGCATATTTGTGTGTAAACTGAATTTCAATTTCGTAAGAAAATGATAGTAAATGGTGTGAGGGACTGGATTTTTTATTCTTTCACACAACGAAAAGGGCCTGTTTTGTATGCAAACGCCATATTAAAAAGAGGGGGCGGGGGGGGGGGGGGGAGGAGGAGTTGAAATTCTTAGGAGTACAAAACATGGGAAAGTGCATGTGACAATATATACGAAAATATAAAAAAAGCAATTTACCAGGAATATGCACATTTATGAATGGCAACTTTTCGTTCAAATTTGAGTTTGGAAAATGCACATCGACACGATAAGGGCCATACTATGTTTGGAAGATGCAAGACGATAGACAGATATAGCAGATTTATAGGACAGATGGAGATCTTGCCAGGAGCGCCCACCAACCAACCCAGGTAATCATAAAGGACACATCCTACACAACTATACCGTGACAGGCGCAAAGTAGCCGTTATAAGATAAGATATAACTTGATTATCCTGTTGACAGAAAATTTGTTGTCACAGTATTAATAATAATAATAATGTATAGCATTTATATAGCGCATATCCATTTAAAATGCTCTATGCGCTTTACAGAAACAACATGTCAACCACAGAGCAGAATGGAGCTGCCTGCGAAGCGCTCAACACACTGCACTGCTTCTTTCTCTCTCCCTGTCTCGCTCACTCTCTCTCTCTCTCTCTCGATCTCAGAGCAAATTGTAACGCAGCCTGTTAGGCGCAGTTCACAACTCACAACAGTTCACAACTCACATCAGCTCACAACACACAACTCAAATAACATTTGAATATTATTTATTAATAACAATATATATTTAATAATGAATAATAAATTTTGTTGTTGCTGGTGGGGGGGGGGGGGGGATGATATGGATAAATTTTAATCTATTAATTTCGATTTTCAATTTTGCCCGGGCAGCGGCCTTTCGGCCTGCTCTTTACGATTTCCAACTGCCAAGGTATTTTTAACGTGCGCAACATGCACACGGGCCCTCCGAATTTTTTCGTCCTTATCCGAGAAGACTAGGTACTCGATCCTACCCCCCAATAGGACCAGGGACTTGAAAATATGAGAAAAATCCAATTTCCAACATGCCTGCACTCCCCGGGTTTTGAACCCGGGATCCTTGGCATGAGAGGCGAGCACCTTGCCTCTAGACCACCTTGTCCCTTGTATTAGTAATACAATACCTAAGACACACTGGTCCTTAACGCATACCGCACACACGCACATTGCTCATACAACATTACCAGCAAAAAAAAAAAAAAAAAATCTCACACACACACACACACACACACTGTCAGACCAATCGATTTGGAAAACTCACAACAACATACCATGTTAAGAAACACAGCTGCTTCGAATAGCGGATGACAAAAAAAAGATCGCCAGTAACGCTCTCTGTTTGTTTTTAAGTAGCGTATTCGCCGACTTCTTACAGTGCCGATACGCCATAAAACTCAAACCATTATTTAGATTTTCTCTGTCCGGTGCGTAACGAAATTTCTTGCAGGGACGAGCTAGCATTTTCGTCTCCCCACCTAATGTTTGAAAAAACTTACCTTTCGTCCTTGTCCCGGGTTTAGGACCATCTGTGGTTGTTACGTTGAGCTGCATCTTGCAGATTTTGCCAATTCCGTTGCAAATTTCCTTGTATTCACAGAAACCTCGATTGTCACCAAGAATCAATTTGCAAATATCATACGTGTGTGCAAAGTTAACTTGGAGACTAAACTTTCCACGCGTTCAGACAGCCCTAGCCACACGTCGGAAACTTTCGTCTTCAAAATGAACTCTATAAACAAACTTCAGTTAATGCGTCGCGAAACTGTGCTCGCTCTACTGAATCTGATGTTTGATTCAAGTCTTAGATTATGTCCTGTTAGCAGGCTTCTTAACCCTTTGCGCATGATACATTAAAACAGTTGTTTGTGTCAGTTTTATCTGCGTGTTGATCTGGTTACAGCAGGCGTTCCAAATCGTAAAACTTGCCAGTTTTAAAACCACCTGATGTCTAGAAATCTAAAATTGACTTACGGTATGCCATAACTTTTCTGATCAAATGCAACATGATACCACCTGGTATATAAACTAAGCCAAAACCAAAAGGGTTAAGTATTGATTTTATAATGAAGTGTTTTTTTGTTTGGGGAAGGGGGTTATGAATAAAAATATGCGCGTTTTGCTGTGTCAGGCAGAAGAAATCACAGACGTGGAACGTTTATTGAAACCTTACTGCAATAAAAACATGCACGCAATGGGTGAAGTACGGTCCTATTTTGCGAGAGCCACCAACTGCGCTTTCCATTAACGACAGTTTAATGGCCCGAGAGTCCTCTCTCCAGAGGCGGTCGCGACTGCCAGGTTGATCAGGTTGGGTAAGGGAAGCGGCGCTGAAAGGAATTGAAGGGTGTTTCTAATCCAGAGCTGAAATTCTAGAGAATAAGGATCTTACACATAGCTTTCCTTAACAAAGGAATTTGCTTTTGTCAACAAAAGCGGCAAACATAGTGATACACGTATTCGTTTCACAAAAATACGAAACAGGCGAACACGATACATATTTATGTCTAGCATGGGCGCAAAGTAAAAGTAAAAATATGGAAAAAGGGACCGCCTTTAGAATCTCTAATTCTAAACTGATGCAAGTTTTCCTGAATTTAATGTAAGTCGCTGTTTGATACTGGTTAGAGGAGGGCAAAGTGGACAAAGGGCGAGAGAGAAAATACGGACACAAGAGAAAAGTCGACCACAAACAGAAAAAAATAGGGAGAGAGAGAGAGAGGAGGGGGGGGGGGAGGGAGGGGGCAGACAGACAGGGATATACTTACCTACCTACTTAATATGTACCCACTTACCCATCTATATCGATTTATCCACCCTCTTCCATCCACCCATTCATCCGTCCGTCCATCCATCAACTCACCCACCCACCCATCCTTTTTATGTGTCTGTCTGTCTATATCTATTTTCCTCTGTCTGTCCGTCGATCCGTCCACCCGTCCATTCGTCTGCCTTGTTTAAAAGCCTATTCATGTTTCTCACCGCTCACACCTTTTGTCTACTGCCGTACATATTGATTGACCCAACAATTTTTAACTCAGAATTCGACAACCGCTGCTGCCCTGCTGGACAAAGTGATTATTTAATCAATTAAAGGCTGGTCGATTACCAGCCTTTGTATTTCAATGATTTCTGATCAAGTCGCGTGCTATGCCCACCGTTAAATCTTATCTTGAACTTATCTCCCACAGCCGACGGTCGATGGCAGAGGCTTACACTTACAGTGAAGGCCAATCAATTCATTTGATTATGCCCAATTTTAACCTCCATCTCTCCCTGTGTTGCGGTCATGGTCATGTTTCCGGAGGATCTCTACCCTTGGCATTTGCATCTCTCTCTCTCTCTCTCTCTTCTCTCTTTCTCTCTCTCTCTATATTTTTCCCTGTTGTTGTAAATTATTTGCATACCTGTTTGATCGTGTGTATGTTCGTTCGTTCCAGATTTTGCTTAATTTTGCCTGGGCAACCGGTCTTGTTAGGCCGCTCTTGTCCCATTTCCAACTACCAAGGTATCTTTAAAGTGTGCAACGTGCATACGGGCCCTCTGAGCTTTTCATCCTTATCCGAGAAGACTGGGCGCTTGGTCCTACCTACCACAGGATCAGGGACAGGAAATTCCCCAAAATTTCCAACATCCCCGCGCCGACCCGGAAGCGAACCCGGTACCTTCGGCATGAAAGGCGAGTAACTTGCCTCTAGACCAAAGTGTCCTCGACCTCTCTTTGCTCCACAGCTTTTTCCCCTGAACGCGGCTGGTTGGTGGAGGCATCTAGCTCTTCGTGTGCCGTGAAGTTTTCCACAAATGCTGGGGCAAAGAAAATATGGGGGGGGGGGGGGGAAGAGAAAGAGAGAGAGAGAGAGAGAGAGAGAGCGAGAGAGAGAGAGAGAGAGAGAGGGGGGGGGGAGATGAATGAAGACTAAGCACAGCAATATTTATGAAAAGAAAGTCGACTTTCCTTCCTCCCGAAACAAAATAGCCTAGCATTCTTGTGCACGGACACATGGGTGATTGGCACAAACGTGAGCAGCGGAAGAACCGATAAATCGGCTATTGGCACTGTAACAGGGTGACAGACTGGCAAGGTATAAATAGCGTGGGAAGATAGTTGACGGCGGGGTGCTCGCCTCTCATGCCAAGGGTCCCGGGTTCTAAACCCGGGCAGTGCAGGCATGTTGGAAAGTGGATTTTTCTCTTATTTTCAAGTCCCTGGTCCTATTGGGGGGGGGGGGGGGTAGGATCGAGTAGTTCTTGGAAATTGGATTTTTCTCATATTTTCAAGTCCCTGGTCCTATTGGGGGGTAGGATCGAGTACCTAGTCTTCTCGGATAAGGACGAAAAAATTCGGAGGGCCCGTGTGCACGTTGCGCACGTTAAAGATACCTTGGCAGTTGGAAATCGTAAAGAGCAGGCCGAAAGGCCGCTGCCCGGGCAAAATTGAAATTAATAGATTAAAATTTATCCATATCATCTCCCCCCCCCCCCCCCCCCCCCCGCCAGAACAAGAAATAATAAAACAAGTAAAGTGAGGTGTAAATGCCAAGGGCAGCGAACCTCCTAAAATAAAGACCTCAAATCAATTGACGGCGGGGAGACAGAGTTATTGTATGCCAGAGGGGGAAAGTAGGGAATGTTTACTTGACCGCCATACTTGACGATCAGATCACCTGGGAATTGCTTGGGGGGTAGAGATGCTTCAATAGTATTTGACGTGGAGTCGACGGCGGTGGCTATTAGGATAACTAATGTACACTCGGTGAGCGTCTTGGGACGCTACCTGACTGGGTATAAATCCTCGAACGCTCCTTCCAACTTCAGACCGCTGAGAGCACTCACCAGCTTCGTGCCGAAGAGGAGACCACCACTGCAACTGTAACTTCGTACTAGTCTTGTGAGTGGGGAGAGTCAGGGAACCCGCAAACATCCTTTGTCAGAGCATGGTATCTTTGGTATCTTGTCGGCATTTGAGCTGTTGCTGAGTGGTAAGTTAATTGTACGATGTATGTGTATTTTACTTAATGTTCATAATTGTAGAACCTAAATCTAGTGGGTTTACTTTGGTATAACTACTGCCTCTGAGAGAGTCACGGAAACGCCGTTACATATATGTTACGAAACCTTATAGGATGGGGTCTGTTAGAGAGAGCGTTATTCTTCGTGGGGAACGTGTAAATATCATTAAAACTGTATTGATCGTTTATTCTATTGCCTATATGGGAGCCTATGGAGTATGGGAGCTGCAGCCTGACTTATAACAGTGTCAGCGGTTAAAAGTATTGATGATGAATATCCGTCATGGAGTAAGTATGGAAGTCATGCCTTCCAGCAGTAGATTAGGAAGTTGCGATTGTTTTTCTACAGAGGAGGAAGAACAGCACCTTCTTGGCTTCTCAACTTCTTGTACTTTGATTAACGACATCGTGGCTTCTTGGCTTCCCGACCTATTGGTACCTGCCGATACCTGTTGATCTAACTGCGCAGTCAAGCCAGAGTAGAGAGGAAGAACCAGTGCCCAGATAGCGCCATACACCCCTAAAGGAGAGGTTTCCTTATGCTGAATGCACCCATGTGTTTTATAAAATGTGCTAGAAATTGAATATTACGAAGCCTTTTAATTATCATGTACTGATTTGCCTTGATTTCATTCCATCGAAATTCACGTGAAATTGTATGACCTATGTTCCTATTATTATTGAATGAATTAATAATTATTGTATAGATAAGCAATACAGATATCGTGTGTTATAACTTATAGAAGAGAGATAGTGTGTTTGTGCCGTGCCTATCACGGCTGGTGTCAGAAGAAAGTTAGTGAGAGGAAGAGTGAGAGAAAGTGGAAACATCACAGGCACACAAAGAGATAGCAGTGTCTCCTTCTGTCCTATCATTCTGTTATAATCTGTCTATCGTCTTGCTTCTTCCTATAGCAGTGTTACCGTTACCGTGTCGACGTGCTTGCTCCAAACTAAAAACTCGCCCCCGTACACACTCACGACACATTGGTTCTCCATCGTCACCCGTTCCTCAGACCTCAAGAGACAGACTTAAATAGGATCTGATCGGCACTTGGAAAACTGCATGATCTAAATAAGTCCAAAAAAAAAAATGGGCAAAAAGAAAAAGATTATGTAGCAAAGCCTCGCGTAGGAAATAATATCCAAACGATACAATGAAACGCAAACTAAAAGAGAAGACAGAAAATGGCCGATATTTCGGCAACAGCCTTTTTCAAGGGGGAAAAAATGACTAAAGAACAACAACAAAAAAATCGGAAAATTGAACAGATAAATGCGAGGCTTTGCTACATACAACTTTTTCTTTTTGCCCATTTTTGACTTTGCCAATTCGTCAATTACCAAAATAAGCAAACTAACAAACAGCCATGTCACAATCTCCTTCCCTCTCCCCCCCCCCCCCCCCCCCTCTAAATTCTTGACTCTATAATGACGATTTACGTCACAGTTCTATAGAATTAAACTATACCCTTACGACATTGCTAACATAAGCCCTTTCTCACCCCTTAGTTTTGGCAGCAAAATGTTTGTAACTTCCAAAGTTGACACACTTCTTACTGACATTCGTCTTCTCGGCACATTTGCACAAAATGAATAAGCAAAAAAAAAAAAAACCAAGAAAATGAATATTGATATTTTTTTTATAAGATTCCATTTGGGACAAACACAAACTCCATTAACAACAAAAAATGCTCAACGAAGGGTGACTGCGTAAGTTCACTGCACAGGTTAGTGCTGCGTGCGCATGGTAATCACGTTGGGTTATCCACCCATCCATCCGTTTGTCCGACTCTTCATCCCCTCCATCCATCCACTCATCAATCTAAGCATCTATTCATCAATCCCTCCGTCCATCCATCCACCCGTCCGCTCTTTCATCTGTCTGTCCCTATTATCTGTTGTCTCTATTTTTTTTGTCTGTTTGCCTGTCTATCTAAGCATCCATCCATCCATGTACCTTCTCCACCCATCAACCAGTCACCTATCTACCCATCCATTGATCTATCCAACTACCACCCCACCGGTAAATCCACTCAGTGTCGTTTTTTAAAATAGTTTTAGGTCCTTCTCTCTCATTCTCTCCGTCAATCACATTACCCCCCGCCCCCTCACCCATCCCTCCCAATTCTCTCTGTGTCTCTGTCTCTAGGCCGATGAACAGCTCTGCCTCATCCCTGGTAGACAAGAGTACACATCCATTAAGGATAACCCCTCATGAAGTGAAGTAAGCCTGGCATGATAACAAGTTGGTCAACAGTAAGATATAAACAGTA
Source organism: Onchidella celtica (assembly GCA_963931925.1). Lineage (NCBI taxonomy): Eukaryota > Metazoa > Mollusca > Gastropoda > Systellommatophora > Onchidiidae > Onchidella > Onchidella celtica. The sequence goes on from OZ007580.1 coordinate 43,006,216, forward strand.
TGTCACACGTACTCAAGATATCGAGGTAGGCGGCACAAACAGAGTGGACAGGGGTCAGTGTCCGGACGGGCACTAGTTTCATCCGGTGACGTCATTTGATAGCCCCTCGGGAATTCTCGAGTATCTCATTAACTTGTTTCTCTTTCTCTCTCTCTCTCTCTCTCTCTTACACATACAAACAGCTCCAAATCTGTCTGTATGTCTCTCTCTCTTACGCATACACATTCACTCGAAGTTTTTTGTCTGTTTGCCTGCCTCTTTTTCTCTCTCTCTCTCTCACACACACACACACACTTTTTACACTCGAAGTCTCTGTGTATCTGTATTTCTGCCTGCCTGCCTCTATCTCTCTTGTTTTGTATTATTCATCCTGTATACTTTTTTTTTTGTTTTTACCGTGCACCTTTTCCCTTCTCTCTTTCCCCGTTACCTCTCTTTTCACTTCTTTTGCTCACGATGTCTCGGGACAAAAAGGTAAATACGTGATTACAAAACATACGATCGAAAGAACATGCAGAGCCTGAACAAAATACTGCTACGTTTTTACGCCGACGGTTGTGTGTACTGGCAACAAAAGCTGGCTAGAACATTGCAATGATTAATTCTCTTGTGCAATTCATTGCCATAATGGAAGTCAGCGAAAATAATCATAATAATACACAGTTTTGAGTTTGAGTTTGGGTTTAACGGCACGATAACGACCACTTTGCGCCTCTCACGGCTATTTCGTTATCTCTTTCGGCTAGATTTCAGTCCTCAGTTGCCTATAGACAAGATCAGATAAAAGTGAAGTTAAAAATCTAACAGGAAAAGTCCCGTATTAGAAATCTAACGGGAAAAGGCCCGTGCTGTAAAGTATGTCTATGAGTTTTGTAAATACGATCAAAGTCTGTTAAATCAACTTGTAGAGTTCGACCTCTTTCAGAAATGACAATTCACAGCATTTATATAGTAGCGTTTCATCCCGTTAACCACACATCAAGTTTGTACATAGGAATGACATCGTTCCTACGTATATCTGCGCTGATTACAACATCGCGCCGACGGCTGTTTGATGTAGTATACCCGCACCTTTGCTAATCCTATCAACCTTACGGCATTCCCATACAAATCTACGTCGGATTTACCTAGGATACTGGCTGGCTTAGTTTTTTTCCCCACACCTTTCTAATAATGAATCATAGAATCCGGTCTGTATTCCATAATGCACCTTAAATTTTATTTCCGTTTCAGAACTCCAGTGTAGTCTCAATATGTCAGGGCACTAATTTTTTCTTCGTATTTTGGAATGATTAAAAATACACTGAATTACAAATCCAGTGGCCGTATGCATAACCAATGCGTAAACTAAAGTAAATACGTTGGCTGGTGTTAACGCAAGAAATGAATACAATTTCTCGTGTTAACACCAGTCAACGTATTTACTTTAGTTCACGCATTGATTATGCATACGGCCACAGCTGACGAATGGAACACATCCGTAAATAACCGCATACACGTAAATAAACCTATCTAAGGAACATAATTCTGTACAACAGACCATTCATACGGATCTTTGACGTCATCAGGAAGTGTCGGAGTTAACACTAATCCGTAAATAACTATGTCCATATATCTTAACTGTCAAAAAGGTGAATTCTTAACATTTCCTCAAAACAACAAAAGCATTAAATTTAACACACAGTCAGTTATAATAAGACACTGTGCGTCCTAGAAATACTGCTCGTGATTTAAAAAAAAAAAAGGTTAAAAAGTCTCCCTTTTGCAAAGTACTATCTTTAACAATAAATAATTAGAAACTAGGCAATAAAACCTAGCAAGAAAAACAGATTACAAACGAATATGAAAGAAAACGCAAATTTTCGGTCACCAATAATAATAATAAGAAGAATAAAAATAATACTGAACCCCCCCCCCCCTTGGAAATTGGAGAGAACTTGAAATAAAATGAATCCGGAAAGACTAAATGGTTTATTGCTAGCAGGACGGCTAATTATGCACAAATTACGTAAACTAACCATGGGTTTCTAAATTTATCACCTTCATCTGAGAAGTCTAGCGACTCAAGACTTCTGACAACAGAAACGCAAATGTGACAAATGTGAAAACGAATCCCGGGTGGAATTCGATAACTACCCGGCTTTGAATCTGATTGAAATCTGGGCAAGATAACAACCACTACACTAATGACAACAATAACATCAAACAAGTGTGTTTACAAAGCCGTACACGCTGGAAGCACAACCAAAATAAAGGGGAAAATATGTCAGGAAACTTTGCCAGGAATTCTGAAAGACAAGGACATTTACAACGGCAAACAAGGCCAGCTCTCTGACATGGAGACTTTCTTAGGCGAGGGAAAAAAACAACAACTCAAATATTAATGTGCTTTTCCTTTTTCCTTTTCTGAGATTTTGGTTTTAGCAGAGTATTTCTGGCAATGTGAAAAAGTTCAAAATCTCCAGGCAACAGCTGAACAAGAGAGAAAATAGCTGAGGGGGGGGGGGGGGGGGAGGGGCTGGTTTTTGTCTACATATTTGCATTCAACTTGACGGAGTATGAATTATTGTTGGCCAAATTCAGAAAACGGAAGACGTGGAAAAAGATTTTTAAATTATTTTTTTCAATTCGAAACACACTGAAATGAAATAATTAAATATAATAACACAGTCATTTCTGTTACAATTCTGTATCTAAAAAGTGGATTCAGAATTCCGTGCGTTGTAAATTCACGCAGACACTAGATATGTGATCTACTAGGAATTATAATGACCATGTCATGATTCGGATGTTGTTAAAACTCACGCAGAGAGTGAGTTGTTGTTTTTTCCAGGGCCATGAGAAATTGGCTGGTGGCCTTGAACGGTCCTCGCCAATTATAGTTGGTGAGTAAATAAATGTAAAGTTAAACTGTTAGATTCACGCTTGTCGGTTTTAATGTTCGTGATTAATAAGTAATGGAGTAGGGGTGAAACAAGGTGGGGCTAGTTGACATTGTTAAGTATGACTAGACAAGTTTTTGCACGTTAACTGGCTGGTAGAATAGTGCAGGCGTATTACTACAATTAAAATGGTGGGAGGTTTCGACCTATGAGATAGCTGAACTAACTGGGCCAGCGGACTAGCACGCTGGGTAGCCAGATAATATAAAACATCGTGTAACGTTCAGATTTAGTGAATACAGACGAGCAGAAGCATCGTGTCGTGAAGTATCTCCGGTTGACCAGTACCTGAACTGTGTGCTTTGAAGACAAGAAGTCCTTGCTAACGGACTGACTGAGCTCTAGAAAGAAAGGTCTGAGTGGGCTGACCTTTGAAAGCCCACGCTGCGCTATATTGATGTTCGCGCCTACCAGTAGGCGTGACCAATGGTAATATATCTTATTTGTTCAAGCATAATAGAGATCGGAGATAGAGAGAGAACTACAGCCTCATAGGAAGACTAAGGAAACCCCAGCTGGCACTCGACCACGAGTGTCCTGTATCATAGATCTATTGCCATAGTATGATTGGAATAATATAGCACATTGTTGATGAATTGAATAGTGATTGTGCATAAAATATAGTCTTTTGGCAACTGCTTAAATTACCTACAAGCCGAAGAGTGCTTCTGTAGGCTTTGAACATACTGGGCTCTCCTAACACTCAAGCCCATATGATTTAGGGAGAGTTTGCCTGGCGACTGGCCAGTGGCGACTCAACTGTCACTTTAAATTGATATCTAGTTTCGTATAATATACCTATTTGCTATTGATTGCAGTACCTCCATAGTTACATGAATATCATTGGTTAAGTTATTAATTAGAGTTTTTTTGGTTTGAATATATACCCCTATTGTCTTTTGTTTTGTTATTAATATTTATGTAAACTATGGCCTGACCGGCCTGACATATATACGCTCTAGTTATTTAATACTTTTCTTGTGTGGTTGTGTCCGAGTGTGAGTTAGCTGCCTCTCATGCAGTCGTAACATCCCCAAGACCCTAACTCTGCTCGTGACAGACCATAAGAAATTAAGACAGTAGACGCAACATACTCATTTCGTAACTGAAACAAATACAACATAAGAAAACACTGGATAATGATGAAATCAGAATTACAGTACAGTAACAAAGGAGTGTCTTTTACAATTATCATCCGACGGTGGATTTTGTAAAACAGTGACTAGATATGCGTCCATGTAAATCTACGTAGAGATTTACTAACAGATATACTCTAACGTCTAAGAGATAACGATGAGAACATAAAGGTATAAGATAGTACATGGACTCACAAGACAGACATTTTGCAACTGAACAACAACAAATAAAACACATAAAAAGGCGGCAAAAAAGAAAATATTCGGGAAAATGTTGCAAATGTACAAATCCATACAAACGACGCTATTAAATAAATATTTCACCTTGATAAAGTGTTTGCGACCTCCGTTCTTGTTTGTGCCAAATCCATTTCTTGCACAACTGAGAAATTCGACATTAAGCGTTTGCAGCTTTAGTATTATGATAATGAGTTAGAATAGGCCGGAACTGTGAAACAGCTTGATGAGTGCCACAACGTGTTTTAAACAAGTGTCAAAAATATGCATACTGTTATACCTCTACTTAACTCATACTAAAAGATCTCCAGTTTTTCAGAAGAAGGTGATAGAACCGAGGTCGCCTTCCATTCGATTTTCACCCGAACTAAACAAACCTGAGATAGGCAATTGCGTTAGCTCAGTGGTGAACACACTAGTAAAAGTTGTCACAAATCCCAGACTGGGAGATGTAATAAGTTATGACAGGACAACAATCACGAACGAACAAGTTTAACACTTAACAGAACAACCCATCAGACTCACACATTTATTAAACATAATTATACAGATAATAGCGCAATTACATACATTATATTATTGAAATTAACTGCCGTACAACGGCCTTATTCTCACATGCACTCTTCCTCGGATCCACAACCCGGTAGTTACTTCCTAAAGACACTTCGGCCTCAGCCTCTCCCCTCAGGGTCTTAATAGCACATTAATAATTCACTGGCACCGCAGTCTCTCAATATCACCTTCCTATTGTCATACACCTTAGCATTCCACTAGCACCTCAGCAGGGCAATAGCACATTATCATTTCAATAGCCCATCAACATGGCAATAGTACATTATCATTTCAATAGCCCCTCAACATGGCAATAGCACATTATCATTTCAATAGCCCATCAACCTGGCAATAGTACATTATCACATTCACGCTCATATCTACGTCCCTGTCCGTGGCCTGACTGCCACGACTTTATGTGCCTCTACTGTCCTGCACCGACAGCCTCACTTCTGGCCTATGTGTAGCCTCCGGCCCTATGCTGGCCTATCCCCTGTGCTCACCGAGGCGGCTCTTCAGCCCGTCCCCGACACCTACAAGAATAACATTACATTGGTATAATACCATACCATTTCTATTCACTCCACGTCTCCTTACAACCCATGAAGCGTACACACAATAGTTCACATTTCACTCACCAAACATCTTACGGTAACACACCTCCATCGGAGTACACACTACTCACTCGCGCTACAAATCCATGAACTCAACTTTCATCTATCGCTCATGGCGCACATTGCTATATCCAATATCAAGGACTTCCACATTCCTCACATATACTTATTTACATCATGGTAATAGACGAATATAATATAATACATCAATCATAATAATCAATCAACGTTCTACCTACCAGTCATCACTGGAAAGACTCTCACTAGTCTTCTGACTGCTCCCCTTATGTTCGCCCACTGGGCTTTCTCTTGCGTCCGTTCAATAGGACGTTCTAACTTGCAGTGATAGTAATACAGCGCTTTCGCCTCATTCAGACCCCCCACCACTCATAACAGCACGCTTTAACTTACTTGTCTACGTGCGTTAATTTTACTCTCCTCCTTTCCCCCCGTAATTATTAACTATCGCTCACTCCACTCGTGACAAAAGTAGCCGATGATAAAAGACCAAAGAAAATACTCACGGGACACAGCCCTGACACCTGAATGGAAAATAGCACTCATAGAACTGATAATTATTTCTCATACACTCACAGCTGAGGGAAGGAACCTTCGCTCCTCGCTGACACATAGACAACTGAGTGAGCGTTTCTCTGTAGCGCGCGCTAGTAGTAGTACTGCCTACACGTACGATAGGGGGGTCGGAGGAAATACAGACGCCCAACTGCGATATTTCGGGTGGATAAATACCATCCCACCCCCCTCCTTTCGAGTGACGAAATAAAAATACTTATGTACCATTAACGCAAAAACCGCAAAACCAGGTCAAGTCTAAGTACAGAAACACGGACTACCTCATGAAAGAAGAATGTCTCATTTGATTCTGAGGTGATCGCATTTTTTCTTTTTTTGGTCAGATCAGAACCGATGCAAAACAACAACATGCTGGCCCTATCCTATCATGAATTCACGTATGAGCATTCCCACAAAATTAATGCACGTGACATTTTTCTTCTTCTTTTGGCTAATTAATATTCTAAGAATTTCTTGAAGGAATCCTTTTTTTTTTTTTTTCCTTTTTCCAAAGGACCGGGGGGGGGGGGGGGTGTGGATTTTGCCTAGAAGGAATAAGTACATTTCCGATAGAACGCTTTTCTCCCTCTCTCTCTCTCTCTATCTTTTATGTGATTTAGGATCTTTCCCGTCTGTTGTGAATTACCATTCCTTTACCGGTTTTTTGGTTTTTTTTGTAAATCAACTTTTTAAAACTCTTTCTTTATCTTTTCTTTCTCTCTCTCTCCCTCTTTCTCCCCCTCTCCTCTGCAAAAGGTCTTTCGCACTTCCACTGTTTCACAAGAGGGCCAGCCAACACTATAGGAAGTCAAGACAACACAACAGTCAAAGTTTGGCTGTAGCTGCTGGAAGACAACATGCCTGCCCTGCTACAAGTGAAGGTAGGGAGTATGACATGTGTAGAGACGTGTAGCTCTAGTTACCGCAGGAGAAATATTCAGGTCTCTTTGGTCACGAAAACATCGGGCAAATTATTCTGCTTTGTGGCAATAGCGATAATTGTTGTTTCTCTTGTAGTTGTAGTGTGGTTTGTTGTTGTTGTTTTGGGCTGTGTAGGTTCTGTGCTGGCCTTTTCATGCATTTCTTTCTCTCTGGCAGAGAGAGGCACAGACAGATAGATGTACAAACAGACGGAGAGGGACAGAAAAACAGAAAGGGAGAGAGAGAGAGAGAAAGGCATAGACAGACGGACAGGTGGAAAGCCAGACAGGGAGAAGAGAGGCAGAAAGAATGAGACGGAGAGAGAAGGACGGATAGAGACAGGGAGAGAGTCGAAAGAAAGTAAGAAAGAAATAGAGAAAGAAAGAAAGAGAAAAGGAGAAAGAAAGAAAGAAAGAGAAAAGGAGAAAGAAAGAAAGACAGAAAGAGAAAGATAGAAAGAAAGAAAGAAAGACAGACAGAAAGAAAGAAAGACAGACAGAGAAAGAAAGAAAGACAGACAGAAAGAAAGACAGAAAGAGAAAGAAAGACAGAATGAAAGAAAGAAAGAAAGAAAGAAAGAAAGAAAGAGAAAGAAAAAGAAAGAAAGAAAACTGAGGAGGAATTGTAATTCACAGCGGATGACGGCAAGAATCAAAAATGTTAAATCACAGGAAAGACCTCATATGACACTTTTACAGGAAACATGCCCAGAGACACACATCTAAACATACAGGCCACAGGGTTGAGGGAGAAGACAGAGGTGGGAGAGAAGAGGAGGATGGATGAGAGACAGAGGAAGAAAGGGAGGAAGAACCCATCTCAACATGGGCAGTCTGCCAGACATCATCGTAACCATGTACACAACCTATGAGTATGACTATGTCGGCCCAGTCACTCTCCCTAGAGTCAGTAAGTCTGTAGTGTGTGGTGTGACAGAGACAGGAGATCGATACTTATTGGTTTTAGTCCATTTGCTTTTTTGTTTTCCTCGTTTAATCTCACAAGTCAGTAGCACACTGTTTTGCTTCGGA
>OZ007580.1:43016721-43224221 GCA_963931925.1 Onchidella celtica
GGCAGACAGACAGGCAGGCAGGCAGGCAGGCAGGCAGGCAGATAGATAGATAGATAGATAGATAGATAGATAGATAGATAGATAGATAGATAGATAGATAGATAGATAGATAGATAGATAGATAGATAGATAGATAGATAGATAGATAGATAGATAGATAGATAGATAGATACATATTTCAAACTAAAAGTAACATCCATACGAAGCCTCATGACAATGACTGACTGCTGAACTAAGACTAACATGCAGCTGACGGACGGAAAACAATAATTATTGTTTGACACGCTGCTTAAACACAAATCTGTAATGTGTAACTGTAAGGGAAAAGGCCTGGTGTCTCCTTTTCTCAACCCCTAGAAAGACGTTTTTGACCGGCGTGCCCTTGCTGATTTTGATGGGCCAGCTGCTTATCAAATAGTGACGTCACGACATTTGAGTTTCAGTCAGATCCAACTAGTTGTCTGGTGAAACTTAGTGCGGTGACGTCACCACCCAACTAACTAGTTGCCCGATCAAAATCGATGCGTACATGTCCAGGCTTATTTAAAGCGAAACAATGGATTTTGATTACTTTTTTTAAGGAGGAAGTCGTGTTTAGGCCTTCATTTTAGAATGTTCGTTGCCCTTGACATTTACACCTCATTTTCTTGTTTTCTTATTTCTTGTCGTGGTAGGGATTCTTTGGGGTTTTTTTTTAGAATTTTGCCCGGGCAGCGGCCTGTTCGGCCTGCTCTTTTCGATTTCCAACTGCCTAGGTATCTTTAAAGTGCGGAACGTGCACACGGGCCCTCCGAGTTTTTCGTCCTTATCCGAGAAGACTAGGTGCTCAGTCCTACCTACCATAGGACCAGGGACAGGGATATATGAGAAAAATCACAAACTTCCAACATGCCTGCACCGACCAAGATTCCAACCCGGTACCTTCGGCATGACAAGCGAGCACTATATCTCTAGGCCATCGTGTCCCCACAGGAGGAAGATGTTATGAAGAAGGATGTTTAATTAGGCAAAAGCAAAGAGAAGGAAGTAGAGAGTCTTATCAGCAATAAGATGTGAATTGCGTGCGGCAACCTTGAAAATATTGTGTATGGATGGACTGGGGGATAACCAGCCAAATTCCCAAATTTCGCAATGTATATGTATGTGCGCATATGATTATGTGTGTCTACGTGTGTGTATGAAAGCGTGTTTTAGATTGTGGGAAGGGGATTTATCTGTATCTCCGTATTGTTCATCTAGATATTACCAGTATGCGGCAGTGCATATTGTGTCCGTGCAAGTGTTGGCGATTGTCCTTTTGTGTGTATTTGTGCATGAATTTGTATATAAGAAAGTGTTTGTTTTGCGTGTGCAGCGTGCTTTGGAAATCCATGATGTGCGCACGCCGGGGAGGGGAGGGGGGGGGGGTCCAGCTTTCGAAAAGTGTACATAGAGGGAGAAGATGGTTTCTGTGGAGCATAAGCTAGTTAATGATGACTGTAAAAGTTCGCTTTTATTTACTTTTTGTTTTTCTCTAGCAAACTAACCATTAGGTTATATAGTAAATGCAGTCAAGCAGTTCATGCCAAATGCCACTTTAACTGTTCAAGCATCAAGGCTGTATCATCAATATTCTACATTCCAACTGCCCTACGCTCGTACAAGAGGATGGGAGTGGGGTGAAGCGGGAGGAGGAAGGGGACGCCTATCATATGAAAAGCTTACAAGGAGGGGAGAAGGGTTAAAAAAAAACAAACTGCCAAAAATGGAGCACTTCCTGGATGGGGCCTTTCCACATAATTTCATTAACTTTTGCTTCCTACTGTTGACCTTTTCAGACTTGGCCGTTTTGCGTACCCACAAAATCGTTATGATGTATTATTGCAAACAAAATGACGGTGATTCCTTAACCTCGTCGCTCTTAGAAAGAAGGTCAGAAAGGATAACAACAAACCCGCCCCGCCTACCGCTCCATACCGAAAACTGACAACAAACGAACGGGATTACCTGTTTACGTTTGTTTTTGGGATTTTGCAGCGACTGTTGGCTGGAACGAAGTTATCTCATCCCACCCGAGAAGAACGGCCTTTCCACTCACTTTTCGATTCTATATGCCTAAGATGTGCCGTGATCCGGTCCAGATTTTAAATGTATAGCCCGCGGGAGCGTGGAGGAAAATGTGGCAACATGACGTGTTCAAGTCTTTATTTCAGGGGGTTCCTGCCCTTGGCATTTACACTTCACTTTTCATGTTTGTATTTTTCTTGTTGTGTTACCGGGCAGCGGCCTTGTACGGCCCGCTCTTGACGATTTCCAACTGCCAAGGTATTTTGCAACGTGCACACGGGCCCTCCGAATTTTTCGTTCTTATCCGAGAAAACTAGGTGCTCGATCCTACTTATCATAGAATCAGGGACAGGAAAATACGAGAAAAATCCCAAAATTCCAACATGCCTGTGCCGACCGGGATTCGAACCCGGTATCCTCGGCATGAGAAGCGAGCATCTTGCCTCCAGACCACCGTATCCCCGTGTCGCAACACGTTCTTCTGTTCAGCTTAGCTGTGGCTCAAAATCAACAAAAGCATTAAAAATATCGCGAACTTCAAGACCTTTTAAATATGACCACCGTACACCTTCACGTATTTCTGTGCCTAATATGATATATCGTAGAATTTAAGGCTCAGCGGTTTAAACGCCTTTCATGATGACATTGGAGGCCTTATTTCCTTCACAATAATTATGATGATAATTTTATGCCAGGGCTGCCCAACCTAATGTAAGTCTATCCCCGGGGAGGTAAATTTCGCCTACTTGGGTATGGGGGGTAAATCTGCTGACACTGAATTTGTACATTTTTTATTTATTAATATAATTTAATTATTGTTTTTTTTTTATGTCTGAAGTAGAGAGGAAAATCTAAAGTAGGCCTATTTGTGAAAATAAGTACTAATAAATAAAAGTGTTCCCAAAAAAAAAATATTTTTAAAATTGCCCCTTTGTCGGTTGCTTTATTATGGTAGAAGTGTAAAACTCAAACTATGGAGCAAAACTGGCTGTGAATAAATTTACTTTGGAAAAGTTGCCACGAGTAATAGGGACGAGAAAAGTTGAGAACCTCTGTTTTATACTTTACATAGTCTGAATTGATTGTTTAACGCTAATTTACGGAGAATACGCTCGGAGAAGGAGCTGTTTGCTCTCCGGTACTCCTGTCCACTTGGTTGAGGAGACAATAAACATTACAGTCTTCGCATTGACAGGGAATAAAATACATAATGTTTGTGACTCAAGGTGACCTTGGAAAGTTCTAGGCAATCTGTACTAAAGGGTAAGTGGAGCATGGAGGGTCGGGCGAGCACAGTTAACAGGCCGACTATATAAATGTATGGAGAAATGGAGAGTGAGGGAAAACGAGAACTTACTTATATATATATACGTACATAATAATACACTGACCGAGAGAGACAGAGAGAGCGAGAGAGAGAGGTAAGATATATATATATACTAGACAGACAGACAGACAGACTGATAGATGGAGCGAGAGAGAAAGAGAAAGGCGAAGTTATACTAGACAGACAGACAGACAGACAGACAGACAGACAGACAGACAGACAGATAGATAGATAGATAGATAGATAGATAGATAGATAGATAGATAGATAATCCTTGTAAATGAACGAATGCAGAGTTTCCCCACATGTACACCAGATACGTAACAGCTAAGAACGTAAACAACAGGAACTAGATCTATTATATCCAACACCCCGAGATGTTCAGTACTATTTTAGAAGCTAGTCATGCGCAGCTGAGTCATGCGCAGCTGAGTCATGCCCCGTTTGTAAGAAAACACGAAACTGGTCAATACGTCTTGCTAACTTTGTGAGTCCGCACACTGCAAGTGCGGCATTCGTGGCGTATCATATGAGTTTGAATTCGGAGCTAGCAGAAAGCACGACGACACAATAACGGTAATAATAATTGTGTTAGGTAGAAGCAAGACGACAGATAGGATATAACAGAATGACAGGGCAGAAGGAGCAATTATACAACTAACTGATAACGCTGAATGAACAAGCCATCCATAATAATAGGTACATTCGGAGGGAGGCGGGGAGGGGGGGGGTGCCCCCAGGGTATGAAAAGTATACAGGAGGGGGTGCGTGATTTTTTTTTTCGTACTCACTTTACCAAATTCAGGAGCGGGGCTGCAAACACACCCCAAATACAGGTCATCGGCTAAGGGATTTCTCGTCCTACCGAACACAACCATGGGTGCTGCAGTCTCTGGACTGTGCACCCTAACCCTAACCCTAATATGACCCTGAACGTCACCGAAAATCCCTTTAATATGTTGGGAGCTGTTGCTGTCACGCTCCTGAATTTGGTAAAGTGGGTACGAAAATAAAAAATAAAAAAATCAGGCGGGCGGGGTTTGAGGAGTGTACCTAGTACCTACACTCAATTATGGTCATAAATCAGAAAATTTCTTATCATTTACTTCTTTTTTCTTTTTTTAAACAAAAAAGTCGTAGGGTAATATCGTCACCGTTCCCTTTAAGACTGCAGTAACTCAAAAATTCGAAAAATCCCTTTTAAATAAGTATGTTCAACTACATTCAAAGCCGTGTCGAATGATCTTGGTTCTAGATTCCTAAGTCAAAAAATAATCGAACAGCAAATTTTCAAAAAAGTCATGGTCACTATAGCAGTAGTGCTAAAATAAACCAGTTTTCTTTACTTCTCTTGAAAAGTAGTCAAAACCACTTAGTTACCACAGTTTCAGGGAATGGGGATGATCTAAACATCGAAATTGTCAAGGCAAAATATCACTTATGAAGTTTAAAAACAAGCCGCTAGCACGGACGTTTCATCATTACATAAATCTGGTCGTTGGAAAACCCAAGATTCAAGATCACGAGTTTTTTTGTTTGGCTATTAGGAAGATACTTTGTTTACATTAGAATGATTCATGAACCGTGCGAGGGACACTACCTGTAACAATAAAATAACCTCTCAAAGTTCAAGGGCAGACTTAACAGCGGTAACATACTAGCTTGGAAAATACCCGTCTTCCTGGGGGACATATTTGCACTGAGGCTGCATTGATTGATTTGGAATGTTAGTTTTATCATGAACATCAAACACAATAGTTAGCACTGGTGTGTAACGTGTTTCAACATGAGACACGGTTTGATGGAGCCACGATATTCGTGTAAACAATGACTTATTAACAAAGCTGGTAAATACATAAGGTACGACATTGCGTCAAGGCAGTAAGTTTTGGGTAGCCTAAAATAATTATGCAACATGTCTACTGCACATAGTATGCTAGCGATGGTCAGTGTTTTGGCTTCTACACCAGAGAGAGACAGACAGACAGAAAAAGAGAGGGACAGAGACAGACAAACAGAATGAGACAGATAGAGGGAAAGAGAGAAAGAGAGGGCGAGAGAGGAGGAGGAGGGAGAGATGAGAGAAAGAGACAGAGGGTGAGTGAGAGTGACGACAGAGAGAGAGAAAGGGAGAGGGAATGAGGGAGGGAGGGAGGGAGAGAGAGAGAGAGAGAGAGAGAGAGAGAGAGAGAGATGAGCAACAGCAATTTGGCAGTGCATCAAAGTTTATGTAACACAGAACAAGGGTCCCTATGTCAGCGGCCTAGTGCAAAGAGGTTGCACCGGACACGGGAAGACTGGTAGTAACATTGTACACACATAATGCAACTGTAATTATTGCTACATTTCTGCACGTTTCATTTTACAGGGATGCCAAATGATTTTTGCAAAAAAACTTGAAAAATGATCGTGTTATCATGTTTGCACCAAAACAAACATTTTTTAAAACAGTTTTTAAATAATCACTAACATACAAAATACAATTAAATAATTCTCGCAACTGATAACAAATACAAAACAAAAAACCGGAAAAATCGGGACGACGGAAAAACCGGAAAAAACCCCGGAAAAACCGGACTTTTGGCATCCCTGACTTTATGATTTATTTTAAACATTTAATGAAACAAAGCTGCTGAGACCAACATAGGCCGTGGGAACAAAATCCTAGCTAGTCTCTAAAGTAAAGTTCGTTACGCACCCCTAGGGAAAATCTAGGTATGGTTTTAATATGTTCCCAGTAACCATCTTTGACTAAAAATCAAATGTTGTCATCCGTAACTGTGCACATCAATAACTTATTCTTAAAAAATAACAATGTTTACTACTATGTAACATCTGTATTTTTGCATTTTTGTTTCGTTTTACATAATTATATATTTCACAAAATCTCCACCTTTGAACGCAAAACTGGCAAATGGCTTTTTTATTAGACCACCTATACTAACCCAATTTTACATGTCCATTTCAAATACCGCGGAGGATGCACGGAAGTTTTTATTGTTTTGATTAGTTTGGTTCATGAATTTATAGAAAATGCATTGTTTCATCATGCTGCCATTTTCATCCTCCATCTTGCCTCCATTCCGTTATAGTACCGTGCAGGTCATAAAAAGTAACCATATCAAGCTTGCTGCGCAGTGTCCTGGCGCGCATGAGTTCTAGATCTAGATCATGCTTCTTAATGAAAACCCTTGCTAATGAACCTTCTGTAGTGTCTAAAGATGACCACAAACATAATGATTCTCGAAATTTCATCCAACTTTTCAAAGCAAACTGAATTATATTGTTATTTACATCTTTGTTAGTGTGCACACAGCATTCCATCATGTAGGCAGCCATTTTGGATTTCGCGGCGAAAGGCTCAATTCCATTGTTGCAAAGCCCCGCGTGAGAAATAAAACCCAAACAATACAAAGCAAACTAAAGAGAAGACAAAAAATACACAAATTTTCGGCTTTCGCCTTTGTCAAGTGAAAAAAACGAACATTTGCTTTGTATTGTTTGGGTTTTATTTCTCACGCGGGGCTTTGCAACAAACAACCTTTTCTTTTTGCCCAATTTTGACTTTGCTTATAGCCCTGCTGCGACCCCACAGTTATTCTGTGGTTTTTATGATATTTCGCCAATTCCACTGGTTGATTAGAATAGCATTGTTTAAATGGCAAACTCAATGCGCATCATTAATTATTATTTATTGGCACACTTTACATACAAATTAAACAAAAATGTGCGAGACTTGAAATGACAACATTGGTTTTTTGTGAAGGGGAGATGCATAAGAGCCTGCATGCAAAAAAATCAGCTTATCCCCTGAGGTGCGTAACGGAATGACAAGCTACAAGTTTGGTCCTACGGCCTAACATGACAACGTTGAGCGCAAAACCTATCATTTAAATAAAATACTGCACAAACACCGTAACTCGACAATTTTCGATTTTTGCTTTTTTACTTTTGCACATTGTTTCATCTTGGTAAGTACTACATTTTGACATGATACAAATTCCATTATCGAAATAATTGACCAAATTAAGGATGAAGATTTAAAGGTCGTAACAGATATATGATACTTCATGTCAAACTTTCAAATCGCTCTTCTGTAAAATTTACAAAACTGGCGTTGCGGTCTTTGCGCAAGCACCCCTCGCAATGCGAGAGGATGAACTCATAATAGTCGCTGCATTAATACATCAATTTATTAACACTTCTGTATTTGCACAAAAAGAAAGCAACGCTAATTACCGGGTGAAACTCAGTGGACAGTGGTTTGACTTCAGGAACTAAAGAGAAAAATTGAAAACTTTCTCGAAGTTGTAAAAATAAAAGCGCTTAAATTTATGTATGTGATTGAAAAAGTCTGTGCAAAGATTCCAGCTGACAGCGCCAGCCACATATCTTGACGGGGAATAAATTCACTTCTTAGAAAAACAAAAGTAGCAGCCGCAACATCAGCAACGACAACAACACTGTCGCGAGCGAGTGAGCGAGGATCAATAATTACGGGGAGAAGGGGCTATAGTAAGATTAACTCACGGCAGACAATTAATGGAAAGCGTGGAATGTTGTGAGTTGGGGTGTAGCATCTGCGGGCTACCCCTTGCCCTCCCCCGGTTTTGTTGTTGTGCTGGTGGCTGAGCATGTGTCCACTACTTTTTCCATTTTATTGTTGACAACCGCCAGAGTGTACTGTACTCCGTGACCTGACCTTCTTTTCTAGTGAGTAGTTTTTTTCCTCGCTCGCTTGTTGTCAGGTGTTTTGACTCGTTCAGTAAATATTAGTATGTTCCCGAATATTCGATAACGTTGTGGATACGAATGTTTACGCCAGATTTGGCCTTGAGTGATGTAACCTGATGACGTATTGATGCGTGATTGGTTAGTTTGTGCGAGGGCAAAGGTAACGTTTATTTCGGGAACTTTCTGTAGGAATGTTTATATATATAGACCTGTGTGAGTGGTTGGTCGGTGAGTAAGTGAGTTTCCTTTTGTGTGGCGTAGATATTTAGTTTCGCTGGTGTCTTCCTAGTAATTTATTGTTCACTATACAGTTATTAAACTTTAGTATTATTTAATCTATCGTCGGATCTCGTGTTTATTTATTTTACAGCTGTAATAGTTTCGTTTTCTAAAGGGTTGTAGTTAGATCAACTAACTCCCCCCTACTATAACGTGCTAGAACAACCTCAGCTGTTACATATTGGGGGCTCGTCCGGGATCCGACCATATTCGAACGGACCAGATCAAAATTACTAGATTTATTTACATAGTTTATTGTAGAATATCATCGACAAGCTATCTACAACATGTCGGAGGTTATTGGAAGGCTTAGCCAGGAAGCGGACGCTATGGAGCTCACTGGGCAGGAGAGACGGGACTACCTCCGTGAAGGCCTAGAAAGAGAAAGACAGCTGGAGGCTGAACGACAGGCTCGGGAGAAGGAGGCTGAACGACAGGAGAAGGAGGCTGAACGACAGCTGGAAAGGGAAAAGATGAACCACGAGTTGGAGATAGAGAGGATGCGCCAGCAACGTGGAGGCAACGACTCAGCGCAGAAGACCGACGACCACGCCAGTTCTAAGAGACCCAAGCTACCTGCATTTCAGGACAAGAAGGACGATCTGGATAGCTGGTTGCTGCGGTTTGAGAGGTTTGCCGAGACAGCTGAATGGCCCAGATCCACCTGGACGACATCACTGTCTGCCCTGCTGACCGGGAGAGCTTTGGAGTGCTTCTGCAGACTACCGATCGACGAAGCCAAGGACTACGACAAGGTCAAGGAAGCGTTGCAGAAGAGGTACAACCAGTCAGAGGACGGATACAGACTCATGTTCAGACAAGGTAAGCCTGAAGATGGAGAAGATGTTGGAATGTTTTTGACCAGGATCAAGACCTATCTAGAGAGGTGGATAAAGCTGTCGAAGACGGAGGAGACCTACGAAGGAGTGAGAGATCTGTTCGTCAGAGAGCAATTCATGGATGCTTGCCCACCAGACCTTGCAACCCATGTGAGGGAGAGGAAACCAAAGACGCTACAGGACATCGCAGATTCAGCGGAGGCGTACCTGGTAGCGAGGAACCGGACGCTCAGCGGGAGCGCCAGACTGCAGAGCCGGCCAGTGCGACAGAGGCCCAACGGAGACAGAAGCCCACAGGTCTGCCATAGGTGCCAGAGGCCGGGACACAAGGCGACGGAGTGTCGTGCAAAGTTAAACGACAAAGGTGAGTTGAAATGTTACCTTTGTGGAAAGCCAGGCCACGTTCGGAGGATGTGTCCAGCCCAGAAGGATATGGGACGAGGCAAGCCGAACAAGGCGGCGGCGGCCGTAGTGATAGCGGCGGACGAGTCGTCGAGACAGGATGCGACGACGGCTGACACCAGCATCAACGTTCAAGCGGTAATGAAGGACGGGAAGCTACAGTTAGCGGTGCCTGTTACTTGCGGAGGATGCAGTGACGGAAGGACCGTGGAGAAACTGAAGTTACCAGTGATGAAGGGCTTGATTGGAAATCGAGCGGTAGATGTCCTAAGAGATACCGGCTGTGAAGGTGTAGTGGTGCGGCGAGCACTGGTGGACGACGGACAGCTCACCGGTGGGAAGAAACTTATCGCGAGGATCGATAACTCCTTGTTAGCGGCGGAGGAAGCCGTTATCGACGTGAAGACGCCTTACCTGACGGGCGAAGTGACGGCGCTGTGTCTCCCGGAGACCATCTGCGACCTAGTAGTCGGGAACGTGGACGGAGCGAAGGATCCGTACGACCCTGATACTGAGGTGATGGTAGGAGCGGTGACCACGAGGGCCCAGGAGAAGAGGAAGGACCGGTCTACGTCGCTGAAGGTGCCGAGGGCAGAACGGCACGCGGGAGTGGATAGAGAGGAACTTATCCGACTCCAAGAAGAAGACGAAGTCATTAGGAAGTTAGAGCAGAAGAAGATCCCAACTAATAGAGGCAATAAATCTGTTCATTTTGAGAAACATGGAGGAGTACTGTACCGGATCTACAAGGACCTGAGACAGGCGACGGTTATAAGGCAAGTGGTACTACCCGAGAAACTGAGAGAGTATGTACTGAGTGTAGCCCACGACTCGATCGTCGGAGGACACCTCGGCGTGAAGAAAACCAAAGACAGAGTTATGAGCAATTTTTATTGGCCTGGAATTGAAGGTGACGTCGCGAGATACTGCCGCTCATGCGACATATGCCAGAGGACGGTGAACAAAGGAGCGACCCCAAAGGTGCACCTGCAGAGTATGCCAGTAGTGGACGTACCATTTAGGCGAGTGGCCGTGGACTTAGTAGGACCTATCGACCCCCCAAGTGAAGGTGGACATCGGTATATCCTGGTGTACATAGACTACGCTACTCGTTACCCCGAAGCCACACCCTTGAAGAAGATCGACGCAGAAACGGTAGCAGAAGCCTTAGTGAACATCTACAGCCGTTTGGGTGTGCCCGAAGAGATCTTGTCGGACCAAGGGACCCAGTTTATGTCAGATGTCATGAAGGAAACGAATAGACTACTGGGAATTCGACAGTCGACCACTACAGTCTACCACCCTATGTGCAACGGGTTGGTGGAGCGATTTAACGGCACACTGAAGAAGACCTTAAGGCGACTGTGCGCAGAGCAACCCAAGCAGTGGCACAGATACATCAACCCGCTGCTCTTCGCATATCGTGAAGTTCCCCAAGAGTCGACCAAGTTTGCCCCATTCGAGTTGCTGTATGGGAGAACTGTGAGAGGACCAATGCACATCTTACGACAACTATGGACCAAGGACGTAGAGGAGCCGGAAACGAAGACCAGTTACCAGTACGTCATGGAACTACGTGAGAGGCTGGAGGACACATGGAAGTTAGCGACGGAAGAACTCTCCAAGGCTCAAGGTAGACAGAAGACCTACTACGACCGGAAGGCGCGAGAGAGGAAGTTCCGCCCCGGAGATGAAGTGTTGGTGCTACTGCCGACGAACACTAACAAGCTCCTAGTCCAATGGAAGGGACCATATAAGGTAGTCTCAGTTGTCGGTGTTAACGACTATAGAGTCAAGATGGGTGCAAAAGAAAAGACCTTGCACGCCAACCTCCTCAAGAGATACATTCCAAGGACGTCAAAAGCAGCAGCAGTGGCAGTGGAACCGAGACCTATTGTGACCGAGATGTGTGGGATGGACAACAGTAGGAGAGATACCACGCCTGAACATGTCAACGCCATAAAGGACGGCGGCGGTGATAGTGCTGAGACTGTACTGGCAGAGGACGACATGATGGACAAGAGTCAACCCGTGGAGTCAGCTGGCATGACAATCATCGAGGACTGCGACCTGGAAGTCGACAACGGTGGAACGACGGAGGACCTTGCCGACCTAGGAAGCTGGAACCAGAATGAAGGCTACAGAGATGTCCAGTATGGAACGCAACTGACATCGGAACAACGTCAAGAACTCTGCGATGTGGTGAAGAATTACCAGCACGTCTTCACCAATCTCCCTGGATGCTGTCAGTTGGGTGAACATCGCATCGACCTGACGACAGAAGTACCAGTTCGTCAACGACCATACCCGGTGCCCTACGCTATGCGCGACTCATTGAAGGAGGAGCTTAGCACCATGGAACGGCTGGGCATCATTCGAAGGAGCTCATCAGCTTATGCTTCACCTATTGTTGTCGTCAAGAAGAAGGACGGATCCAACCGAGTCTGCATCGACTACAGGAGGTTAAACAAGATCACAGTATTCGACCCTCATCCGACAGCAGCGCCATTAGAAGTGTTTCAGAGTCTCTCGAGAGGAAAATTATTCTCTCGGATTGACCTGAGCAAGGGATACTGGCAAGTGAAAGTTCGAGAGCAAGACATTCCCAAGACGGCGTTCGTCACCATGGGCGAGCACTATGAATTCATTCGGATGCCTTTTGGGATGATGAACTCAGGAGCCACGCTGAACAGGATCGTAAAGCCATTGATCCGTGGAATGAACAATGTGACAGCATATGTGGACGACCTGCTGATTCATACAGAGACATTCGACGAGCATGTGAAGACTCTCAAGGACTTACTGCAGAGGATGGACCAAGCTGGATTAACTGCAAGACCATCGAAGTGTCTGATTGGAACGTCTGAAGTAGACTTTGTTGGACACTTAGTGGGAGAAGGTATGATTGGCCTGTTAGAAGAGAATGTATGTAAGGTACGAGACGCACCCAGACCCACCACTAAGAAGGAAGTGAAAGCATTCTTAGGATTAGTGGGATATTACCATGAATTTATTCCTAACTTTTCAGCGATTGCATCACCATTGTCTGATTTACTTAGAAAGGGTCAGCCCAATATAGTTCAGTGGGATGAAACGCAGGAGAAAGCGTACACCTCTTTGAAGAATGTCATTATCTCCAAACCCGTGTTATGTTTGCCAGATTTTTCCAAAGAGTTTGTCTTAGCAACTGATGCATCAGATCGCGGATTAGGCGCTAGTCTTATGCAGGAACACGAGGGAAAGTTGTACCCTGTGGCATATGCTAGTCGTAAGCTATTGCCTCGTGAGACAAAATATTCGGTCTCAGAGCGCGAATGTTTAGCTATTGTTTGGGCTGTAAAAAAGTTTACTTTGTATTTGTATGGAAAGGAGTTTGTGCTCCAAACTGACCATCGGTCATTAGAGTTTTTGAACTCTGCCAAGTTTGACAGTCCAAAGTTATTACGATGGAGTTTATTTTTACAGTCTTATCGATTCAGGATTCACTACGTAAAAGGCAGAGAAAATGTCTGTGCCGATTTCCTGAGCAGGGTATTTTAAAGTAGTACGCTATCAGTGAAATGCATTGTAACCCATACTTTTGCCTACTAGATGAATTTCTAGGACGGCAGTATTGTACTGTAATTGGGGACATAGTTCATCTGTGACTGAACATTGAATTGATGGCTGATAGAGAGTCATGATGTGTTAGTCACATTTTGATTTTATGCTATGTCATATTAGTTACCAATGGAACTTGGTGTAATTTTTGGAAAATGTAACCCAAATGGGGAATGCGAGCAAGCAGTGTTTGTGTTATATTGCAATGTTGTAACTTATTTTGACCTAATATGATGAAGAAAGACCCTAATCAGTGGTCGGTATGTATTGGTATTTTTGCCATTGTACGTATGAGTTATACATTTTGGAGATAACCATGTTATGTACAACAAGTTATATGCTATGATTCGTGCACGAAGCATTATGTAAACGATGGGCCATCGTTTCACCTTATATGATTTGTAATAATATCATTGACCATTGTTTCACCACAGTGGTGGCGTTGTGTTATTTTGACTAGTAGGCCTACTGTTTACTATTGGGAAGCAATGACGGTATTGTATTAGTTATGGTATTAGTGATGCAAAGTACACTGCATTGTATTGTATTTGTGATGACATTCGGGAAGACACTGAAATTGTTATTAATTGTAATAGAATTAACAACTACCTTTGTGAGATTGGGAGTGCTATAAGATTATTTCACGATAGTGCAGACGCTGTATAATGTTTTTGGAGTTGAAAGATATTCAACTTAAATTGGGGAGTTGTGTAGCATCTGCGGGCTACCCCTTGCCCTCCCCCGGTTTTGTTGTTGTGCTGGTGGCTGAGCATGTGTCCACTACTTTTTCCATTTTATTGTTGACAACCGCCAGAGTGTACTGTACTCCGTGACCTGACCTTCTTTTCTAGTGAGTAGTTTTTTTCCTCGCTCGCTTGTTGTCAGGTGTTTTGACTCGTTCAGTAAATATTAGTATGTTCCCGAATATTCGATAACGTTGTGGATACGAATGTTTACGCCAGATTTGGCCTTGAGTGATGTAACCTGATGACGTATTGATGCGTGATTGGTTAGTTTGTGCGAGGGCAAAGGTAACGTTTATTTCGGGAACTTTCTGTAGGAATGTTTATATATATAGACCTGTGTGAGTGGTTGGTCGGTGAGTAAGTGAGTTTCCTTTTGTGTGGCGTAGATATTTAGTTTCGCTGGTGTCTTCCTAGTAATTTATTGTTCACTATACAGTTATTAAACTTCAGTATTATTTAATCTATCGTCGGATCTCGTGTTTATTTATTTTACAGCTGTAATAGTTTCGTTTTCTAAAGGGTTGTAGTTAGATCAACTAACTCCCCCCTACTATAACGTGCTAGAACAACCTCAGCTGTTACATGGGGATTGGACGAGGCGAGATCTGTGTGCTTACAAATCACTGCACACAGAGAGTCCTAAGGGAACGGACGCAAGAGAGAGCCCAGAGGGCGAACATAAGGGGAGCAGTCGAAAGACTCGTGAGAGTGTTTTTCCAGTGATGTCTGGTAGGTTAAATTATAAGGATTGATAATTGTGATGATTGATGTACTATATTCTTCTATGACCATGATGTAAATAAGTTATATGTGAGGACTTAAGGAATGTGCAAGTCATTGATTACTGTGCGGATAGATGTGAGCAATGAGCGAGAGATGTAAGTTAGGATCATGGATTCCTAGCCTAGTCTGAGTACTGTGTAATACGGTAGAGGTGCGTTACCGTAGAGAGCGCAGATGTGTGGTGAGTGAAATGTGGACTGTTGTGTGTACGCTTGATGGTTCGTAATGAGTGGTGAAGTGGATAGTAAGTGTATGGTGTTATAGAGATGTAATGTTATTCTTATAGGTGCCGGGGTCGGGCAGAGAAGCCACCCGCGGTGAGCGGACTTGTGTCGGGGCCAGGACTGAGGTGACATAGGGCTGGGACGGTGCGCCAGCATTTGGGCGCTCCGCCAGGGGCGTAAGACCGATGAGCAGCCCAGCAGCCGTGGCAGCCTGGATCTAGGGGATTGGGCTGACCATAGGTCTAAGTTATGTACTTGATAGTCTGTATTACGACTTATATAGAGTGGTGATGTAGGGTCAGTAAGGGCCTGGAAATTTATGTTGTAAAGCACGGGCTGTACGGTTGTGGAACCGGAAATAGGGTGACTGTATGGAAGAATGACCCTTGAATTGTAGTTGAATTGAATAATGTACCGTATGTAATTGAACGTATATTAATGTTATAATAAATGTGTGAGCCTGTTTGGTTGTTTTGTTAAGTGTTATACTTGGTCGTTTGTGATTGTTGTCCTGTCATAATAAGTACATATTCCAGTCTGGAATTTGTTACAAACACACAGTACATGTTAGACGAAAACAAACAAGCAAATAATAAAAAAGGAAGCATAAATATGATATGACAGGCAGACAGACAAACAAACAGACAGACAGACGGACAGACGGACGGATGGACAGACATTTCGTGTAAACGATGCACTCACATGGCCCTCAATGAAAAAAAACCGGTCTCCTCCAGGCAGCTGAGATACACTGTGTGCAAATTTGAACTCTGCTTGCCCATGCACAGCGACAACCACTCTTGCTTGCAGTAAAAAAAGGTGCCAGTAGTAGCCACGTTCTCTAAGGGTAGGCTACTGGTCACCGCAAACGTACAGCAGCACTGTTTGTAATTAGGGCGGACACCGTGACGAGAAATTCTTGCAAAGTCATGACAGCGGTGCTTGTATCGATCTCTGGCATAGCCGGGGCTGTAGGCAGCTTCATCAGCACAGTTACATGTAGATCTATGTACAAATGTTCCATCTCCACCAAGGCTAAACGACTGTTCTGCATTGGCTCTGGCCCAGACTTGAACTTACATAGAATCAACTAGTCGACACAGATTTGTTTCAGTTTCACTAGTGGGCGAGGCCCCGTTTAACTCCACAGTCCACGAAACAGAGACAAAACAGACTTTACTCAGTGCGCTATGGGCCCAACTCCACTTTTGAGCACTTTGGCTTCAAAGTTCGACCTCCATACAACAACAAATCGTGAAAATATAGACATGCGAAGTATTACCTCTTTATAGACAATCCAAAAACCCGAAATTAATAGGACACATACCAGATGCCAACAAAAGTCCATAGACGACCTGAATTCATTTGTTTTTTTGTTCGAAAAGTGGACAGAGAAAACATGTAAACTGGGATATCGATTATGGGGACTGGGATACGTCTTTCTGGGGATAACTAGTGTAATATTGATTGCTGCTATTATTTTTTCTTGTTATTTTTTTGTATTTTCGTATTCGCACTTTACATTGTGCGGAACATCTACAGATCTCTTACTCCGCCCCTCTCCGCCCACCCCCAAGTTGTACAAAATTCAGACAGACATACTTTACAGTACGGGCCTTTTTCCCCGTTCGATATTTAGTATGGGGCTTTTCTCGTTAGATCTTTAACTTGCATTTCCACCTGATCTTACCTACAGGCAACTGAGGGCTGCGAGCTTGCCCAAAGAGACAGAGGACGAAAAAACCGTGAGCGGCGCGGCGCCAAGTGGCCGTCATCGTGCCGACGTTAAACCCAAACTCAAACTCAAACCGCCAACCCACACGTCCAACCGTGTTCTGAAAAAAGACCGCATGTATACTAAAGACAAAATTTTCGGGAAACGCAAAAAATAGTTCGATTTCCATTTGTAATGACCAAATTAAAAGAAACAATTAGTCGTAAGAAATTAGAAACAAGGCAACAAAATAGAACACGGTTCATTTTACAAAATGATGTTAAAAGATGAATTGGGCCTAAACTAGCAATGAACGGGCTTTTTCCGAACATGGCCTAACTATAGTCAATCGTCTCTACGGTGCCGACTGCCCAACGTACCGGAAATGGTGATGTCATTGAAGTTCGATTGATACACAGACAATGTTGATGCTTCCACTTCGCTTAGTTACCTGTTGTGTGTGTGTATGTGTGTGCGCAAGCCTAGGCAGTCAGAGTAAAGGCATGCCAGCCGCTCTTGACCTACTTTTGCGTGGAGTCCGGACTCCTAGTTCGTCTCTCCCACGTCTCGCCTCAGTCGAATTAGCTATGGCAATGATCGAATATGGATCGATATTTGTGTATCGAACACGCTATCAGATCCAAATGTGTTTCAGAATATATGATGTTGCTATCAGAAAAATGCTCAAAAAAGTTTTTTTATTGCTTTTAATTAAGTAAACAACAAAATTTAAATAGGCTGTGGAATTGTATCAAGAATTTTATTTCATGGGGCAGTTGAATTAGTTGTATTCGTTTGAGATGCGATATAGACACTTTTATGTATCGATCATCACGTATCGAAGACGTCCACATACAACTTACAAACAAAAATGGCGGCCCCCTGTGTGCATGTCCTTCTCGTTTCAACAATGATTTCATCGTCATTTTCTGGATTTACCTGATCAACATTGATTTCTTTTACTTATTTACTGAATACTTAAGTTTAGTGCTGTTCATGATAGCTTGCTATCTAGATCTAGTGCTTTCTACGCTTGATCTGTGCCTAGATTCCATATTAGAAATCTAAATCTAGTCACATCACTTGTAGATCTAGATCTAAGTCGATTGTTTTCATTTTCACACTGGAGGAAATTTGGAAGTAGATCTTATGTGATGCTTATAGATCTAGTTATAATCAAATAGATCTAAAATATAGATCTATATAGATCTAGTGTTAGTCACCAGCGTTCAGAGTGTTTCAAAAATTTAGATGTAGATCTAGACCTAGTAAGTTAGAAAAGTAGTTTTTTTTAGAATTCTAGATCTAGATCTAGATCTAATTCTAATAAGTAGATTGCAACAATGGACAGGATAAGAGGAAAATTGCCAAGTTGTGCTCTGCAAGTAACAAATGTTAAGGCAGTCAGTTCCAGAAAATTGGCACCACCAGCCCAAATCAAGGTAGGATTACATATTTGTGACTCATTCGTCAATGTAGATCTCACTACTAGGTGTTTGTAGTCTCTCATGTGTTTGTTTTTAATTTTGTGCATTTTAAAAAAAAATTATTTTATCACTTTACTTCTGCTACCAATGCTGCCATTACAGACATCATTACACTACCACCAGCATCTTGCATCACATTATAACATTACTACTTGATACTCATATTATTGTCTCCTCCCCCCCCCCCCCTCCCTCCCCCACCACATACCGGCACTACTACTACTACTACTGTTATACTATTAATACTATTACTACTACTACTACTACTACTACTACTACTTATACTAACTACTACTACTATTACTACTACTACTTATACTAACTACTATTACTACTACTACTACTTCTACTACATGTATCTTTCTATGTACCAATGACCCACTGATTAATTGGTGGACAGTGAGGAGGGGGAGAGTAAGAAGGGAGAGAGAGATAGAGAGAGAGAGAGGATGATTGGGGAGAGAGAGAGAGGATGATTGGGGAGAGAGAGAGATAGAGGATGATTGGGGAGAGAGAGAGAGAGATAGAGGATGATTGGGGAGAGAGAGAGAGAGAGAGATAGAGGATGATTGGGGAGAGAGAGAGAGAGAGAGAGAGAGAGGGTGATTGGGGAGAGAGAGAGAGATAGAGAAGAGGATGATTGGGGAGAGAGAGAGAGAGGATGATTGGGGAGAGAGAGAGAGAGGATGATTGGGGAGAGAGAGAGAGAGGATGATTGGGGAGAGAGAGAGAGAGAGAGAGAGGATGATTGGGGAGAGAGAGAGAGAGAGAGAGGATGATTGGGGAGAGAGAGAGAGAGAGGATGATTGGGGAGAGAGAGAGAGAGAGGATGATTGGGGAGAGAGAGAGAGAGAGAGAGATAGAGGATGATTGGGGAGAGAGAGAGAGAGATAGAGGATGATTGGGGAGAGAGAGAGAGATAGAGGATGGTTAGAGAGAGAGAGAGAGAGAGAGAGAGAGGGTGGAGTAAGAGTGAGAAGAGAGAGAGAGACTGCCCGACAATCTCCGTAGCCAACACGGCTTGGTAGTAGATCTAGGCCTAGCCCTGCATGAGCCCAGCAGACAGCGCAATAGGTAGCCAGTCCGCGCCGGACTCCACGCAAATGTAGGTCACGGGCTGTTATCAGGCCTGTACTATGGTAGGCCTCGGCGCAAGCACATGCGTCCCCGTGCGTGGTTTTCTTTTAGGGGTGGACACCTTTATTGTACCTAAGCTCGGATGAGGGACAGGGGTACTCTCAGGTTTAGAAGGTGTACATGGGAAGGGGGGGGGGGGAGAAAGAGGTGGGAATTCTTGGCGAGCGTACGGCAAGCTTTTCAATTGTAGTAATGAGTTTTATCTATATTTTATGCCCCAAATTAACTTGTTGGGTTGTATAAAAAATCTTGTATCTGGTGAACAATTCAAATAGTTCATGCAAAATGCACAGGTAAATTTATTACGGGTGGGCAATTATGTGGAAAGGGGTAAGGTTAAGGGAGAGTGGGGGGGGGGGGGGGGAGGTAAACCACAAGTAGGCCTACATGTAGCTTTTGAATTCTTTCTTTCATACACGTGACATGAATTTAAAAAAAAAAAAAATGAAT
The DNA here is from genome assembly GCA_963931925.1 of Onchidella celtica. Classification (NCBI taxonomy): domain Eukaryota; kingdom Metazoa; phylum Mollusca; class Gastropoda; order Systellommatophora; family Onchidiidae; genus Onchidella; species Onchidella celtica. The sequence continues at coordinate 43,036,490 of OZ007580.1, forward strand.
GGTCGTTGACCTAATATCAACTCGGGTTAAACAAAAGGTCTACAAAAACAACGACACAAAAAAGTTGTGGCTCCATTAAAATTTTGCAATGACAAAAACTGATTCGCTCGTGTCTATTGTTTCAAATTATACAGCCTTTTTTTTTTTTTTTCTATGATTCAAATTACAAAACAACGGTAGTCTTTAAAATAGAAAAAAACGGGAAAAAAGGGAAGAGAAAAGAAAGAAAAATGACACAAACAGACGAAGAAGAAGGAAATGGAATAGATGAAAAAGGAAACAAAGAAGAAGAAGAAAATGGGAGAAGAAAATAAAACAAAGGAGAAAGCCAAGAATTTTTTATTTTTTTTTTAAAGGAGAAAAAGAAGACGCAGAAACCAACGAACAAGAAGAAAGAAAGTAGAAGGTAACACCTGAAGTCAAACTTTCCCCAGACTTTGGTCGACTTCACTTAATCATTCAGGTTTCCTCACCAGGCGATCTCTACTGTCAACTACCACCGACAAACGTGTCGCCAGCTCTAGCGTGACACCGCACAGGTGTCTGCCCAAAACCTGCTGTTTACGACAAACTTTTTGCCAGATATTATTTTAACTCCCTGGCGGAATTTTATTCTCGCTGTTGATTAAGTTGAAAAGGGGGAGGGGGGGGGGTATTATTTCAAATTTTTATTTTTTAACAAAAAATGCATTTAAGATCAAGAATCGATTTCAAGTATAGCATCTGTGTTTGTTTGTTGTTGTTGTTTTCCACAGCTGTAAATTAGAACTTTTTGTACTAGTGCGGTTTCCTGAGATAGGCTAAATTTTAATATTTCGAAACAAAAATTGGATGACTGTCTCGGGAAGGTTCATTAAATGAGTCTAAAGCTGACACCTGGGTCTATATAAAGCTGGTAATAGGCCTAGGCCAAATGGGGAAATGTCCGTCTCCATGTCAAACTGAACATTAAGTACTTCTGACATTCGTGCTAGTCTACATTTATTTATCTAAATATTAAAATATTATCTGCATTAATCTTTTTATGAATACTCTTTAAAATATGAATATTTTGTGCTAGAGAATCCCCTTTGACTCTCTTTTCAAAATCAATATTTATTTTTACCGACTCCTCCACCTTATGCCCCCCCCCCCCCATAACAAGAGGGAGTCCCTCTCAGAATCATCAGCCCATGCCAAACGGGGCGGGGGGGGGGGGGGCTCCACTCCAAATTCTGGCCTGCCGAAAACATAATAATTTTGAGTCAACCAAGCGTATCAATGTTTCAGCTACAGGATGCAACCTCATGAAAGATACATAGGTGTCTTCTTCTTCTTCTTCTTTCGTTCACCAATCTAACTCTGCAGATTTGTTCTTTTAATAAAATCTACGGTTTTCTGCAGTTCTGGCAGAGCACCATAGAGTTTGATATTCAGGTCGGTGGGTTGGGGCCAATATGTTTCTCGCAGTGCTGAGAGGAGTGTGCAGTTCTGCAATATATGCTCCGTGTTTTGAGGAGACTGGCTGCACTCGCATATGGCAGATGTTCCTATTTTGAACTTGGTGAACATGTGGTGGTGGAGCCTATTGTGACCAGTTCTTAGTCTGAACAACAGTACTTGATCCTCTCTGTTCAGGAGATGATATTTATCCTGTTGGTTTATTTGCTGCCGTCTGTTGTTTTTGATGAGGTTTTTCTTCTCATAGTAGTTCAGGAGGCACTGTGGCTGCTCCAGGCCGGAGCCCTCCTTGGCCAGTTGGTCTGCCTTCTCATTGCCTGGGACTCCACAATGTGATGGTATCCACTGTAGGACTATCCTGCTTCTATTTCCAAGCTGTGTAAAACATTTCTTCAGGTCGTTAAGCTTGCCAGCTTGAAGGGCCTCAAGGACTGATCTTGCATCTGTGAGGAAGACGATGTTGCTGTCCTCTACTTGAAGCTCTGTGGCAGCTGTCATGAGGGCTTTGGCTTCTGATCCATAATTATTGCAGAAGGTTCCGGTTGGCATGCTAATTGCCGTTCTTGTTGAGTCTGGATACTCTATATACACTCCGGCACCTCCGTTTGTTACAGCATTCTCAGCAGAGCCATCTGTGTAGACTCGAACCCATGATTCGCTTGGATACTTGTCATCAAGTAGGCCGAGTACAGCAGTTCTTCTTTCTACTTCACTTTGTTCTCCCTTGTTGAAGACACCATCAACGTCTGTGTGTATCTGGACTTGGGTCTCTGTCTCCTCCGTCCAAGGGGTCTGTTCAGGTACAGATGTCAGGGGGTGGGCAATCTGGGGAAGGTGTGATAGCTGTCTTCTTATTCGCTTTGCCTTGTGAATAAAGCTCGTACGTTTCAGCCTTCCCCTTGCCAGGTCTCCTAGCTTCTCTTTCATTGGATTGCCACCCTGGTTTCTCTTCGTTCTGCAAGTGTTGCTATCTGGGTGATCTTCTCCATCTCCACAATGGGTGTTGACTTCATTGCTGTCGATATTGTATACATGTGACCTGAAACCCTCCGAGTGAAAGTACGTCATCTGGCAGTAGACAATTATTTGCGGCTGAGGCTAGCTGTCGTGTCCAAGTTTCATGTTCCCGTTGACATTGGCAATGAGCTCGTGTGCTGCATGTTATGCGCGGCTGTATGACATTTGGAGCACTACTGCAGATCAAAGAAAGCCGCCATGTGATATTTGGAGCACTAAGTTAGTTCAAAGAAAGCCGGCATGTGACATTTGGAGCACTAGCATTTGGGCTGTGATTTTATCGAGTAATCCTTAATCAACCTGTTGACTACCGATTTCTGTACGAATATTTTGCAATAACTTTTGGTGGGTACCACAGGGATAGAAAGTTTCTTTATAGGCCTAATACACTCTCCGTCAGTCAATTCCAGATGTAAAGAGACTAGTTAACGTTGGCAAAGTGTTGTGTTGGAGCGTTTTAAAACTTACAAAATTATTTTGATATTATTTGGATATCGGGATATATTAGAATCCAAATATGGATTATTGTAAGCATAACTGAACAAAGAAACATGTTAAATGGTCCATATTTATTCAACGATCAGTTTTATTTTTCACATTTTTTGCCTTAAAATCTTAGAGCCGTGGGCGCTTTGAATAAATGTTGTTGTTTTTTTTAATAAACATTTTCCCTCTGCGTTTATACAGGCTTGGGACTGTCTCGTGAAGAGGGGCGCATTAAAAATGTTTATTTCATTGGTGTGTTTTTTCTTTTTTTGGTTTATTATTTTTTTAATAGGTGGTTGAACAAAATAGATAATCTACACGAGACTTCACATTGTTGTCGAAGGCCTAAGGGAAGAATAAGCTTCGTGGGACCCAACGAAAACAATAGGACAGTTTTGTGGAGGGAATTGGACACAGAGATCAGAATCGCCAGAAACAGTAGCCATGAACAAGGGCAACAACAACAATAATAATAATGATGATAAAGTAATAATAATTAAAAAATAATAATAAAAACAACAAGAACAACAACATCATCATCACCGTCATTATTTATAGACCAGTCTTTTTTCACCTAATTCATGATGATGATGATGAGCATGACTAAATTTGTTGAGTGTAAAAGAGAAATTTTTTTCAATAGATTTGCGACTTGATGTTGATATGAGTCTGTGAAAATGTAATAGAATACCAGCAGCGGTATAGGTGCGCCAAATGTCATACTGAAATTTTATTAATTTTTGGTAGTGCTCCAAATGTCATATTGCAATTTGACCTAGATTTAGGCAGTGCTCCAAATGTCATATTGCAATTTGACCTAGATTTAGGCAGTGCTCCAAATGTCATGTTTTAAAAGTTTTGGTGCTCCAAACGTCATGCTACCGTTATGCGCAACTCCCTCCATTCGTCTCGATGAAAACAACAACAACAATGCGACGCGACTGCGACAGCAAGACAACAAAGTCACAAGTGTGCGCCTAGGTTTAGGACAACTCTCCGAAACCGAACGTAATGTGGTCGTTTTATTACGATTTTGTTGTATTATTACTATTACCGCCCGTATCTCAAATACTACGCAAGACTTCAAACACTTCGCCCTAGCATGAGAGAAAGTTCAAATCAGTTTATGCTTTAAGTTTTGCCTCCTCCTTTCTTATTCTCTTCACTCCTCCCCCTCTATAAACAACAAACATCAACAATATCATCTGCCCTCTCCGATCGAGCCCTGCCTTTCTGATTTCACCCCAGCCCCCCCCCCCCCGCCCCCTTCCCAAGAATGCATAGTCTCAGAGTATGCGCTCACAAATTACACTGACCCATGGGAGCTGGCCCCCGTCAACAAAAGGTGGCAAATCCTGAATATTCAAAGGGAAGTACGTGAGAAAATTAAGTTGTTCCAGCAGTAGTTTCTCTAGCCCTACTGCGACCCCCGACCCTTGACCCTTTACTAAAGATGACTTCCCAGTCAGCAACTGAATGGAAATCCGACGTGTATGAAGGACGTCAAGTCTGCACACAGGAATCCTTCGTAGATTCGCTGATTTCGACATCGCAACGATGTCGGTTTGATATAGCGAACCCGCGACTACGATAATCCCACCAATCCTGCGGAAATCAACTTCCGATTGACCTGGCGATGCTGGCTGGACTTACGCCCCTCTTCTAAAGCCATTTTATTACCTAACCCAATACTTTCTCTTGCAAACCACAGAGACCACACTTCACAGGTAAATCGGATAAGATTGGGGACAGGGTTTGGGATTAGGGTGGCCACAACTGACCCGGCGCATCTTTCTAAAGACCTGACCTCCTGATTAAAGTACGCAATTTTGTATCAAAAGTGTTTTCGTGCTAACGCACACTACCATATGCAGTCCTGAATGTAACAAAGTTCGACATACGACGCAGTGGTGGGCCTACATTTTTGGAACTTGAAGTTTGAACTGTTATAGGGGCCCCTTCGCAAGTAGCAACAATAGGACAACATCCAAAATCACTCATTAGAAGAAGTGTCTTCGGGTCCCTCGGGGATCAGGGGCCCTGAAGCTTAACCTTCATTAGTCTCATGTAGATCCGCCACTGCTACGGCGTAATCTGAGAACACAGACCCGAGATGATCCATTTCCGAACTCAGAGACACATCAAAAAAAGAAATACAGACAAGACACAGGAAATTCCACCCGGATAGACACGTTACACATACGGTACGCCTTTTCTGCGTGATCATTCAGATGTAAAGTTACATCTTATTGGGGCAGGATCGGTAATGTTGTCTCGCCAACCGGAGAAGAGATGACCAGGAACCGGGCTGACAAGCTTATAAACAACAACAAGGCCATATATTTGAACGAGGCCAAAGGATCCGCCAGTGACACTGCCGCGCTACGGTGAAAAACTGTAATACCCCAAACTAGGTCAAATTTCTACATGTATTTCAACAGTATCATCATACTATACTAAACCGCATAAGTCTTGTAAACAAACTTTCAAACGGTTGTAAGTTTTGATCCGCTAGAGATAACTGAATGAAATAAAAAGGCCTTGTCACCTTTATTTCAAGTCCCATTGATCCCATGAAGCAGATCTAAATGAGCATTTCAGGCAAGATAAAAATGGTCACAACACCTGACCAGATAGGCCGAAATCTCGTATAGTTCTGAACTTGATTGTTTGATTGCCCAATACAGGGCATCAGGTTATTAGAAAAAATGAAAGATTTCTATTTCACGGGAACAATCTTCGTTTATTTCATTTTTTTTTTTTTTAATTTGGATTAACCTAATTCGTTCAAAAGTAACAGTCGTTTCAAATTTCTTACATGTTGTACGGATATGGACATTGCATATTCGTACAACACACACAATTCGATGACGCAGAACACACACCGGAATAATATATTACTGACCTTGTTAATTTGCATAGTTCTTGAAAATATAAATCTGCTTAGTAATAAAAACAATCCGACTTCTGCTCGGAGATTGCGTGATCTGCGCTAATAATAATAATAATATACTTGAGTGTACGTCGATCATCAATGGCTATCCCATCCCCTTTTCGCCTGATTAGTCAATCTGACTACCGCCCATTTATACAAACTGACTAGACCCTCACGCCCCCAGGTCCATCTGATTATTCCATGTGTTGTCACTTTAAATTCGTGAACACCATACCAAGTTTTGTTTCGGCAAACCTTCACCAGTCGCGCTTTTTGGTAAACATGTTGTACGGATATGCACTGTCCATATCTATACAATATGCTGTATGGATATACACTTCCTCGTTTAATATTATTTCTTTAGTTTCTGACCCCGAGAAAAGAGAGAGGTTTTCGTGGAGTCAAATCGAAAACTATGACCGGAAATTGTGGTTTCCGTCTCGCACATTGCCGGTTGAAAAATCAAGTTTATCGCATCCCAGAATTCTGCAAGGAATTGTGGTGGAACAATAAGTTCTATTATTAGTCTTTGCGTCGAACCCACGTGCTGTTATTAAACTGCCCTAGATCCAGGTAATATAAGGTTGAGCTCGGTACAAAGAATCTGCAAGATTCATCTTGCTCGTCTCGGCTGATTGTTTAAATTAAAGAATGAAATTAAATGTCCTCTATATTTCTTTCTGGAGTATAATTTCTTGAACGACAAATAATTTTCTCTGGTCATCACTAGATGAAAACTGAACAATGAATAAATGGGAGAGAAAACCATGATGTTACTGGCTGTTTACATTTCTGCCGGGGCAGATTTTTAGGGGACCACAGTCTTTTACCTAGTAAGTTCTAGCAGAACAGAGAACTCAAGATTTTCTCTATTCGGCTTTCTAATTATACCACTGGCCCCTAGCAACAGCGTTTTGTTTTTTTTGAAACAGCAGAGCAGGTAAAAACAGAGCAAGAGATTGGTCACGGATACTGAATTATAACGACTCCCAATCTCTCCTTCCCTACCTACGCCCAACCCCCCCCCCCCCCCCCAATTTCCATGCAATGATGGTCGTTAACTGTCATTTGGTGGATACATCGTTTTTACATCATCTTTCATCTTCGCCCAGCCAGCAAACCCTACAGAAATCCGACGTATAGGACTGTCGTCAAGTCTGTACATAGGTAGGAATGACATTGTTCCTACATAGGTCCGCCGGTTACGACATCTCGCTAACGTCGGTTTGATGTAGGGAATCCCCGCCTACGATAATCCTACCAATCCGAAGGAAACCTACATCAGATTTTCCAGTTCGCCATGACCAAAAGAAATCATTAATCGTACAAAACAATTATAACCCACACGGAAAGATCCGGCATATTTCATTCTATAAAATAATGCTATAAAATGTATTCGACGCAGATTCCTCATAAATGATCGTTTTCCGTGCCGCAGCAGAAATGTACCCGTACTGAACTCTGTCATAAGTTATTTAATCTAAGAAGCAGCCATGCGTCGTACCGGATGAAACTTTAAAATGTATGGTAATAATATATGCCACGTTTTAAGGATGTTTCCTTGTTTTATCAACATTTCCTTTTGGTCTGGTGTAGGAGATAAGGAATTGTGACATGGCATGTTTTGCGACAGACAAATTTTCATTGAGTGGGCGTTGAACTAAAATGAATGGATGGATGACTCAGTGTACGTATGAGTTGGCGAATGAACGAGTAAGTCGGTTAGTAAGTCCGTCAGCATGCTCAGTCAGTCAGACAACTCATAAATCATTCGTTCAAAACATTGGTCTTCCCTTCCGTCATTAAGTCGGTCAGCCAGTCAGACATTTGGTATATTGATCAGTCAGACAGTCAGTACTTCTGTTGGTCAATATAAATCAGTCACTAAGTCAGTTGGTCAGCCAGTCAGACATTTGGTGTATTGATCAGTCAAGTCAGACATTTGGTACATATTGATCAGTCAGTCAGTAAGTCTGTGGGTCAATATAAATCAGTTAGTCAGGAAGTTTGTTGGTCACTATAAATCAGTCAGTCCGTTGGTCGGTCATTTGGCCAGCCGGTCAGTCAGTCAGGCATTTGATATATTGATCAGTTAGTCAGTCGGCAAGTTCGTCATCCGGACAGTGACACAAAGTTCCCTACATAAGAAGCCTAAAGACATTTACACTCCTAGTGGCCACTCTTATTATCTATACTATATATATTTGTGGACTTGAGATTTTTCGTTGCAAAAGGCTTCTGAAAAACACCAAACACTCAGACTTCAAATTTTATATGGTGCATCAAAATGGATGTAAGGGTGCACAGTTTTTAATAGAAGTCTCAAATCGATGTAGTTTTTTTTTTATTGGAAATTTATTGTTTCGCCATCATTTAGATCTATTTCGAGTCATGGTTCGCCATTTTAAGGTTTCGTTTCCTGCCATGTGTTCACTATCAAACACACTAACCCGTGCGCAACTCATGCTATTGTACGTATGCGCAGGGTGTCAACTCACAAAGGCAGAGCAGTAAGACTTATTTAAAAACAAACAAACAAAAATAAAATAAACAAATAGTAACAGGCCAGATGAAGCAAGTCCATAATAACCACCCAGAACTAAAACCAATATTCAAACCGATTTATCCCCGGCAGGGTCGGGGACGTCAGCTAGTTTCAAAATAACTTGGCAAAGTCAAACTCATCAAGCGTTCCCAGAGCCATTCCGTCTTTCAAACATCAAACTACGTCTCACCCTTAGTCTCTTAGGGAGTTGTCAGTCAGTTGGTCAGTCGGAGAGTTGGTCAATGGGACAGTGATACAAAACCATTCCACACAAAAGACACCCACACTACCAGACACTGCTCTCACTTCACAATAATTTAGCAAAGACGATATTTTAATGGGGGGGGGGGGGCGAGCCACTACTTCCAGCGTTGATACTAAGGTTCCCCCCCCCCCTTTGTCCAGCCACACAAGGTAAGTGTCTGCATGGACAACGACTGATAAGATAATTCCGCCGTTCTATGGAAAAATACTGTATATGCCAAATTAGGTCAATTTTGGTTTTTTTTACGTCACTTTATACTATAGAAATGAAATATTATGCTCTATTTCTCTGACTGTGCTACAATTTTGCACGAGTGATATTTCCTCCCGTACTTCTTCTAGGCGTTATTTATCCAGTGCAGGATGTAGTCCTCCGCAGATGTCTTCCATCTGTTTCTATCTCCGGCCTGTCTCAGCCATGTTGTGCACTCATGCTATCTGATGTCATCCTGCCATCTTCTTGCTGGCCTCCCTCCGGATCTCTTCCCAGTTCTTGATTGCCAATCTGTACACCTGTTTGTCCATCTATTGTTTTTATATCTGGAGACGCGTGTCCTGTCCATTTCCGTTTGAGTACATAAATATGTCTGTGATCCTTGTCTTCGTTCTTATTTTTATTTCACAGCATGGCGCTTTAACTTGTAGTTTTGGGTTCAGCACAGTACGCTATGGTTCAGCATCATCCTTTTCATAGCCCTTTGCGCTGTTCCAAGTTTATTGGTTAGTTGTTCTATGGGGACCAAGTCTGACATCCGTATGTCATTTTATTGGGAGAATACTGTTAGCCATCACAAAATATAACTTGAACAAAACATGAACTGGAGATGCAGAAATAATTTTTTGGGGGTCTCCTGTGCAAAACTTTTTGTTTTTGTCAGATACGGTCGTTTTCCACAACGCGGCAGATTGTTAGTCACCCTTGACACTAGCATTAGCAATAAAACGCACCAACTTGGTCATTACTCCCCTTGTGGTCAACAGGGACCAATTCTGCTATTCTTGACGCCCACAATATCCTCCGTTTGGGGGGAAAGGGGTGGTGGAGGAGGTAATGGCGGTTTTCAAATTAATCTACTTTTGTGGTACTGGGAAACTGTACCAGTAGCCAAATTTTGTAGTTTTTGCATTTTCTTTGATCCCTTTTGGGAAATTTGCCTGAGTGTCATTTCAGCCCATTTAGGACTGGAGTAAACACGTCGTCTCACAGCGGGTTCTCTTTACAAAAAAATCACACAGAAAATCTCTGAGGTAACGGCAGCACTTGGAACAAAGTTAAAACGGGGGGGGGGGGGGGGGGAGGGGGTAGACTGTTACAAAGCCCGGCGTAAGAAACACTAAAGAAACGTAACAATGAATCAGAAATGAAAAAAGAAATAGAACAGAAATGCGACAACACCAGATTTCGGTCTACAAGGAGCTCCTTCACGCAAAAAAGTTAACTGAAATGGAATTTTAACAAAGGAACAACTGCTATCTTGCCCTGTGTTCCCTCACTGGGATAAAGGCAGGTCGTTCTTGACGCTGCATTCTTTATTAACATACATTTCTTTTGGGGGTAGGGAGGGAATAGTTGTCGGCGAGGGCTGGAGCTTGGATTAGGTCCAGTGAATCGGCATTCATGATGATGATAATAATAGTGAAGTACATTAATTATATAGCGCACTTTTTCCTGGCGACTCAAGGCGCTTTACAGGGAGAAGAACAAAATAACAATCCATTCTCATGCATACGGTTGCTTGTTGCTTTTTTTTCAGGAATTGGAAAAATCAAAAACATTAAGCGCAAAGTGTAAACTTTTAGGAAAAGTAATGCTGTTGTTGTTGTTGTTGTTTTGCTGTAGTTACTTGAAGTAATTTAGGCTAATGTGATTTTTCAGACTTTTTTCTTTCTTTAAAGACATTTTGATGCGAATGATTATTTTCAGTACCGACTTTCTGAAGGGCTACTTAATTCCTAATTAGGTCAAGTCACCGTCTCGTATGTTTGGATTTACAATTGATATATGGGCCATTCTTTGTAACGCTTAAGTAGGCACAAAGTAGTAGATAAGAAGAATTGGATGACTTCTCGTATAGTTCCACAGTTCTTGGCGAATATTGCTGAGTTCTATGGCCAGTTTGACTTACATCTGTCGGCGGGATCCAGGTCGTCAGTGATCTATATACATAACACCTGTCTTCTGATGGTCGAGTTTTCTTTTATTTCGGCTACTTAACCCCGATCCGTAGAACATGGAATTCTCTCCTTGAAGGTCATCGATAAGTACTATGCTCAGGAGGGGTTCTGAGTTATTTAACGCGGCTTCGGGACGATAGTTGTCGCTATCTAAAACCAATATTCAAACCGATTTATCCCGGGCAGGGTCGGGGACCTCAGCTAGTTTCAAAATAACTTGGCAAAGTCAAACTCATCAAGCGTTCCCAGAGCCATTCCGTCTTTCAAACATCAAACTACGTCTCACCCTTAGTCTCTCTAGAGAGAGACAGACACAGAGAAAGAGAGAGACTACGGGAAATTCTCAGTGGAACTCACTGGAACAGAAACGAAGAGGAAACATATGTTCCGGTCTACATCATATTATCATATGTCTACCATTCATTGCGCTATCGTGTTGTTGTTGTTGTTTTCTTTACGTGACCTTACTTTTGGCTAGTCTTTAGCCCTCTCATTCCTGTAAATTAGATCACATGAAAGGGGAGTTTAAAAAAATCTAACCGGAAAAGACTCGTACCGTAAAGGGGGGTGGGTACTCTCAGAGTATGAAAACCCTGCTTGGAAAAAGTGTGTGCGGTGAAGAGGGGGGGGGGGGGAGGGGTCCGAAGGGCTTGCGTGCGCTTTTTATTATGGTAAAGAATGGAAAAGCTTGTCTTCACTTATATTTTGGAGCCATTTATAAAGTACTTAGGCTCGGGGGTGGGGAAGGGGAGGGTTTAACCCCAGTGTATGAAGAGTGCACTTTAGGGGGGGGGGGGTGAGGAGAGTACGCTTTTCTTCTGTCGCTTTAATGAATTGGTTGGGTTATGTAACTCAATATATCTAATGAACTTTTAATGAAATAGTCCATGCAAAATATCACTTGAATTTTCAAAGCATCAAGGCCTTGTCATGGACAGTCACCATTCAAATGGCCGTGCGCTGATAGAAGGGCGAAAATTGGGACGGGGTGAGGCTGAAAGTGAAAAAAAAAATGTGTGTAAATGGAGCGTACATACTTTATGGATAATCCGTTATTCTGTGCCCCGGCCTATTTGCAGCCATGTATATAGTATTTTAAAATCCCTGTGGGCCATACGTAATTCTTATCTTCCTTATTCCACCTCACCATCCACCCCAGGCCTTCTTTGTTCAGGGTATGGCCTATTCAGCATCTTCATTTTGGCAACTCAGGTATGTCAAAATTCCATTCACCTAACAGAATGCAATTTTATCTACATGAAAGAGAGAGAGAGAGAGAGAGAGAGAGAGAGAGAGAGAGAGAAAGTTCAAGTTCAAGTTCAACAAATCTTTATTATCCCATAAACAGGAACTTGTGCAACAAATTGTCAGGCATAAAAGTAACATATTTAAGATAGAACAAATAAACATACATGTGTATATTCTCTCTCTCTCTCTCTCTCTCTCTCTCTCTCTCTCTCTCTCTCTCTCTCTCTCTCTCTCTCTCTCTCTCTCTCTCTCTCTCTCTCTCTCTCTCTCTCTCTCTCTCTCTCGATCTCTCTCACCAAGGCAGACCTATCTCGAATTTTTTGAGCTGGTTTGATTAAGTAGGGTGACGGCGGTGGGAACGAAGGTTTTTTGGAATCTTTGTGTTTTTGTCGAAATTGACCGAAAACGTCGGTTTGAAGGGAGAAGTTCAAAAAGATAGGTCAGAGGGTGAGAAAGAGAGAGGGGGGAGAGAGGGAGATGGAGAGAGAACGGGAAGAGAGGGAGAGACACAGAGAGAGACAGACAGACAGAGAGAGTGAGGGAGAGACACATAGAGAGAGACAGACACAGAGAAAGAGAGAGACTACGGGAAATTCCCAGTGGAACTCACTGGAACAGAAACGAAGAGGAAACATATGTTCCGGTCTACATCATATTATCATATGTCTACCATATTGACTCCAACATACTTTATATGTAAATAATAATACTGTATAAATAATACTAAATATATAATTATATTACTATAAGCATTAGTGACTAGACCTTCGGAGAAACTTATGTTGAGGGAAACATTTATGTTATTTACTACGAATGTAGCTAGGCCTTACGGATGATATCTGCCCAGTGCCTCCTACACCCCCCCCCCCTTCTTCGATCCAGCCAACTCCATACCTTACAATTCCGATCACAGATAACCTAATTCCGCTATTTACCTGACCAGAAATAACCTCCCCTTATTTCGCTAAGCCTGCAATTTTGGTCTTACTACTCGCTACACTAGAAACTGTGACCAATATAGACTTTTATCTTCCACTGTTATCTCCTACAAACATGTCGCGTTTATGATACTAAATGGGGTGAATCGAGGGTTTTATTGGTAAATCTTGGGGATGAAAGGGTCATTCATATTAATAAAGTGGACAAAGGGAGACAGCCAGAAATGGTACAGAAATCTTCGTTCAAGAGGGAGACAATAAGTTTGTTGTTCTCTTTGTGTTTCCCAGAGAAGGATTAAAGATCAAACTAAAGTATAAAACACAAAGAACAGAATTGAAGGGGGGGGGGAGGGGGGCGCGGGAGAGGACGTTGACAACATTCGTACTAACTGGTCAGCTTACAGAAACTGAAAAGATGGAATAAGCGGTTAATCGTAGTGTCAAATGATTTGAGAGAGAGGGGGGGGGGGGGGAGAGATGGAGAGAGAGAGAGAGAGAAAGCGAGAGAGAGACAGAGAGAGAGAGAGCAATTGAAATAGGCAGACAAAGGAGAGGAGAATGATGAGTCTTGCTGGCGTTGATCAACCATGTTACATTTTATTGTATTATATATTGTCCTCGACAGCAAAGAGCGGAGAGAGTGAATGGCCGATTTTTTCTTTTCAAATCACGTTTGCATGGTTCTTGTGTAGAGTTTTAATCGGCCGTTGGAACTTGAACTTGTAAAATGTTGTTTTGCCTAAATACGGCCTTTCCCCGTAATTCGCCAGTGTTTGGCGATGAAGTGTATGCTGCCTGAGAGAGCTTTGACTGTCCACATCTTCATGTCTTGTCCCTGACCGTGATCAACTGAAGAATATAAATCAGATCGACCATCCACATGGCAATTAGTTGTACAAGGACGACGACCTGCACTAACAACCAAAGTAAGCATGACTGGAATACTTATGTCTAGTTTCTTGGCAAGTCATTCATTACTTAGCCAGAGGTTTCCACGCCCTGAGAGCTGGTACCCAGTGTTGGATCGGAAAGGGCTCTCGCCAGCGAAGCAATGCTAGCGACTTTTACGGGAGGCGAAAAAAAAATGGTGGTTTGCATATCATTTATTTTTCTTCAATCTCCATTTTGTCATAATCATAAGAAAAAGTTATACAAAATTGCAACCCACATTATCAGAGCCACCATTTCGGCACGGCTCCCTGGGACTTTGGTTACTAAAAAATTCGAAAAAAAATAATCCATTTTTCAGATACATTCCACTACTTTCAAAGCCACATCGAGTGATCATGGTCGTAGACTCCTAAGCCGTAAAATAACAGAATGGCAAATGTTTAAAAAATTCGTCGTAACTAAATCAGTTGTTGCTGAAATAAAACAGTTGTTTGCTTCTCCTGAAAAGTAGCCAAAGCCGATTACTACAATACTACAGTTTTAAGCGGAGGGGGGTTTGACGATTTCATTCTTTAACATGACCGTTAGAAATCCGAAAGTCGGAACTTCGGATCCCCAGATGACATTTAACTCCAAAGACCAGATCCCATACAGTCTAAACAGATTTGACTCAGTGCCCCACCAGACTCACATGTTTTAGAACTACTGAGTTCAGCTTCCCATCCAATGCAAACGACGTACTTCACAATTTCCTCACCTACTCATACTAATTAGCAAAGGTAACAGTGCTCTCGGGGAAGATGTGTAAGTCTCTCTTCTCTAAATAGGGTCGCAATTGTGAGTTTCTGTCTCACCTTGAAAATTTCTAACATGGAATACGAGGATGGAATGATGGATTTGTCTAGACGAAAAGTATGAGCTGTGTCAAATGTTCAAGGGCACAAGCTTTTTGTTTTGAGTTTTTTTAGGGGGCCGTGATGTAATGGCAAAGCCAAAATAGAGAAAATACTGAGTTTGTTCACTTTTCAGCTACAGTTTACTATGTAAAACACTACCGTCCCCTAACAACAATCTTTTGGTTTTAAATTTTCTCTTTGATCAGGGCACAATGGAATGAATCACGGAGTGTGAGATGGGGCGCGTTACCCAGAATTTGCATATGTGAAATAATTGCTCACGTGGCCATCTATAAAGTAGGCACACTCGAGTTTGGCAATTTCTAATCCCCTCTCGGTCTGTGCACGCTTTTCATACGCTTTTCTTCAACCCGTCTCCCCTCTCTACCAGCGCACGGCCATCAGACTAGTGTATGTTCATGACAAAACTTCGATGTTTTAAAACTTTAAGTGGCGTTTTGCACGGACTATTTGATTGTTTCATGTATAGTTTATATTCAATTTTTATATAATGCTACGAGCCGCCGTACTCAAAACACATAGGCCTACATCTTATTACTAAAAAACAAATAATTCCGGGAGTAATTCATTGTGGTGCAATTCTGGCCTTTTTTTTTTTTGGCTCGACACCACACGCCAGTTTCAAAAATTACAACAATAATTTTCTTAAATGTCAACTAATCCAGCTTAATCGCTTTTGTATCAACCGATTATGTTGATTCAAATAATTTTTTAATTAATTTATTTATTTTTTTAATTTATTCAACACCAATACTGGCGGATAAAGCCGGGCCGATATCGTTGGCGGATAACTGCAGTCTTCTCTAAAATGACGTTAAAACGTGAATTTGAACTAGTTTGACATATACGGTCTTTCTTCGTAAATCGACAGAGCTGCTGACAGCCCCTGACAGTTCGCTAAAAACTGGCTGTTATCATAGTGTTAAGAAACTGGCACTTGCCTTTACAACCCAGCCCTATTGCACCCCCCCCCCCCAACATACACTTACAAATTTGCCGTCCTCAACCCTAAAGCGGCTTTAACGATTACAAGACGTGTGTCCAACAAAATTCCTGCGAGTCTTGCATCAAAAGCACGTGTTTTCAACATTTTTTTAACGCCCGAGAAAGCATTTTGGCCCAAAACAAAATGGCGTCGCAAGCTTCCTCACAGTGACCAATCACTGTTCGCATGCACGTAAACGAGGCACGTTGACTCTCGTATTCCTTTTCGGTGTCTCTACGCCTTGCACAGACATGACACCAGAGGATTTTTTTGTCACATTCCAACAAGAAAAGATAACATTTCAAATGTCACCGTGTCTCTTCAGATTATGAATTCTTTCAAACTTCAGAGCTAGACATAGTTTTTCAGTTTCGCTTAAGTCGGGCAGTCTAATCCGGGGCCAAACTTAAAGTACTTAATGCTCAATTTTGACGATTTTGGGTCCCCTGCTCGCACTTCTCTTGTCTTGGGAAGAGCAACCCCCCCCCCCCAGCATGGGTGCATGCCATTAGAATGATGAATGTCCACGACAGGGATTTGATTTTCGAAAACATTAAATGGCGTTTTGATTGGATTACTGACTGTTTTGTCATAACATGATATTATAACATCCTGCAAATTGACTCTCTTGAAAACAGAAACCCTTTATAAAACCAAAGTTTTGAATTCATTATCGTAAACTGAAAAAATGTACGTACCCCCTGCCCCTTTTCCCCCATCTGTGCCGGGCGCTTTAAGAAATATTCACCATGATAGCAGATCTCATTACTGCTAGATGACGTGAACAGTCATTGTGTGCAGGAAAAGAAAAATGTTCAAAGTCTACTAATCTTAAATATCTTTCAGTTTAGGTTAGTATCTAAAGCGCTTTGTCAGGAAAAAAACAACAACAACGGTTTTCTGGCAATCTGAGAAGGTGAAACGACTTTTTGAGAGAGCTATTTTTCTGTTTAAAATAAGATTCTGTACGTAGTTCCCATGTGGCAATATCTCATCAAAACAGGTCACTATGACGTCAGAGAATTGACCTCGTTCTCGCGTCGCGCTGTGAGAACGTCTAGACAGAGACATCAATTTACTTTCTCATGAGCAAGGTGTCAGGACAAGGTGTTCCCGATTTCTCGTTAGCAAATGTGCGGGATTGAGTGAGAAAAAAATGTGTGAAGAGTATAAAAAGTCTGTTTTACGACGTGATTATTTCGTATTAGAGGTCGCATTGGTCGGACTGAGTCAGAGATTACATTTTTACTACAGCGCAAGCTCTTCTCTGAAGTCTCCCTATCAACACTGTCTTCCACCACTTCGCTTGGAAGAAGAATAATGTCCTTCTTTTTCTCCTCTACTCATGTGGCTCCTCGTCTTCATTCACCTCGTATTCTTTATCATTCTTGATTTCTCATTGGTGTTTTTTCTCTCTCTCTTCTTCTTCTCCTTCTCCTGATTATTACCCCATCTTCAGTCCTCATTTCCCATCAGCCATAGGAGGCTGGGGAAAGTAACAGCCTCACATTGTTTTGTTTCTTGTATAACTATTACTTCTGGAACAATTTATCCACCTACTGGCTCTGTAAAATCCTATCGTATTTCATTACTTTTCATCTCACAGAGCTATGATGTGACTGTGCGTTCATCCATTTTTTTTTTTGGTCAAATAATGAGAATATTATAGTCTCTAAGCTATCAAGCTGCTGGGCACTATGGCTATTCACTGTGATTAAACTAGCAGAAAATAGGAGAGCGGGGGATTAATTAAAAGCTACGTTTTGAATTTTCTGCATTGAATGGAATACACAGATGACTATGTACTATCTGCGAGAGCAGACGAAAGAAAATGCAGATAGTATATCAAATCATTAATCTGAAGGACGTCAGAGAAAACATTTTTACCCCACGGTATCTGGAAAATGTTCAGTTCTGTGTGTCTTAATCTGTAGAGCCATTAAAATAAATTTAGTTTGAGTGACCGCCACTGACCCCACAGGGCTGAAACCGCGCGCGACCTGTTGTTTCTATAGAAAACGGACATAATTAGGCCAATGTTTTCATGAATAATAGAGACCGTCTGGCAAATGACCGTGAGCAGCAGTCAACAACATGTTTTCTGGAATAAAATAACTGTTACTGTGATAATGACAATTAGAAACTCTTGGAGATGGGCGGTATTGATCGAACTAGAGAATGGAAAAGATAAATCAAACCGACCGGGTCAAAGCCCCCCGATACCATGTGATGTAATCAAAGCCACACCTTTTACAGCCGCGCCCGAAGTGAAGATGCAGCGCCGAGGTTATCGATCCTGTAATTGGGTAAATACATGGGCAATTACAACATCTGCTTAGTTAGAGTACACCGCGAGGCTGAGGGCGGTTACACTAAGTACGAGAGGGGTGAAAAAAGGGGGTGAGGGGGTGGGGGGGGGGGGCGAGACGACACTATTCATGGGAAAATGTCGTTGTAAACTATACAAATATCAATATAGACAAAGGTAGCCCTGGAAGGCGTTTTTCCGCTAGTTATTTCATTATCGTTGGTCGCGAAATTTTCACGATCGATAGAGTTCATCTCATGCTAGTAAAAAAACATTTAATTTGTATTTGATTTTTTTTTAATCACAATTATCTCGGCGAGTGTATGATTGCTGTCAACTTTTTAGTCCGCCAGGCCAATGGCTTCTGACGTATTGCTGTTCACTGCAAGTCCCGCCCACATGAGCAGTACAAGACAAAGAATCAGAGTTGATGCCAGATCAGAGCCGTCTCAACATCATTGTGGGGCTCTGGGAAAAGCTGTACGCTGCGGCCCCCGTTTCCAAAACCAATGTAAATTTGCATTTATACGGCCCCCTAAAACCTTGGGACCCATGGACAACTGCCCGGTGTGTCCATGCCTTAAGACGGCCCTGTGCGAGATCACAGAATTCTGTTCACAAATTAGAAAATGTTCCAAATATGGAAGCGCTTCAGTAACATCCATTGTGCATTTTCATATTAAAATATACATATATTTAAATACAAGCATAGTTATCCCTTCGATGAATGGGACTTGCGAGTTTGAAGAAAGCATGTCGTTACGATATTGGTCACACTGTGCAAGGAAGAAGCAAGACGATTCTACAGAATACAACGGAACGATAGGACAGAAGGAGACCCTGTCTGAAGCGTCCACCACCCACCCGCTCCATAGATGAGAAAAGTCGGATTTACTCAGTTTGCTACGAACTTAGTATAGATATCCTTTTTCTTTTGAGTTTTTTTTTTTTTTAATTGTTCACTGTCTATTCTCCACAATAGAACTGAAGGATTTGGATTCTTCTTTTTTAAGATTTTCTCATTTTAAAATTCTCATTTTCTCACGCATAAAAAAATCCCTGTCCTACTCACAAGATGCTTAATAGAGAGTCGGATTCTTAACAAGCTGCTAAGGAAATCCACAGCCTCACAATAGTTTATTTTGTGTTTAATTAGCCTATTTTTCCAACAATTTAACCGCAAACTGGCTCCACTAAAACCTAGCTTATTCCACTACTTTTCACCCCAAAGTACTTCGTGACTGCATTCTCAGTATTTTTTTTGCTTCAAAAAGAGATGATAACATTTCAACATCGTCTCCAAATTACCAAACTGCTAGGCACTTTGGCTGTGCATTATTATTACTATTTAATCAAATTCCTATATCGTCCATGAGCAATAGAATAGTGCTCGTTAGAGCAAACAGAAAGATACAGAAGATCGTTTTTTGACCATTTGCTATTCACCCAAGAAGCTTAGATCTCAGCTCCTTGTATTCACCTTAGCAAGGCATTCTGCCTAGATGTGTGCCATGCTTTTAAGGTTCTGTGTTGTTACTTCATGTGTTATGATGTCTGTTACTGAGTTATGGCAGGTTTATGTAATAATGTATATGATGTGGGTATCACATACGTGCTCTTAAATGCTCTGTGAAAATTGTTTTCCTTCATGGGATAATAAAGTGATTCCTTTTATCTTTTCTTGCCTTAGCGTTTTGTTTCCTCTGGCAACATAACTTAGGCTATAGGGGAAATAACCAAGAATATATTGAAATGAAATCAAGACACGGTTGTCTCCACTTAGTGCTCGGGTATTTCCGCCCTCTCTGTATCAACTGTATTAGATGGGCTAGTGAGGCGTCCTCCGCGAATTTCTCCCCTGTAGTAGGTCGAAGAGAAATGCAATTTTCAGGATTGATCGAGTTCATCTCAAGCTGGGTTTTGGTAAAAGAAAACTTAATGTGAAACTTAGGCTTGCTTTGATTTTCAAATTTTTTTTTTTAACTACCTAAGTGTCAATTTTTTACACCGCCAAGCCATTAGTCTGTGACTAATGCTGTTCACTGCATGTCCCGCACGCATGCACACCATCGGAAAGTAAATCAGAATTGGTACATACTGCGAGATCACAGAGCAGTAAAGTTGTTAATTAACCAGAAAGTGTTCCAAATAATCATGGGAATACTTCGGGAGGGACAAAGTCAAAAACTGGGGGAAAAAGAAAAGGTTTAGCAAAGCCTCGCGTAACAAATAATCCCCCCAAACGATACAATGCTTCTCTGCTGCAATACAAGCAAGAACTCGCAGCTATGTAGACTCATTCATTTAATATTCTATTTAGATTCCATATATTTCATACTCTATTTTTTTTTTATTGTTCAATTGTTTTATTGTTCAATTTTCCTTCTTTTTTCTGTTTTTTGTTTGTTTGTTTTTTTTCATCGAAGAAGTCTGTTGCCGAAGTATTGGCCATTTTCTGGCTTCCCTTTTAGTTTGCGTTTCACTATATCGTATGGATATTATTTCTTACGCCAGGCTTTGCTACATTCAACTTTTTCTTTTTGCTAATTTTTGAGGTCACAGATGTTCTATGATAAAACCTCAAAAATGTGTATGAAAATTTCAGTCAGAAGAGGGAAACTGCTAAAATTTTTAAAAACGTATAAGATCGCAGCAGGGCGTAAAACAAACTTAAAATGTGGAAAACGATAGGGGGAGAGGGGGGAGAGGAGAGAGTGAGAGGGAGGGAGGGTTGTATGTTACAAAGCCCCGCATAAGAATCGATGAAGAAACATCACAATGAATTACAAATGAAAAGGCAAATCAACGCAAGCTTTCAGTAGAAACTGATGAAAACTACATGAGAGGCCAGGGCCTAATCCTCGACCATGCAGTTATTTCTCTAGAGACAAAGTTCATACGATACTAACTCATTCTAAATGGTTCTCGTGGAGACAATCAATTCCGAATCTCTATAGGCCTAGTCTGCAGCCTTCCCTGGACTCATTTCACTTTCCACATTTCATTTTATTTTGTTTTACTTTTATTTTATCTCATTGCATTTTACAGAATTTTCATTGTACATGCATTTTCATTTTATTTTGCTTTATTTCTAAATAATTATGTTATTTTATTGAGCGATGTACTTATTTGTTTACATGTATAATTTATTCTTCTGTATTTGTATACTTCTTTAATCCCGTTTAGGAAATTTGCCTCAGTGTCATTCTAGCTCAGTTACAATTGGAGCAGACACATCGTCGCCACAGTGCAGTGCCGGTCGGCGAGTTGTTGTTTTTTTTTAGGGGGGGGGGGTAGGGATACATTTTGTTTAATTTTGCCCTGCCAGCGGCCTGTGCGGCCTGGTCTTTTCGATTTCCAACTGCCAAGGCACCTTTAACGTGCACAATGTGCATACGGGCCCTTCCAGTTTTTTTTCGTCCTTATCCGAGAACACTCACTATTTTCCTATAAAATTTAGTTTCAAAGCGAATCTCACAGTACAAATTTGTCATTTGCACAAACAGATTTTAAGATTTCTTGCCATTCGCTCTGACTTTTGTATCAGACATGGAATTTTCACTAGCAGATTTGATTTTATTTGACCCAGGTCGACAGACCAGCATACACTGGGCAAAGATTAACAGTGCTCAGAATGTGAGAACGAGAGCGAGAGATAAAGAGAGAGAGACAGGGTGAAAGAGAGAAACACACAGAGAGAGATAGGGGAGAGAAAGACAGAGAGAGGATGAAAGAGACAGACGGGAGAAAGAGAGGGGAGAGAGAGAGAAAGATAAACAGAGGCACAGACAGGCAGTAAGAAAAAAAAAAGAAAGAGGCGGAAGAGCGAACGACAGAGACAAAATGCCGAGAAAGAGAGAGACATAGAGAGAGATAGAGGGAGAGAGAGAGAGAGAGAGAGAGAGAGAGAGAGAGAGAGAGAGAGAGAGAGAGAAAGAGAGAGAGATGGAAAGAAGGCGAAACATGGGAGGGAGTTGGACCTACGACGTCGGCATGGCGTAACAAACAAATTCACCGATCTTGCCATTCATTCAGTACAGAAACAGAGGCCAAAACTGTCGATGTTACCCAGTCAACCAGGGGTCATTTTTCATTAATGATTCAGATCACGGCCGTACGTTCACGCATTTGTTAGTTGTGGAGGCATGCAATAAAATACTTGTGTCTTAAAGGATACACTGGCGCAGGTTAATGTGGGGGTAAGGTGGCATGAATGGGTAGATGGTAGAAGTATGGTATTAGAAACCAAACCCTATTGCCTCTTCTCTCCCCCCCCTCCCCCACCCATTCTCTCTCTCTCTCTCTCTCTCTCTTAGACTCCCTGTCGCTCTCTCTGTCTGTCTGTCTCCCTCTTTAACTCTCTTTGGCGCAATCTCTTTCTCTTTTTTTCTCTCAATCTTTCTTTCTCTCTCTCTCTCTCTCTTTTTTCTCTCAGTCTCTTTCTCTCTCTCTCAACTCAGACAATAGACGATAGAATATTAATTACTTTTTTTAAAGTCAAACGTCAACATTCCAGAGGATTGCATGAGTTTTCGAACTAGGATTTTCATTCTGTGGTTTTTCCCATGCAAAAATAACATTTTCATACTCTCAGCTACCAACACGATGAAGAAATTCAGATATCTTTTTTACATTCCAGCAAAACATTACGTTTTCTGCGGAATCTGGGGTCTGAGTCTGGAAAAATCACGTCGACACGATAGCGGTCACATCGTGCTAGGAAGAAGCAAGACAGTAGACAGAATAGGACAGAACAATAGAAGAACAGCAGGAGAGCCTACCGGAAGCGCCCACCAACCATCTGCTTTCAGTGTAAAAGTCAAAAGTTATTTCAACAAAATCAGCACTATTCCCTCCCACAATCGATGCGGTCGTTCAATTTTTAATGAATGATTTCCCAGTGAAGGTGAGGGGCGTTGGCGTCTCTTTGACAACAGCTCAGTGTGAATGTCCGATAAAAGTCATCCGGTCCCATTACACTATCTGTCAACTGTTACAAAATAACTGCCCTCAAGGAACAAAAACAACAACAAAGTGACAGAGTTTTTAGCTTGATTGTCTAACGTGAAACAATCCCACAAATTTATGAAGGCTACAAAGGCCGCTCTTCACGGAGACACTAAATAAATTAGTGACAACAGCAGCAGATAGACCATCCAGAAATAAAGGTTCTGAATAAATTATATGTTGCAGATGAGCCGCGTGGCTGTTTTTGAGTAGTTTCCAGATTAGGTAATGTTGCAGTAGATGCGCTCCTGAAACTGTGAGTGATGAAAATGGAAAATACCAGTCCTGCAGTATGCACGGGGTGTTTATTATTATGCTTTGATGTGAGAATAAACGGTGGATATATTGTCCAGGTTCTTAAGAGCAAAGGCCCATACAGACCGCCAGCTGGGCAGAGGTGAACGTTCGGATGTTCCGTCTACGGGCAGAGCAGAGCGACTCAAGTAGGCCTACACCAGTGCACACTGAAGTAGGCCTACCAATGCATATTGAAGTGGCTTAACTGATGCCACTTGATAGGTGGGCCCATACACCTTTCAAGGTCCAGCAGACCCAGTATAAATATAGTCCAGCTAATTTGGTATCAGTGGCAGTCGGTAGGTACTTTCAGAGAAAACCAAAATTGCATCAAAACAAACATTATTGTAATGCAAGACTTCTCCCTCTTTTCATCATCTCCCAAAGGTGTTTCCCTGCAACAGACAATGGTCGCAAAGAAAGAACCCAGGTCACTGACTTTCAATTACCTTCTGAAATTTGCTCCATTCAAGCATAGAGCTATTGCCTTGTGTATCCACTTACATGTAAAATGAAATAAATCATTTCTGTTTCACGGTCAGTGTCAAACAAACAGACAGGAGGATCTTGGGAAAACAGAATTTAAAAAAAAAAAAAAAAAGCAACACGAAATAAAGTTGGGATAAACGCAAACAGACTTACTTCCCTTTGCTGATTGATACTTTAAGTGGGTTTCATCATCATGGTACTCTTTTATCTTTAGTTAATTTCCCGTCCCTTCATCACCATCAAAGGCGACAACAAAATGACAACAAAAAAAAAACATCAATAGCAATTGTAAAACTAATGACAGAAAGCTGGCCCTCCCACGAAATAGTGTAAGTGCAAAGGGCTTAATTTTATAGATGAAAAAAAAAAAGAACTGAGTACTTGAAATGTACTGTTCATCCAAGGTACTTTTCTGTATATCAACAAACATTTTGAACTACTGTACTGCATTTTAATGAATGGGAAAAAGTAAAATTGTTTCCAAGAGTTCACTAAATAACTTTTGGCACCAAAAACCAAAACAAAAAAAATATCTGCCTTTTGAACAATACAATTATGCCGTTTCATGACAGGACCTGCGACTTACATGCACCAAGACAAATTAGGTCACAAAAAGGGGTCATCCATAAAGTAAGTACGATCGATTTTAGCAGTTTTTACCCTTTTTGAACTCTTTTCATACACTCGGCTTCAACCCTCACCCCGCCCCCTTCTTGTAGGAGCATACGGGCATTAGAATGTATTTGGAAGCTTTAAATGGCATTTTGCACTGACTGTTTGACCTTTCCATAACTTGAAACATTGCCTGTACTTGACTTTTATATCATCCAACAACTCATTGCGTTGAAAACAAATTTAAATAACACCAAACTTTTTCATGAATGACCATAACAAATACACATACCTATACTTCATAGAACCCCTCGCCCCGTTTTTCAAAGAGCGCTCTTTCATACGCTGAGGGCAACCCCACTGCCGGGCTCCCCTCCGAGCATGCGTTTTCTACAGATGGCCCCTATCTACAAGCGTGTGGTCACTGCTCTACGGTAATGGCATAGCTCTAAGTCATTTTTCTGACACTTTTGAGATATTAAGAGAAAACTTTTTCTTCTCCTGTCATTTGGTGACTTGTGCCGTTATAATTCTATTGGATTATTGTATTTTGCTATTGGCACATTTCTTTTCTTTTTGGCACATATATATATTATCTGATCTGTAGTGATAGCCTTCATGCTCAGGAATGCAGTGAAACGTCAGTTGCCTTCTGGCATAAGACTAACCTTTGCCATTATCGTAGAGCAGGGACGAAGTGCAGCAAAAAAAAAAAACTCACCCAAACCATCGGTGCCGTTGTTGGAGAACACGAGAGCTCTGAAAGGTGACGTGGTCGACATTTTGGGCGTTCTGAGTGGTTGTCCTGACAGCTGAGATATCAAAGCTGCTTGGTTCGCTTAGCAGGAAGTCCGTTTACTCGGTACACTCCGTTATTAGTCCAGATACCAGGAAATCACAGTGTCAATGAATTATCCTGGAAGTGAACAGTAAACAATAAGTTTATATCAGTTTCTAAGATAACTAACATCAGCATGTTCACTGTCGTCAAGCCAAACAATACAAATAAAGAAATGATAGCAGGCGATCTAATTTAGAACAAAATTATCAAGTTTCATGGCACATAAACATCTGCTTTCCAAACAGAAGTCAGCATAAGGCTTTCTCAATTTCTCATCAGCGAAATCTCGGGATTTAGCAAAAAGGAACAGGTAAGGTCAAATATATATGTCTAATTACAGCATGAGGAAGACATATTTAACATCACATCCATCTGCATTGTAACGCTATGTGGAGCTGAGATAAACTGAAATGTTAGGGGACCGAACACATGGTGGCGGCATTATCTTTAATACATTGGGCAGGAAACATAATCGTCACTTTGCTTATTATTGGCCTCAGTCAAATCTGGGCCAAAACTGCATTGACCTTCCATGTTCTGCATAACGTCGAGACTAACAGTTAAAACGAAAAGCAACCCAGAAATCCCCGAAATAAGAACCAAAAACAAAACCCGCACCATAAAATAAATATTTCTAAATCTTCCACCCTAAGAAACAGTTCTATTCGCATTTCTCGGAACAAATTACAATTAAAGAAATGAGAAAGACCAGTATCATTAGCACATTGTCTTGATCTGTATCTTGGGCAATGAAGGATCTACTAAGTACTATGAAACTAATGAAGCTTAAAGGTCTGGGCCCCTGATCCTGGAGGGGCCCGAAGAACCTTTTTAAATGAGTGAATGTTGGATGTTGCTCTGTCGTTGCTGGTTGCGAAGGGACCCCATAATAGTTCAAGCTTCAGAGTCCCAAAAAATGTAGGTCGCTGCTGATCCTGGACACGGTAAATCAGTCAGAATGCCAGAAACTCCAAACTCACGATGAATTAATCAGAAATTTCACACAGGAACAAACATCCCACACACATTCTATATATATGACCATGCCGAGGCCACAAGGTGAAATCAGGAAATTATTATTTATCACATTCCATTATAAGCCCTGACAAACTGCACGTAGCTGACTCGCGATAGGTGACGTAACCACAGGATACCTCAGGCATTGTGAACTCACACGGCAAATAGACTAAGTTCTGGTTTCTCTTTTTTTCCCCCTCGCACACAATAGTGCTATGTTACGCCATGGTAGGTAAGTTACTCGCGCACTAAGTCAAGTCGCGTCGGTTTTGATTCAGACTCGGAACCTCCTTTCATTCAACTAGCGAGGCAGACTTGTTTCACTTTCACTATCGCGCGAGGCCCTGTTTAACTCCCTAGTCCACAAAACTGAGGCTTAAGAGACTTGACTCAGTGCACTTGGGTTCTTCTGTCTTCATCTTTTCTGTGTGTTCCAACTCGTGACCCTAAAGTAATACACACTGTTCCCTGTGTACCATAATTATTAAACCAAGATTCCCCAAATCTGAAGTAAATTTCGCCTATCCTGAGGGTAAATCCGCTGATTTTGGATTTGGGGACGTTCAAATATAATCTTACACCTTTTTTGGGGACTTTTTGACCCCCCCCCCCCTTCTTGCACTTTTCTTATATTTGCCCCCCCCCCCCATCCCGTAATATTACAATAATACATGTAATAATTATACATTGCACACGTACTCTTTCTTACAAATGAGGGAAAAATGAGACTCATGTCAAAGTCAATGTCAAAATTGCCTTAAATTAGTTATCATCAACAAAGGGGTTTTTCATCATATAAAATGTCAAAGATATTTGACATAATACTGTTAATTAGACTGATTCATGAATAAGAAAACCATAAGTTATCTCTCTTTTTATGTTATTTGTTTATTATGTTGTCTAACTTTTTATTCCTTTTTATATCCTCACCTCACAAAAGTGTAATATTACATTGGTTCAAGACCCCCCCCCCCTTTCTTACACTTTTCTTACAGGAGCCAACCCCCCCCCCCCCCCTCCGAGGCGTAAGATTATATTTGAACGTCCCCTTTAGAAAAGAGTCTTATTGACTGGTGTATTGTCAATGACAGACTGTTTGGTTCTGATATAACCGTGTCTATTCTTTATAAGTTGTTCATATCCAAATAAGCGAAATAACATTCATAATGTGCTATTATTATTATAGTTATTTGAATTTACAGTAACAATGTTAAAACAATATCTTAAAATTTCCCCATTCTTGTTTGTTATTTTAGAAATGTAAAATCAAACTGCCGTGAGCCTATGCAAAATTGGAAATCAATTCTACACATACTTTCGGAGAAAACAGATGCCAATCCCGCTCAATCTCAGAAAAGATGCACCCACAACTACATGTAATTCGCAGGTCAGAATGAGACGAAACTCTGATCAAAAGAACATTGCTAAAAAAACAATTTACTAGTGGCTTTAATCATTGTATTGCTGACGTCAATAGTTAGATCGCTCCGTGGAGGTCTCTTTCCGCACCATTGCCAGCTGGCAGGGAAATGGTTGAGAACAACCACACCGTATCCTTGGAAACGAAATGTTATAAACACTGTGTAAGTTAGACAAACAAAATGCTCCTGTCGATATCCTTTCAATTTTGTCCCCGTAGATTTCTGACTTTGTGACGCATGACGAATTCATGACATTGCATCCCTAGCGAAATAAACTGTAAAATACCGTGTATAAAGGCAAGGTGTACTTATTATTATGTACGTCCTTTTTAGAATGAGAGGGGTCAAAATTGATTTTCGCGAAAACTGACTGTTGGATTCATTTCAAATATTGCAGAGGCTCATATTTCACACCAAACCTCATGAAAGGTTTTCTTGTTAGACTAAAACCTGATTCTGACTTTGCTTCTCTGGGTCTTGCTGACACATACTTTTTTACCCAATTATTGGAAAAACAAAACACTTTGTCACTGCTCTACGATAATGGCATTATGTCCGCGTAACAGCTGAGGTTGAATGTAGCACGTTAAAGTAGGGGGGGGGGGTCAATTGATCTAACTAGCTACAACCCTTTAGAAAACGAAACTATTACAGCTGTAGAAAAAGTAAACACGAGATCCGACGATCGATTAAATAATACTACTACTAAAGTTTAATAACTGTATACAGAACAATAAAATCTCCTAGAAAGGCACCAGCGAACAACTTAATATCCTACGCCACACGAGGAAACGCACAAGTGCTGGAAACTCACTTACTCACCTCAGCTGTTACAGTCCGACTTATAATCAAAAGGCAACTAACGGTTCACTGCATTCTTGAGCATGAGGGCTATTAGATAAATATTATAGAAAAAGAAATGCGACAATAGAAAAATGTAATAATCCAATGGAATCATAAAGGCATAAGTCACCAAATGACTGGAAAAGAAACATGTCTTTTTTTAAATTATCTCAATAGTGTAAAATTACTAAAATATGACTTATGTCATTAGCATCTAAGAGCAGTGACGGCTTCTAGATTACGGTACTTAACTATGAAAAATACCAAAACATGTCATCTTGTACTGGCGAAAACTCGGCGAACAATACTCCATGCATTAAAATGAACGTTTTATGTTTAACACCAGCGGCGGACCTACATTTTTGGGACCTTGAAGTGTGAACTGTTAGTGTTATGGGGTTCATTCCCAACCAGCAACAATAGGGCAACATCTAAAATTCACTCATTAAAACAAGTTTCTTCAGGGCCCCTCCGGGATTAGAGGCCCCGAAGCTTAAACCTCATTAATTCATAGTAGATCCGCCACTGTTTAACACTTTTTTGGGGGTTTCAATATTCTTTTTTTTTTTTTAATTAAAGACATTAAAAAAGCAAAATTGTACACATGCGTTTTCTTAAAAACATTTCAATCAGATTTCAGTTCTATGACGCGCCTTGAGTGCATCTTACATAACGCAAACACAGCTCATAAACCGTACTATTGATTTCCAAGAAAAGTATAATACACCAAGCCCCAGCACTTCATAACTACAGCCTGTATTATTACCGTCCTGCTGACACGATACACGAATATCGGGACGATAAACGCCTACAGATATTGACAGTCTCCTTCTTTCACACGTCATGTACAGCATTTTATTTGGTCTAGGTTCAAAATCTATACGTGTACATTAAGCAGTGTTTGAACTGCGATACTTGACAGGCGTTTCCCTTCAGGGACTTGATCGATAGTAATGATATATCATAATATATATATCGGCCTTTCGCTATAACTGCATAGAGCAGTACATGAACGATTTACGTGAATGAATGATTTATTGATATTAAAACCACTGCACAGAGCCTCATATTAACTCATTCAGTGTCAAAGACAAAGGAATTTCCACGTTCGTACCAAGGCATTCTCAGAATATTATATCATTTAGGAGATGCCACTGAAAAATTACCCCCCAAAAAATACATACATTGTACAATAATATATTATTGCTGTTTATCAAAATTACCAACATGTGTAAATATTTTTAATCTTACTATAATGGAGCCAGAGGGTGAACACGTAAGCATCCAAAACATTGTGACCATGTGAGTTGTGACTAAAAATTATGAAACAGTGTGTACTGCGTCAGTTTTTGTCGCTTAATTACGTGGACACATCAATTTTGGGGACAAAATTCAGTCTTTCATATTACATGTATTTACACACAAACTGTTTGAACCACAAAAGAGACACGCATTTGTATTGAGTAAACAGTTAAAAAGTATGATTGGAAATTTCGTTCTGCGCCTCTGTTTACACACTGCTGATTCAAAATCAGCCTCATCACATCTGTGTATTCTGCAAAGAATAGTGATGTAACAATAAGTTCTATTAGTATTAGTCTTTGCATCAAATCCAAGTGCAGTTATAATTTAATGTGACCGAGATCTAGATAATGGGGCTTGGTATAAAGAATTGCAAGATTTTATCTTTCCCGGGCCGCCTAGTAAACATAAGACAAAAGCATGGTTTTGTTGTTGTCGTTTGGTAAATTTTCATTACTATTTCTGATATAAACAATATGGAAAGATGTAACCAGTACAACCAATGGAGGAGGACAGGATGACCAAAAATCATTAATGGTCACGCCTATGATATGGCTCTGCAATCTATCGCTAGTGTCCCTAAAAACACAGAGAATGGTTCCAAGTACTCACATGCAAAGTTTCATGCTTTAAACCAACTAGAAAACAAAAGTTTAGGGTTAGGGATAACGATAGGATTAGAGATAGGTTTAGAGTATCCTGACAGGGTGGTCGGGATGTTCGGACCTCTTTTCAAACTTTCTGCTCATCCTAAATCCCTTAGTCTTATTTCAACTGATGAGAGCGGTTAGATAAACTACATTATCTGTGATCGGCGTTGTCTTTTCGTGTTAAGCACACCTGTTCAGTCCATGTTTCAACTAAGGAAATCTTTAAATACGGTATGTTTATATTTTTTGTTCTTCTGGTGCAGACAACCGGTCAAATTTTAATAATTTTTTTAGGAAATGTCATCGTGGAAAAGCTCAAAAAAGATTTTAAAATTATTTAAAAAGAAAAAAAAGAAGATATAATCAGTATGTTGAAAAAAAAAAGGAACGAAAGTCAGAACAGAAGATTTTACAGGGTCAGACTGAAAAAAGAGTAGAAAAGTTTTGTCCTTGACCCACGAAATGAGAACCTGCTCACATGCAAAAACAATCGCACTCAGATGGGAGCAGAGTGTCCATCATGGCACCACTTGACGGTGTAGCGAGGTGTTTTTCGAGAACTGGAATTATCAGGTGTTGTTTTTTAAATAAAATTTAACACATACACCTGTTTTTCCAGAGCGTTGTGCATTTTGAAATATTGGCCACTTTCTAACATCAGTTTTTGAATTCTATATCTGTACATCGAGTTGGACATGCGGTCGAAGCTTATATTAAAAGCCATAATTAGAATGTTTGGCACTCTTGTTTTAGATCTCTTCTATTACTGAAGGTTCACCTCTACCTTATAAGGCACTGGTTGTGAACATTTCGAGTTACTGAATGAGTAAGTTATTTCAGAAAGCGTTTCACGAAATCATACCCTTTCTTTCTTTCTCTAGTTCTCTCTTTCTTTCTTTCTTTCTTTTTTTTTTTTAATTTTGTGTTTTTCTCCCTTTCTTTATTTTTTTTTCTTTTAAGATTTTATAAATATAAAACATGACTGCAGCAAAGTAATGGCAAACACAATCATAATTTGTCAAATCCTTTTACTGAACACATGATTGGGCCTATTCATCTTTACATACCAGCAGCAAAGCTTGGGCCGAGAAATACAAAACCTAGAAACGTGCAGTTTTCACCTAGGCCTAAATTCAACAAACAAACAAAAAAGTTTGCGATGGATGAAGGAAATTGTGGGTACATATTCGTATTATGCTTAGTGAGAACAATATTTTCGAGGTTGAATACTGCCTGTATCTATTATATATTTCAGTAACTTGCAACCTTTGGCATGATTAACTGACCAAACTATACACTCTTCAGGCCTGAAATTTGGCAGGAAGGTGGCAATTGAGATAGGGAAGATGGTGCTTATAATTAAAAGTTGTTTACTTCAAGCATGTATTTTTTTAAAATGACAGTGTTTATTGCTATGTAACATCTGCATTTTTGCATGTTTGTTTCATAATATATTATAGTACCGTGCATGTCATAAAAAGTAACCGTATCAAGCGTTCAGTTTGGTGCGTAGTATTCTGGTGCGCATGAGTTTTGAAGCAAAACTGTAGTTTATTACTTTTGTTAGAGAGAGAGAGAGAAAGAGAGAGAGAGAGAGAGGGGGGGGGGGCGGGAGCACATGATTGTTTATTCTGGGCAATGCCCGGTAGGTCATCTAGTAGTCTAATATTCCTAGTGTTACCTGCTGTTCATGCTTCGTAAAGGTGTCAACTTATTGTTGTTTGGCGTTACATTCCAGTGCAGCATTAAATTACCATAGTCTATAAAATAATATGAATCAAGAATCAAAGGAATGCATTTTTTGTCAGCCCCGGGGGAGGACTTAGCTATTCTGCTCGTTATGTTATATACAAAACCAAAACGCACATAGCACAAAGTGCGTAACCCGTTTGTATGGTAATATCGCGCGATAATTTGTACGTACATCGTAATAATAAATGACCTTATCTTTTCTGCGTATGAACCCAGCCTACACGTAATTTTTGTCCGTTCATGTCGATGTGTTGGTGAACTCGTTAAGTAGTTCCCTGGTCATTATAGCCATGACTCAAAGTTATACATGTATTGCGTTTTCATTTTCTCTTTGACCCAGGCGACTCAGTGGAAACCAACTACGGAGAGTCTAAGGCTGGTGACACACTGAGTCCTAAGGCTAGTGATACACTGTCGAGTCTGTTCTGCATCTGTTTTGACTCAATGCGCGAGGTCTCTCTTTCCGCCAGCTGACTCAAGATAGTTTCGTCGCCCCTGAACTAGTGAGACCAGGCTTGTGTCTGTCTCGCCAGTGCGCCAGGTCCCGTTTAACCCTACAGTTCACATCTCACCTTTAAACCGATACAAAACAGACTTGACTCAGTACTCCATCAGCCTAAAAGGGAGTGTCAGCCGTATTTGTAAGGCTCTCTGTATACCAACTCACTTGATGACGTAATTCACGTAACCATGGCGCTCAGTGCTTCTGTGCATGTTTGTATACAATCTTATAGTAACATTGTTTATCACTGAGTAAATTATGAGCCCTAGCACATTGAGCCAAGTATGACTTGTCTCAGTTTTAGTGTGAGACGCTATCTATGACCATGGAGACCCCGAGACCTCCCTAGCTAGTAAAATTGAAACATGGCTGTATGGTGACTTGTTTGAAATGAAGTTAAAGTCTGACTCAGACCTACACAAAACTGACTTGCCTCAGTGTGCAGTGGCTGGATCAAATCTCAAAGAGCAATTGCCTTCCTCGTGGAGAGGCACTGAGAAGTGGGTCTGTGCATCCTTCAGATCGATTTTGGCAAAATTGTGACCTTTGCGAATCAACTTGAGCGTTAACTTTGGTGTTGCATCTTGAAACGTGTATTCTTTGCATTAATTACAAAGATCTAGATCTACATAGGCTGCATTAGATCTAGTCTAGATCAAGACGTCTACAGGTGGTTTAGTTAAATCAAGATTAAAGCAAAAATATCATCAGGGCTTATTCCTCGCAAAGAAAATGTAAGTTAAGAACTGCAGTTTTTCACGGTCCAAATTAGACAGTCTATGCTTACTTTGTATTTTCCTGGTTGTACCGTCCTTCATGAAGTAAACTAGAATAGATCTAAATCTCGATTCTAGATCTAAACGAGTGAATTTTCTCCCAAATATGCACTCTCTCTTTTTGACTGAAATTGAAGCTTTTATCATTGAGTTTCCGTGCTGAGTCCGCGATCTAGCTCGATCACATGTACATGTCTAGATCTGACTCTTCTCAACTTCTGTCCTTTGCACCCAAACCTCACTTGGCGCACGTGAACTGGAACACGATATACCCGTATCGCATTCAAATCAAAAGGTCATAAGCATTATATTTCTACTAAAAACATCTCCAGAGATACCTTCATCAGCGAAAGCCACTTACAACAAACTTTTATAACACAAATTTCACCCTGATGGCCTGCCAAAATCATAGATTAAGAGATGTAAATTCTTCAAGTTGAACAAAAGAAAGCGCGACCATGTTGACCGGAACAGGAATTGACTGCAGTTCATGCGCGGGACTCGCTCGTTTTGCTCCTCATTCGTTCAACAGTGTGGTGGGATAAAAAGATAAAAATAAAGAAAGTAAAATAAATAAATAAATACGGAATGTCTATTATC
Organism: Onchidella celtica; assembly: GCA_963931925.1. Classification (NCBI taxonomy): domain Eukaryota; kingdom Metazoa; phylum Mollusca; class Gastropoda; order Systellommatophora; family Onchidiidae; genus Onchidella; species Onchidella celtica. The sequence goes on from OZ007580.1 coordinate 43,070,748, forward strand.
ACTAAATAGTGCGAAAATTAGGATTAGGATTAAGATATCAATTTAATGACTTCTGAAAGAAAGGTATTTTGATGTAATCTATAAATACAAAACAGGTAATCTTTTCTGGCACAAACCCATTCCTAGTTTAGATCTATCCAGTATCAAGGTAAACCAGCTTCAAAGTTTTACCTTTAAACTTTATAAGACAATATAGTGTCGTAAAATTGGATCTGCTCAAGTTTCGCTCACAAACGAATCAAGTCGTAATCTCACCTCCCTGGTGCGTCATATGAGCTCTCTATTCCGTGTAGCGTTGACGAAGCTCCAGTATTATTTCAGAATAGAAATGAACTGTGATAACATTGAATAATTATTGTCGGGTATTTGCCGTATTGTTTATGCGAATTTTTGCCTTTACCAGAAAATGATAATTCAAATTTGATCGGCAAAAGGGCTAAAATGCCTAAAACATTACGTCATAAACACATATCTCGAAAAGTTTTTAACCGATTGGAATGACACGTGTACATAATGAAATTAAGAATGAGAGAACCACTTTTATGACAAAACCTCAAACTCGGCAAAATGTCGCATACAACAGTATTATGGCAAATACCCCATGATATATTATGTCATTTTCCGTGTTGACGAAATCTATCACGACCTATCCAGCGCAGGCGTGGCTGACGACTGTCCTACAGCTGTAACCCGCTCATAAACTACTGTATTGTACCTCAGCCAAGTTCTATCGATTGCCCGCCTCTAGCCTACCATGGAGATAATTATTATACAGGGTGTCTCAGTAAAATAAAAAAAAAGGTGTATACACACACTTTGAAGTGTTTCATGTTGTTTGCCACTCTGGTGAACTCCCTTGCCATCAGTGTCTGGCCCAGATGAGCAATCGTGTTACGCCTTGTATCTTTTGTATAGTTTGAAAAAGAGAAAGAGAGAGGAGGGAGATGGAGGGAGAGAGGTGTGAGAGTGAGAGACAGAGAGAGAGGGATTGAGAGACAAGAGAGAGAGACAGACACAGAGAGAGAGAGAGAGAGAGAGTTTATTGTAGACCTGACAGCCAGTTCAAAATATGCAGATGAATCATGCAAACAAACTCAAACTTTGAAAAAAAAATTAAAAAGAAAATAAAAAAAAATAAAGAGCGAGAGGAGAGTGTGTTTCAGCGAGAGAGAGAAAGAGATGAGCACGGAAACAACGGTCTGGGGGGGGAGGAGGGGAGTTAAATGAAGTTTTTCATGTTTATATATAGGAGGGGTCCGGTGATGATTCGAGTTCTACAAGGGAAGGCAAAGCAAAAAACGCTGAAATCCCCTGGGTTTCATAATATAGAGGGGTACCCAGCGAGTGGCAATGCACCATGGTTGTACACATCGTGAGCAGTCCAACGAGTACTGCAACCTGTCAAATTCCGTGCATAACTACACAATAATTCTTTCTGGAGAATGCAACAGGTGGCTAGTTATCTGTCAGTGCATATCTCTACACTTCAATCGAACTCTCGTATTGTTGGGAAAGTTTATGATAGTGGTTCTCGGAGTTTCAGGCCATATTGCTCCCCTTTCGGTCCTAAATTTCCTAGACCCCCCGCCTCCCCCCCCCCCACCCCCAATGCAATCCTAGGTTTCCTAAATTCCTCTCCTTGCAATCCCAGGTTTCCCAAATTCCTCCCCTTGCAATCCCAGGTTTCCCAAATTCCTCCCCTTGCAATCCCAGGTTTCCTAAATTCCTCTCCTTGCAATCCCAGGTTTCCCAAATTCCTCCCCGTGCAATCCCAGGTTTCGTAATTCCTCCCCTTGCAATCCCAGGTTTCGTAATTCCTCCCCTTGCAATCATGGTTTCATAAATGACTCCCTTTGCAATCCCAGGTTTCTTAAATTCCCCGCCCCCTCTCCTTGCAATGCCAGGTTTCCTAAATCCCTCTCTTGCGAACCCCAATTCCCTAAATCCCCCATTGTGAGCTCAGGTTTCCTAAATCCCTCATCTTGCGATCCCAGGTTTCCTAAATCCCTCATCTTGCAATCCCAGGTTTCCTAAATCCCTCATCTTGCGATCCCAGGTTTCCTAAATCCCTCATCTTGCGATCCCAGGTTTCCTAAATCCCTCATCTTGCGATCCCAGGTTTCCTAAATCCCTCCTCTTGTGATCCCAGGTTTCCTAAACCCCTCCCCTCGCGATCCCAATTTTCCTAAATTCCTCCCAAAGATTAAAGTTCCCTATTTAAAGACGATCACAGTCATAAGTTTTTACACGTCTGTCAGTCGAAGGGATACTTGTAGTTATATTTTCCAGATTAGGCCATAGCGCAGACACGTCGTAAATGTGTACAGGGCTCGTCCTCCTCTCCAGCCTCTCGGGTATCACCATCTCCAGCGGCCAACGGCTCCCTGCCAAACGGCTCTGTAACCAAACACACGACCCCCAAATGTCAAGTCTACCCGAAGAGATCCACACCTGGTCCGTTGGAACCCATTTCTGAACAATATTAAAATTTTTCCCCTCTTTTGAATTGTCATCTGATATGTTTTGTTTGGTTGTTGGGATTGTTTTTCAACCACTATGTACTCTATTGTGACATCCATTGAAACAGTTTCTGAAACGAAATTTCTTCATAAATCTCTATTTCAACGGATCATAAAACTTTGATTTAATGCCTTATTCTTTCAGTTCCTCCTCTGGCTGAAATTCCTCCCCAATTCCTCTCCTGAGTAAAATCCCTTCTATCAGATTTGAAATTCCTAATCTGTTAAGCAAGTATCTCTCCTTTGAGAATGACAGGTCTATAAAGTACTAACAGGAGCTAAGGACGTTTTCATTACACAAAACTAAGTGAAATACCCCCTCCCCCTTCCCCCTCCCCCTCCCCCCCCCCCCCGTCTTTTTTTTTTTTTTTTCAAAGTTTGAAAAGTTGAATTTTGCAAAGACAAAATAAGGCAAAAAGAAAGAGTTGTATATTTGCTTCAAGCCTTGTGGGAAACCCCACAGATTTTCTGTTGTTTTTATATTTTGTATCCTGCGATCTGCAGAGGTATTTATATGTAACGAGCAACAAGAAAATTACTGGAAAATAATAATAAAGATAAAAATAAAACTGATTTCAGAAGAAACATAAGTTTAAGTGCCTAATACCACGAACAAGTCCCTGAGACACATTGGTCAGGCTTTAAAAAATGGGAGAGAACTCTTTAAATATTTGAAGAGGTTGAGACAGGGAGTGGGTGAGAGATAGGGATGAGAGACCGATTGACAGAGAGAGAGAGGAGATATATAGATCTGGAGACAGACAGACAGGCTAATGGGCGGACGGATGAGTTGATAAATAGATAGATAGACAGACAGCGAGACAGGCAAACGTACGGACGGATAGATAGATAGATAGATAGATAGATAGATAGATAGATAGATAGATAGATGGATTGATGGATAGATAGATAGATAGATAGACAGGCAAACGTACGAACGGATAAGTAGATAGATAGATAGATAGATAGATAGATAGATAGATAGATAGATAGATAGATAGATAGATAGATAGATAGATAGATACGTAGTGTGTATCTGCGAGAGAGGGTGAGGAGACGGAGAAAGGACTTCTATAAGTCAAAAACATTGTCTTATTATGACATCAACTCAAAAACACTGAACTCTGACAGTTTCACTTACAAGTATAAATTCCCACAAATTTAAACGAACTCACCATCAGTCCCGATCCAACGTTGAATATAAGCTTTTTATAGCCTCCCTGCGAATCACCAAATAACAGGCTACACATACTGATTATACAGTCATGCGTTTCTACTCACTGTTCATTCGCAGTGCACACCACGCTCCAATTAGCGCGCACAACCCAGCCTTTGCAGAGTGAACATAAAAACTCACAATCCAAGCGCGACAAGCTTTGTTGTTGCAGGGGCGTATCTACATCTGATCCTAGGCAATGATGATAAAGCCATGCCCTTTACTCCAGCACTGTTACTCTTGGGGTTGGTGACACCTTCCCCGAACTTCTCAAAATCTCACGTCCAGGGTCGGCCTTAGAGTTGCGGGGTCCAATCCAATATCTATAATCGTTGCTGTTCTCTGTAAACCCTGCAGTGTGATATATGTTCGGGTGTACGATAAGTTGCCATGTGTTATTGTGAGTACTTTGACATGGCTTGATTACCCTGGCGCTTCCCCCCCCCCTCCCCAAGCCATCCCCCACCTTCACACCCTTCTTAAGCATGAAGACCAACTGAGACGGTCCGGTTGGTTTAAAGCCGGCCCTTTCACTCTTACTCGTGATGATCATAATCTATATTGAAATAGTTCTTCTACCCAGACAGCAACCCTATGTCTATCCGACGTAGAATTTCGTAGGATTGGTTGGATTACCATAGGGGTTTATTCCCGACGTCGGAGCGATGCCGTGACCATCGGATCTACGATGGAACAATGTCATTCCTATGTGCAAATTTGACAACAATCCTAAACATCGGATATCAGTAGGGTTGCTGGTTGGGTACCCTTAGATTTTCGGGAGTTGGGGTCGGGGACGGGGGTCCTCTTGAACCCTCCCACCTTCAGCATTGCAATTTTCAGCAAACATACAACATCCATAATGGCTGTACTTTGGCCTTTTCTTGTTTATGATGCATTTTTGGGTCGGCACGATCGATATAGCCTACAATAATTATGGAAGTGCCGCGCCTGACATTTAGCATACAAAGTGCAGGGCTGCGGGTAGTTAGATAATTATTTCGTCTTGTCCCGTTTAGCCGATTCCATCTTCACATACAATGACAGAGCAAGTTCTGTCTGGTCCATGCTTCTGATTCAAGGTCAAAATCTAGATTATAAAAAAAAAAAACTCCCCGGATTTTTAACAAGTCCTCCTGCCCTTCAAACAGCTCAGATTTGCCAGGTGCTTTCCTTCTGGCCTGCAAAAGGTTTTTCATTTTTTGGGATTTGGAGACTTGAAATAGTGAGGACTTATGTCTTTAATTATGCTTTGTGTCGCTAATTTAGCACCCGATACGTTCTTTTCTACGAACACATTAAGCCCATGACATCATCGCTTCTTACTTCTTCGTTTCCCATACAAACCTGAGTAGTGGTGAGTTATGACCTACGGGTCGATGACCTTATAATCTCTATTCTATTATCCCCAACAGCAATATGGATTAATATTCTGTTTCTGTTGTGTGTCTCTATTGAATCTACACTGTGCACAATAACTGAGCTAGTCCTGTCGGTTTGATTGATCCTGTCCACGCAAATGCTCTGCCTGAAAGATTGCAAGAGATTTCTTGATTTGAGAACTTCAAAACAGCTAACATCGGTCCTGTATCGGGAATATCTACTGAGTCATGATGTCTCCCTTAAGCCTTGTGTGTGTGTGTGTGTGTGTGTTGTTTGTTGTTTTTTTTGTTACAGCAGGAAAATATATTTGTGAGTTCATAAGAGAGAGAGAGACAGAGAGAGAGAGAAAGAGAGAGAGAGAGAGATAATTATGTTATTATTTCACTATATGATTAATTTTGTTTTACTAGCCTCGTTCAGAGTTGGCTATCGACACGGTCACAGACTAATATTAACCCTCTTGTGCCCCCAATGAGTGACTTACCCAAAACTTCTGAAACGTACAAAAATGGTTTAAAACAGATCAAATCAAATAAGTAAATACATAAATAAATAAACAAACAAATAAATAAATAAACAAACAAATGAATAAATAAATATGTGAATAAAGAAAGAAAGAAAGAAAGAAATATGTGAATGAATGAATGAATAAATATACATTGAACATGAGAAATTTATCATGAACAATTTGTCACAAATCCCAGACTGGGAGATGTAATAAGTTATGACAGGACAACAATCACGAACAAACAAGTTAACACTTAACAGAACAATCCATCAGACTCACACATTTATTAAACATAATTATACATATAATAGCGCAATTACATATATTATATTATTGAAATGACTGCCGTACAACGGCCTTATTCTCACACACACGCTCCCTCGGATCCACAATCCGGTAGTTACTCCTAAAGGCACTTCGGCCTCAGCCTCTCCCCTCAGGGCCTTAATAGTACATTAATGATTCACTGGCACCGCAGTCTCTCAATATCACCTTCCTATTGTCATACACCTTAGCACTCCCCTCGCACCTCCGCAGGGCAATAACACATTATTATTTCCATAGCCATCAACATGGCAACAACATAATATCAGTTCACTAGCCTATCAACATGGCAACAATATAGTATCTCATTCACTCTCATATCTACGTCCCTGCCCGTGGCCTGACTGCCACGACTTTATGTGCCTCTACTGTCCTGCACTGACAGCCTCACTTCTGGCCTATGTGTGGCCTCCGGCCCTATGCTGGCCTATCTCCTGTGCTCATCGAGGTGGCTCTGCGGCCCGTCCCCGACACCTACAAGAATAACATTACATTGGTATAATACCCTACCATTTCTATTCACTCCACCTCTCCTTACAATCCATGACGCGTACACACACTAGTTCACCTTTCACTCACCACACATCTTACGGTAACACACCTCCATCGGAGTACACACTACTCACTCGCGCTACAAATCCATGAACTCACTTTCATCTATCGCTCGTGGCGCACATTGCTATATCCAATATCAAGGACTTCCACATTCCTCCCATATACTTATTCACATCATGGTAATAGACGAATATAATATAATACATCAATCATAATAATCAATCAACGTTCTACATACCAGTCATAACTGGAAAGACTCTCACTAGTCTTCTCGACTGCTTCCTTTTATCTCTGCCCGATGGGCTATTATTCACAGATCCGCTCCCTAGGACCTTCTAACTTGCAGTGATAGTTATACAGCGCTTTCGCCTCCTTCAGACCCCCCACTCATGACGTGCACGACTTTTCTTCCCTGTCTCCGTGCGTTAATTTTACTCTCCTCCTTTCCCCCCGTAATTATTAACTATCGCTCACTCCACTCGTGACATCATCCCCCACCCCAAAAAAATTAATGCAATTAATTTCAAATCGCATCAAGATGACTGTCAACGAGTGAGCGTGAGCAATACCTACACTAGAAAAATGACCTATCAGTTCCCCCAGTATATAAAATACCGAAATCAGGGAAAAATATGGGGATCAATATGGTCTGAAATATGCATATATGTGTCACCTCATGAATAGCTAACTAAACACAATATCTAATACAGAATCAAAAACCATTCAACCTATCAACCATTCTTCATATCATATATTTTATAATGTCAATATTTTAAAGTCGACTCATTCACAGAGATCCTGTCAATGTTCCTGTCCTCCGATGTATAAGCTCCCGAAATCTTCCCCTAGGCTCGACTAAGGTAGTCGGCGATATGATTGCTGGTTCCTGGAATTGGTTGAATAACGAAGGTATACGGCTGCAAAGCCAATGCCCATCTAGACAAGCGTGGGCTGGACGAACGATTCTTCGACAAAAATGTCAGTGGCTTGTGGTCTGTCTGGATACAAAATTCTCGTCCCATGAGATAACGTCCTAGTTTCTGGACGGACCAGACAATGGCAAGACACTCACGCTCTATCACAGAATACTTTCTTTCTCTCTGCAATAACTTCCTACTGACATAACATACAGGATGGAGACATTCGTTCTTCTCCTGTAGAAGACAAGCGCCGACACCAGAGTCCGACGCATCCGTTCTGAGGATAAAATTAGATCGAAAATCGGGTAATATCAGAATGGGTGACGATGATAATGCTGTCACCAAATTATCAAATGATGTCTGACATTCAGACGTCCACTGGACCTTATCGGGTTGTCCCTTCTTAGTAAGGTCAGTAAGAGAAGATGACAAGGAGGAAAAATTTGGAATGAACTTTCTATAATAATTTAAAATCCCGACTAAGCTTCTGACTTGTTTCTTTGTTTTAGGGATTTGCAACCCTACTAACTTGTCAATTTTTGTTTCTTCAGGTCTCTGAACACCTCTACCCACAATATGTCCTAAGAATATTATCTCTGGACATGCCAAATCCATCTTTGCGGGTTTAGCAGTTAACCCAAAATGGCGTAATCGTTGAAAAATTACTGTTAGTGTCTGAATATGATCAGACCATGTCGACGTATGGCATGCTATATCATCAAAGAATGACACGACATTAGGTATGTCCTTCAACACCAATCTCATTAATCGTGCAAACGTCGCTGGTGCGTTTACCAACCCAAATGGCATGACCTTAAATTGGAATAATCCAATGGGCGTTTGGAACGCCGTGTATTGTTTAGACTCCTCAGTAAGCGGGATTTCCCAATACCCTTTCGTCAAATCAATCTTGGAAAACCACGTGGACCCGGCCAATGAAGCTATTAATTCCTCCTGAAACGGAATAGGCTCCCTATCGCCTACCGTAATAGTGTTCAATCTTCGAAAATCAATACAGAACCGCACCGATCCATCAAGTTTCTTCACGAGGACGATGGGTGATGAATACGGCGATGTTGATGGTTCTATCACATCTAACTTCAACATTGACTCAACTTCCTTTATGACCCTATCCCTCGACGAAAAAGGCAACGGATACGGTCTAAGAAATACAGGCTTATCGGAAGTCAACTTTATTTGGTGCTGGATCACCGTAGTGCGACCCGGCAAATCCGTAACAACATCCGGAAATGACGCTAACAGGGTCTCAAGTTCCCTACTCCTTGAACTCGTAAGGTCAGGGTTAATTTTTACGTCCCTGTAACCTTGTGTCGGAGTTAACTCCGGCAATTGAATTTGTAACTCTTCCTGCGCCTCGGTGTCGCTTACGTCACAGTCCAACTGGTCTACGACCCCCGTACAAGCAGTAGAGAAGACAGTCTCCTCTGGTCTTGTCTGTGCACACAGATACTGTGGTCTCTCATAAAATCTCTGTAGCATATTAACATGGAAAACCTTACTCGCTCCATCAATGTGGATAGCGTAATCTACCTTTGAAACAACTCGCTCAATAACATAAGGACCTTTCCATGTCATCAATAACTTATTATGGTCCGTAGGTAACAACAACAGAACCTTGTCTCCTGGCTTAAAAATTCTCAGTTTGGACCCTCTATCTTTATAGTCTTTTGCTCTTTTCGAAGCGATACTAGACGCTTCTTCTGCTATAGTGCGCGCTGCAGATAGTCTTTCTCTTAAATCAACAAGGTACTGAAACACCGAAATCTGCTCATCGTCTCCCGATGATGGCGACGTCATCATGTCCCGAAGAACATCAGTTGGGCCCCTGGGACTACGACCGTACATCATTTCGAACGGCGAGAATCCCGTTGACTCCTGCCGTACCTCTCTGTACGCGAATAACACTGCAGGGATATATCTATCCCAATCTTTAGGGCGATCCGCAGCTACCTTACGCAGCATCGACTTTAACGTCGAGTTCAATCTCTCGCACATGCCATTAGCCTGCGGATGATAAGGGGTGGTAGTGATGGGTTGTATACTGAATAAGCGGAACAATTCCTTCATCATCTGCGACGTAAATTGCGCGCCCCTATCAGACAGAATTTGCTCTGGTATTCCTACCCTAGCGAAAATTGCAAACAACGCTTCCGCGACTGCCTCAGACGTTATGGTCCGCAGAGGAACCGCCTCTGGCCATCTCGTAGCATTACATATGACCGTTAAGAAAAATCGATTCCCCCTATCGGTCGCTGGGTGAATGGGGCCAACAAGGTCTATCGAGACCTTTTTAAACGGTTCCGAGACCGTGGGGATCTTCTGAAGAGGAGCCTGGGGTGTACGACCCTTATGCGTCGTCTTTTGGCACGCACTGCACGTCTTACAATAGACCTGCACATCTCTGTGGATCGATGGCCAGTAAAAATTTTTAAGAACCCTTTCTTTGGTTCTAGCTATCCCCATATGACCCGCTAATGGGACATCATGTGCCAAATGCAATACTGTTGCGATCAGCAACGCTGGCACAACGACCTGCTTTAAAATGGAGGACACCGTTACATACTTACGGAACAGAATGCCCGCCTGAACAAAAAAAGAAGATGACCCGTTCTTATATCTCCTCGTTTTCTCGGTTCGCGCTTCCCCAAAACATGGGTTTAATGATGGGTCCTCCCTTTGTAATCTCGCCAAGCGCTCTGGCGTGATGTCTAGGTTGACCGCTGGCGTAGCCAAAGGTCTAATCTTGTCTTTGTCGGATACCCGTCGGCGTGTTTCGACCGCGGCGCAAAAGTCAATACCTTTTGATTGCGACCATGCTTGCACGTTCTCGTCGGAAGGGGAAACTACCCGGGATACATTCCCAATGATGAGCTGGGCGCCTGGAAAACAACCAACGACTGCTTCGACTTCCCCGCTAAGGAAAGGTGTATCTATCATTATTTTTGCCATGGGTAATTTCTCAATGGCCCCCGAAAATTGGATGCACGGGACAGTCTCACCTGTAAGCTGTGAATCCCGAATGCAGTCCCTATGCACTCCCACAACGGTAGATCCTGTATCTCGTAAAACCGAGACCGGTTCGTCCCCAACAAACCCCGGATAAACCCTAAGACCACCTCCTGTATGACATGAATTTATAACGGGGATCTTTCTCCCACAAGGTAAAACACCGGAAGATAATAACTTCTCACAACTGGGACACTTAGAATACTGTCCGCCTCCGTTGTCCGATGTAACGCACGCAGCCGCATGATGAAATTTATTTGGGGAACATGGACTGGAGCTACTGTCCACGTTCGCCGCTATCCTACCTGCAGGGCAGTTCACGCTGATGTGATCTGCTCTTCCGCAGTTCCAACACTTCGCGGCCCTACACTCGCGCGAAAAGTGACCCACGCGTCCGCAAGTCCAACACTCCGCTCCCTGTGCTGCTCTAGGCCTGGGTCCCCGTGACCCCTCGCGACCGGAACTAGAGTCCCTATGCCGTCGGTCATCGGCAAAGGTCACAAGTCGGCCCCGGCCATTACCGCGACCTAGCCCTCCTGCTCGGTCAAACTTACCGGATCCATATGCCGGTGATTGGTGATAGCCCCTACGCTGCCCCTGGGCTTGCCCGCTATAGGCACCACGCTGACGCGACCTGTCCCTAAGTCCCGCCGGCGACCCCTCGACAACGGCGACGTAGCCAGCATCTTGGACGTACGCCCTGGCGACTGGTTTGGACGGATGCGCCGTACGGTATGCCTCCGCCAACTTAGACGCCTCCTGCACCGTCGCGGGTTCGTTCTCTTTCAGGAAAGCCACCAGATCTTTGTGGCACGACGCGTACAGCTGGTCACGGATCATTAGGTCTTTCAGTTTAGCGAAATCCGTGCCCACATGCGCCAAGTCTACCCAGTTCGCGAAATACTCAGTTAGTCTCGCGACGAAGTCAGCAAAGTCCTCCCTGGTATCTGCACGTGCTCGCCTAAACTGCTCCCGGAAGTATTCCTCGGTACGCGCAAATCGGCGAAGCAGCAAAGCCTTCAGCTTATCGTAATCTTGTACGTCTTCGCGCTGTAGCTCTTTAAAGTATGTTAACGCTCGCCCCTGCAATAGCGACGCCAGGTACGTGGCCCATAATTCCTTATTTTCCCCCCATTGCAATTGTGCGTTCAGTTCGAACCTGTAAAGGAAGGCGTCTATGTCGTCCTTCCGGTCGTCGAACGTAGGGAGCTTAATCCTAACGCCACCTTTATTGTGTACCTGCCGCTCAACCGTTTCTGTTGGCGCACTCTTTTTGATTTCCAACTCCGCTATTCTTACTCGCGCGTCTGTCTCCCGCTCTTGAGCTTCTATCTCCTTCAACCTTATCTCCTGCTCCCTTTCCTTAACCTGTCTCTCCTGCTCCTCTCGCTCTCTATCCTTAGCACGCTCATCGCGCATTTCTGCCTGCTGTTCTTTAATCCAGCCGCGTAGCTCCTCTCCCTCCAGGCCAAGTTCCTTACCCAACTTCATTAGTTGTTGGAGTTCCGCCATTTCACAGATTTATGGTTATGGTATGTATTTAAAAAAACGGCCAACCTGTCGGTATGATAACTAACGACACGACCAGAGACCTGAGATCACACCAGATATAACAATACCCAATTCAGAAATTTACCTTTACAGCACAACTAATTCTATATTCATAAAATGTACTGCACTATTAATAATAAAAAAGAGTAGAAAAGACAAGAATAAGGAAATTCAGTAGAAGGACCACAAGTACGTCAAGGACAACGAACCAGACTAGGACAAGGACCTAAAAAAGAAAATATAATGGAAAAAAATGCAACCTAACTACGCCGATTACACAACACGGTACGAACAAGAACAGAGTCTGAAAAAAAAAGAACGTATCTACAGATAGGGAGGAGAAGGACAAGAGAAACGTCTTCCTAAAACAACGAGGAAGATAGAACGCTACAATCTAAACAAAAATACAGGTCCCTACAGAACTGTTCACTGTGATGAACGAAGTTCCAAAGTTTACCACACCTTTTTAAAAGGATAAACTAAGTTCAACACAGCAAACCCGCGCCACCGCCCGTATAATCAATTACAACGAAAACAGCAAAAACAGGGAAACAGACAGATGAAAAGACAGCCCTTAATCCAGGGTACAAAATTTTAGACTTTTACTTAACTTTCAGCCTTATGAGTTTAAGTCCTCGACCTAATCGGAGCTCTGGCTGCTTGTCTCCTCAGGCTGCACGCACACACACTGTCTCTCTGAAATTTAAGTACACATTAATACATATTCATCAAAATACATGCATCAATACATATTATTCATAAATATACATAAATCATATCATGAAATGTCCATTCATCCAACGAACAAGACAGCACAAATACCTACTAACTAACTACAACTAAATATTACGAAAATGGACGAGTCACAATGGACGAGCCCCCAATGTCACAACGGACGAGCCCCCAGTGTCACAAATCCCAGACTGGGAGATGTAATAAGTTATGACAGGACAACAATCACGAACAAACAAGTTAACACTTAACAGAACAATCCATCAGACTCACACATTTATTAAACATAATTATACATATAATAGCGCAATTACATATATTATATTATTGAAATGACTGCCGTACAACGGCCTTATTCTCACACACACGCTCCCTCGGATCCACAATCCGGTAGTTACTCCTAAAGGCACTTCGGCCTCAGCCTCTCCCCTCAGGGCCTTAATAGTACATTAATGATTCACTGGCACCGCAGTCTCTCAATATCACCTTCCTATTGTCATACACCTTAGCACTCCCCTCGCACCTCCGCAGGGCAATAACACATTATTATTTCCATAGCCATCAACATGGCAACAACATAATATCAGTTCACTAGCCTATCAACATGGCAACAATATAGTATCTCATTCACTCTCATATCTACGTCCCTGCCCGTGGCCTGACTGCCACGACTTTATGTGCCTCTACTGTCCTGCACTGACAGCCTCACTTCTGGCCTATGTGTGGCCTCCGGCCCTATGCTGGCCTATCTCCTGTGCTCATCGAGGTGGCTCTGCGGCCCGTCCCCGACACCTACAAGAATAACATTACATTGGTATAATACCCTACCATTTCTATTCACTCCACCTCTCCTTACAATCCATGACGCGTACACACACTAGTTCACCTTTCACTCACCACACATCTTACGGTAACACACCTCCATCGGAGTACACACTACTCACTCGCGCTACAAATCCATGAACTCACTTTCATCTATCGCTCGTGGCGCACATTGCTATATCCAATATCAAGGACTTCCACATTCCTCCCATATACTTATTCACATCATGGTAATAGACGAATATAATATAATACATCAATCATAATAATCAATCAACGTTCTACATACCAGTCATAACTGGAAAGACTCTCACTAGTCTTCTCGACTGCTTCCTTTTATCTCTGCCCGATGGGCTATTATTCACAGATCCGCTCCCTAGGACCTTCTAACTTGCAGTGATAGTTATACAGCGCTTTCGCCTCCTTCAGACCCCCCACTCATGACGTGCACGACTTTTCTTCCCTGTCTCCGTGCGTTAATTTTACTCTCCTCCTTTCCCCCCGTAATTATTAACTATCGCTCACTCCACTCGTGACACAATTATTTATTGGTAAATTTTCAAAAAAAAATTCCTCTTTCCTAAAAGAACGCAAATGAAAAAGTTTTCGAGGAATCGATGCTCTAGGCGTTCACGCCTATATAATAAGGCACTTGAAACAAAATGAGGCATTTCAAATATGGAATGCTGGGAAATTAAGCATTAAAGTCAACCGACTTTATTACGCAAACGAAGCTATAATAGTTCGTCCATCAGGTATGATGATGACCTTAACAACACCAGAGGAATAAAGAACAGAAATTGTCGAGAATTTCAACACATGGACAATAAAGAGAACTAAAGGACACAGAGGACAGAATGGAAAGACTGTTCTTTCATGTCTTATGGCTTCTCATGTGACTGATAAGTCCTATTTTTGCCCTGCAGACCCTTCCGCATAAATGACAAGAGTGCTCCGTTGGTTCAGTACCACTGGGCCTTTTCTTGCGCCGTTCTCTTTTTTTGATAGCCTGCTGGACTCTGTCAGCTTCCCATGCTTTGCTGCCTCTGGTAAGGGCCGCCCTCCAATTTGCACGATCAAGCGAGAGCTTTTCCCACTCACTCACATCAATGGCAAAGGCCTTCAGTGATTGCTTGAGAGTGTCTTTGTAACGTCTCTTTGGGGCCCCAACATTCCTCGTTCCATTGGAGAGCTCAGAGAAGAAGATTTGCTTAGGGAGTCTGGAGTCGCGCATTCTGACAACATGTCCTGCCCAACGTAGCTGAATTTTTTTCAGGTGGCAGAAGATGCTCAATTCCTTGGCACGATTGAGGACCTCAGTGTCTGGAATTTTATCCTGCCATTTGATCCTTAGGATCTTTCTAAGGCAGGCCAGATGAAAGTGATTTAGCTTTCTGGCATGCGATTGGTACACTGTCCAGGTTTCAGCCCCATAGAGTAGGGTGGGAAGGACCACAGCATTGTACACTTTCAGCTTAGTGTCTGTGCGAATGCCGGCAACATCCCATACTCTCTTTCGAAGCCTGCCAAATGCAGAGCTGGCTTTGCTGATTCTTGAGAGAATTTCAGTATCAACACGAGCCGCGGAAGACAGTGTACTGCCAAGATAGGTGAAGTTCTCCGACACCTTCAGAAGACTGTCATGGACTTTGATATTTGGGGTCACAGGATACTTGTCGTCTGGAGTAGGCTGATGGAGCACTTCTGTCTTCTTTGTGCTTATTGTGAGGCCAAAGTTGTCACAGGCACTAGAGAACTTATCAACACAGTTTTGCATGCTATCCTCATCGTGTGCCAGAAGTGCACAATCATCAGCAAATAGTAGGTCACAGACTTGAATACTTTTGGTTTTGGTTTTTGCCTGAAGTCTCCTGAGGTTGAATAGACTGCCATCAGTTCGGTACTTGATGCTTACCCCTTGAGGAGGAGAGCTAAAGGCTTCTTGTAGCATTGCAGAGAACATGATGCTGAACAGAGTTGGGGCTAAGACACAACCCTGTTTTACCCCATTTGTGACAGCAAAGGGCTCTGAAACACTGCCGTTGCTTTTGACTGCAGCTTGCATGCCATCATGAAACTGGCGCACTATTGACGCAAACGAGGCTATAAATAGCACCTAATCCCACAAGCCGACCCAGAAACACAAAACTGTCACAAAATAAATGTCCTATTCTATCATACTTTTAGTTTACTTTATTTTATGTACTTGGAATGATTTCCCCCCCTCCCCCCCATTTTAAGACAATGTACATCGATAACACCAGGGGTCATCTATAAAGTTACGGACGCTCGATTTGGGTTATTTTGACCCTCCCTGCCGCCCCACCCTCCACCCCCCCCCCCCGCCTTCATCCCTACCCCGTGTAGAAGCGTGCGGCTGCCATCAGAATGGTAAATGTTCATGATATGTATTTTGAAGACCCTTATCTAAAAACCATGACAGCCATAGGCTTTTGCACGTCCGTCAAATAAAGAAAAACTTCGGTTATGATAGTCCAGGTCCAGTAACAGCGCAGACTCGTCGCAATTGGCACGAAGCTCGTCCTCCTCTCCAGGGTATCACCACCGCTGGCGGCCAACGGCCCCCCACCACGGCGTAACCAAACACGTCACCAAACACCTGCTCAGGTCGACTCGAAAGGATTTGAAGTCCTAGCTAGCGAACGCTCATAGTATGTCCTGGGGTTCTTTCTAAAACTTTACATAAGTGACATTTTGCATCTGTAGCTATTAGACTATTTCACTGATTCATTTGATACATGGCCTATATATCTATAATATATAAAATCAATTTAATAAATTAGAATTACCATAATTATAACTAAAAAGAGCCCATACGCTCCTCAGAATGCTTTTCGTATGCTAGGGTGAGAGAGAACTTTTATAAGACAAAAACATTGTCTCATTAGGACATCAAATCAAATCACCTCCTTGCCCTAACTGTACGTCCTTTAAAGACGGTCCCTCAGCTCAATATAACCTTCATTTGTCTCCCCTTTCTAAGTATGTGATTTAGTTATCGATCTTTTCTCACCAGATACTCTAAATTTGTAGTGTGGAGACGTTCCACTGAAATGACAAGTGATTTTAAGCGCTTTATTTTCCATGCAGGAACTTGTTCAGAGTGATAAGCACGGGTTACGTAATGATATAGCCTACGCTGGCGGAATTTCAGGAGAGATAGCGCTCTGACAAGATGTAATTGCGTAACTCGACTTAAGACATGTTAAAGTAGGTCGAATACATTTTTTTTTAGATGTTATTTGGGTCATGTAGTCAAAGTACTAAAAATAGGACTTTTTGTTATAAATTTGTTGTCAGTTTCCTAAAAAATTATTTTTGTCATTTTGTCAAGCAAAATTTTTTCGTGGTCGGCAAGCCAAATGTTATCTTCACGTTAATCCTGTCCCTTGCACTTTCCTAAAACAAAAATGCACTGCGCCAACACCCGTGTTAAGCCGAATTTTCATTCTTACGGAAACGGAAATGGCAACGGAAACGCCAAAAACCCTTCAAGTAATGAAATAGAAAGAATGTTTTCATCGCCGTTTCCGTAAACATGGAAACACTCTTTCCTTTTATTATTTGATGGATTTTTGACATGTCCGTTGCCGTTTCCGTTTCCGTACACACGAAAACACAGCTTATCTACTGAGTCATGTGGGCTCGTGTTAAGTAGAACAGCTGTTGTTGTTGGTGAAGCCATTCATAAAGTGCGCTCGATTTGGAAAAAAAATTTTACGTACGCCCCCACTCCCCCATCCTCCCCCACCCACCAATGTGCACTTTTCATATACTTGGTCTCAACATCCCCCCCCCCCCACCCCCAATTCCCTTTTCAAGCCATCACCATTTGTATGGGCGTACGGCCATAAGAATGGTGAATGTTCACGACAAATCCTTGATGTTCTGAAACTTTAACATGACATTTTGCATAAACTATTAATTTGATCGTGTCATGAGATACATAGCCTCCTATATTATGATAAATCAACTCTTGGCCCACCACCCCTGTACCTCGATCGCACTGTCCCAGAAGCAGCACATCAGATTAATACAAAAAATAACCACACGACCTATGGTCAGATTCTATGCTCACAGTCTTTGCAGAAACGGCCAAACACAACCGAACGCTCACTTTTAAACATTAAATGCTAAAATTTCTCCCGAATATCATCACCACATGTTAAAAAAAAAATCATTTGATATGCATGAGTCATCATAGAAACTGCAATGCTGGCAAACTGTCGCTTGACGGTGCACTCTTCGAGGAAGGTGTTTATGCAGTCGCGCGCGGATAGGAACAAGTGCATCAATCACGGTGGTGACTATAATATGGAAAAGTAGCACGATGTTTTATTTGGATCGCGATAAATATGTTGTAGTAGAAAATGTGTCGCCGCCCGGCAAAATGGGGCATATTTCGGCACTACCCACAGACTAGGGATAAACCAGACGGGACATTCCCATTGTGTGACGTCACGAAACATCGTTCTAGCGTGACCTCAAATTTCGTCTACTGCTAGCCTTCCGCCATCTTGGAAACACTGCTAGTCCTAGGTCCTAGTCAAACACTCATGGATACCAGCTCTGTTTAAACTGATATTGATAATCTTTAAATCCTTGCAAACGTGACCTTTATGTTTGGGAATAAAACCAAACATCCCAAACGCACTGAATTGTGTTTCAAATTCTCTTGTAACCACAATCGGGTCAAAAAAAAAAAGTCACCGATCACTGTGGTTGCTAACACTGATAGTGACAGTGTCAGAAAGTGTTCAATCGCACTAGAAAAATAACAGGTTACTTACCTCTCTCTGTTTTTTTCTGGATTTGGATAGTTATAGAATTTCAGGCTTGCTCCAGTTCTAGGATCAGTGGAAGTCTTGGAGTTAGAGCTACAATTAATATAAGAGCAATAACGAGCTCCTCTTGTCGCCATCACGTAAACAATCATCGGGATCGGTGTTCCCAGATTTTTTTTTTAAAAACCCGCCAAAGTTACAAAAAAAAACTAGCCCAAAAACCGCCAAACTGACAATTTTTTCCAGCCCAAACCCGCCAACTGAAAAGATTTTGTGTATGTTGTCATCATCTTGGTGTTTTTTTTTTCATTCATCTTTAAAATTGCCATTTCTCATCAAGCTTTATGTGGTTACTTCTGCTGTGTGTTGTGTAGTAACATTTTCTTCCTTCTCTTGTAACAGTAAACTGCACTTTGTCTCGACAGACTTCATCTTTTCTGCTGCTTCTTCTTCTCCATTCTCTTCTTCTTATTCCCCCCAATTCTTCTTCTACTATTAGTTTACTACGGGAGTTCATGTCCATCATCATAGTAATTAACATTTTTAGTTTATGCAAAAGATGCATAAAAACACGATGTCCAAACACTGCATGCCGTAGGCAAACTCGTAGATCGCCTATGCCATAGACTAGCCTACAGTGTTTCCAAGATGGCGGAAGGCTAGCAGTAGACGAATTTGACCCGCAGTAGAGTTCACGCTAGAACGATGTTTCGTCTGGTTTATCCCTAGTCTGTGGCTGAAACCAAGAGAGAATTTTATCACTCTGTGCACAGAAACTGTCCCCAAAAAATGGTTTCATGATATTTTCAAACAAAACTGTAATTTCCTCTCCAGCTTAACGGCTCTTCCAAAACCAGCCCAAAAACTAGCAAACCCGCAAACGGAAAAAAATACCCGCAAATCACGAACAAAACCAGCCCAATTCCGCGGTTTCCCGCTCAATCTGGGAACACTGAAATTCGGGATCTACAGTCATACAAAGATGGCGCATTCTCGGAAATTTCCGGAGAAACCGACACAGCCCGAAGTGTCTATGTCCCATCTATGTATTATTATTTATCTATGGCACTACCCGATTCTTCAAAACTAAAGGCATCATAAGGTCAATTTTATCGATTTTGCGTTTCCAGTATTTTTGAAAAATTTAATCTCTTTACTATTTCTTTTCCAAGTGATAATCCTTTTTGAGAAGGGTAAATGCCTCAAAATTGACTTTGAACCGAGACACCAACAATAATTTTGATGAAAAGCTGAAACTTTAAAAGCGTTTTTCTCAAAACTATGGTTCTGTCACTTCCTGTCTTTGAGAGACCATAATAATATACCTTCTCTGCTAATTAAATTACGTCCATATTTTTTTTTACAAGATGAAAGGACTCTCAATAACCTGTTTGGTGATACCAATATCGCCATACCACTAAAATGCCCGAAATGCCTCATTTTGACGGGCGGCTACACAAAATGTTTGTACCTTATTTTTCGGAAACCCTAGTCATTACCCAAACCATTGCCGTAAGTAACTAAATGTTCAGAGTTAGAAAACTCAACTTTTTCCCACAAAACTTCTATCACTTCAATCTTCTCTGATACTTTCTTGGAACTTAAGAACTACCTAGAACGGTCTGGTAGTTTGCTTTTTTTGTTTGTTTAAGTAAAACTATATCGACGGTCGAGCCCCCGGCTATCAACCCTACAATTTCCGACCCAAATGATCGACGTCCAGCTTGCACATAGGATCACTGTCGTTTCTACGTAGATCCGCTGGTTATGACAATCTGCAGACGTCAATTTGACGTAGGGAATCCGTCCATATGGTAATCTCACCAAAACTACGGAAATCTATGTCGGATTGACGTATGGTTAGTGGCTGTTGTCATGATCACATTAGGATCATAAATGCCGTGCTAGGTCACGACGTCAGTGAGTTAATTTTTACGATCTTGTTGATTATAACCAGCGTAATTTGCCCTTGAGCTGTTCTCGTGAACAGTTTGTTTTGAAACACCTTTTTTTCTGATGGATGGAGAGAAGGAGGGGCGAGACAGAATAAATGTATAGCTAGGAATGACAGAGCAGTTCTCGACCCCGTGATTTGGTTCTGGCTGAACCTTGATGGCCTGAAAATGATGTATCATGCGCGCGACGCAGAATGCCGCGACGGAACGACTTAGGCACCACGAGCTGTTCAATGGTCTCACGTTTACTTCGGAAATTTCTGTATAATAATTCATTTTTAATGATAAACGGAGAGGCATTTCCGTTCTGAGGCTGAACTTTCGCAAACAGCGGTTTTAGTGATGGATCGCTTTGTTGTTCCTTATAGAAAACTGTAGGCGTGACATTAAAATCAAACGCAGGGGTTTGTAAATTACCATCCGGTGGACGTTTTGACTGTTGTCGTGTGGTGACACACGCAACGTTTTCGTTCCAAACTTTTAAATGGCCGTCAGGTGTATCATTGACCTGTGGTAAATTACCAATAATTAGATCGGCAACCGGATTTGGTAATACGCATGCCGTTACGACACCTGTAATGAATGGCGTGTCGATGTATATCTCCGCGAGACGGAATCGCTCGACGGAGCCCCCGAAAGTAATGCAAGTTGCCTGTTGTTCAATCAGCTGGGTCGGTCTGACCAGTGATTCCCTAACACCGATAGTGGTGCAACCTGAATCGCGTAACACAGACGCGGGTATGGCGTTAACATGACCCTCATATAAGGTCAATGACCCGTGTGTCCCCTCCAGTGTCGCGATGTGGGTTAGATGGGGAGAATTCGACTGACACTCTTTCGAGGTCCGCTCCCACAATCGACGAACACACAAAAAAAATACTTGCACTCTAAAAACTAAATAAATCAATTGCTTTGATTTTTAGCAGAACTGTAGGGCAGTTTAATTACAGGAATTAATGTAACAAATATAATTATAAATATAAATATCAATTCAAAGGCAACTGAATCTAACTAATGAAACTACAGCTTTCTATAAAGACTAACTTATTCACTCTAACTACTTGCAGGTCATATGAGTTAGATGCCAAATAGAATCCGCGCACGTGGCGACGGATATAACAGTTTAAATTCTATTAATTCAATTAGACATGTTATGATGTGGACATTTCCTCTAGACACGCCATGGAGAATGCTTGTACAACCATGCGTTGTCTGGCGGTAGCTCTGAAACTGTCTTCAAAAGTAAGTAGAACGGTTCACTTTCATTATTACAAATTAGTATGAACTCTCACCATTAGGCCCTCACTGGGAGTGAGAGCGCTGGATGTAAACGCTGTGGGTTCATATCAAACCAAGTAGCTTAGGCTCTGGAGCTTTAAATCATGGCGCTCCTCACAATATGGACTGCTCAACTGCGTCTCTATGTCTCTCATCTGGCTGAGGACTATCGCCGTCCACCTCGTAAATGGATTGTCTACATGTGGCCTCTATCTAAGCTCTGCACGGGTTTAAATACTAAAGCTATGTCTCGACCTTCCGTCCAGATTCATACATTTGATTGGTGCAGTCGCTTCAGCTCAGCCTGCAATATTAATTTATGCTTGTCATGGCCTTGCGCCAAAATCAAGGTCAATTTTACGGTCTAGACAAAATTTAAAATGCGAAACATTAACTACTAAAATCTTCAAACCCCGTGCTTTCTACTCTTATGCACGAATTTCCGAACGCCAACTAAGCGTCTAAATAAACTACCTTTACTCGCCCCTTATCTATGTTAATCAAAATCACGGGGTCGAGAACTGCTCTGTCATTCCTAGCTATACATTTATTCTGTCTCGCCCCTCCTTCTCTCCACCCATCAGAAAAAAAGGTGTTTCAAAACAAACTGTTCACGAGAAGAGCTCAAGGACAAATTACGCTGGTTATAATCAACAAGATCGTAAAAATTAACTCACTGACGTCGTGACCTAGCACGGCATTTATGATCCTAATGTGATCATGACAGCTGTGTTTTCACACATTTTTCAGGAATAAGGAAAAACACTGCCTAACTCACTTTATCAGATTTAAGATGTTTTAAAAACGTTATTTAACCGTTAGTCTTCAGAAATTAACCCCCAACTTATATAGCACAGCCTGGGGGCTGTCAAGGTCTATAAACATGCCAAATATCGCATTTTTTAAAATAAAAGTTAAGTTACGATAGTTTACCATCCGGCTTTCTCTCTCATTCTCTCTCTTTCTCTCTCTCTCTCTCTCTCTCCGCTCTCCTCTCTCTCTTTTCTCTCTCTCTCTCTCGCTTTCTCTCTCCTGTCCGTCTGTCTCTCTCTCTCTCTTTCTCTGACATACTAACTAACATAGAAAATGATTAACAGCCTTAAAACAACCTAATAAGTCAAATTCGGATGCCCTAAATGACCTTTAACAGCCCTTATAAAAACATGGTATGATCAAAAACTTCAAAATTTCATGTTAACTTACAGTCATGCAGAATTCCGTGAAGAACGGTATGTTTGTCTCCAGTGAGGGTGAAAGAAATCACACAGTTACAGTACCTCTTGCTGAAGCAGCTTACCCAACTGCCAAGCAGATTTAAACTCCCTTGACAAGTCTGTTGTGTTCGTAAATTTGCGCAGATGTCATGGTATCGACCCTGTCCTCGTGAGCAAGTGAGAAATGTTGTATGTATATATAGAAGTGTTTATCAATGCGAAATGTCTTAGACTCGCTTGTAGGCCTATATATCGACAAAATGATGGTGACCTGTATATGATAATGAAAACTTGTCTGTATGGGGGGAAAAAAAAAACGAGTTGCTGAGCTTACGGGGAGAATTCCGAGACAGGAAATTGAGAAACATGCAGCTTTCGTATAGATTCTTTAAAAATTAATGTAGTTTCCGATGGATGTGTAAAACTGAGGATATATATTTGTGTTATGCTCAGCGAGGACAATTCTCAAAGTAATTGTTGAGCCCAACGTTTTCCTCCACCCCACGTTTCTATCTGACATTCCAGGCTTTTCTTCCCCAGTGCCTTTGCTGTCTATTGCGTTCGAAACTGCGTGTTCGCTAAATAAAATGTCCAACGTGTACACCAACTCTAAGTGCAGGGAATCCAAAGATAGGGGTAAATGTGTCAGAGCTTTATTGCAGTTTAACACACACAAAAACAATCACCTTCACATGGCGTGTAAGGGCACATACTATACCATACGCGCATAAATATAATCATCATGACTCAATAACTAGGCTTTTTACATAAAGTAACATGGCATTTGGGTTATCGCATCTATTGAAACTGATGACCGTTCTGGGCCGTACACTGATAACAACGCAGAACAATAGAATTGCAAACAACAGTAAGCACTTCATTTAACGCGGCCTCAGTTCTTGTTTGTTCTATTTCCACTTTCTGAGAGATTAGAGATCGTTTAGTATTGTAGAAAAGGTAAAACAAATGCATGCTTTGGTGCTTGTTTAAAATGCGGTGTGGCACTTATCAAGCTGTACCTGTAGCGTCATTTTTTTCCCTTCGAGCTCTAGCAAATTCAGGAACGGGGCAGCAACACACCCCCAAACAGGTCATCGGCTAAGGGATTTCTCGTCCTATCGAACACTGCCATGAGTGCTGTAGTCTTTGGACTGTGCCTGATATGACTCTGAACGTCACCGAAAATCCCTGGGATGTGTTCGAGCTGTCATGTGCTTGGAGGTCTGTTGCTGCCCCGCTCCTGAATTTGCTAAAGCTCGTACGAAAACAAATCACGCGAACCGGTATCAATGTTCCTAATTTATTCTAACTCCTCATCATAATACTAAGCGTCAAACGTTTAATGTTGAATTTCTCAGTTGTGCAAAATGTGGAGTTGGAACAAATAAGACCTTAGGTCGCATTGTGTAGACAATTTTTTGAGATTATTATACTGTGATATTAACAAAGGTGATCACCGGGGTATTTTTTTTTAACATAAACTGAAACTTAGATATTGTTATTGAGAATGTGCAGTCAAGGACCATCGCACTTACTGGTTGCCTTGGCAACTGTGCGAGTTTTTTTTAGGCGTGGTTTTAATTGATTTTCATGTTCCATAATATTGTGTGAAGCACTCACGAGTAGGCATGAGATGACAGGCGTGTTCAAGTGATAGCGTGGTTTAACGAATTACTTTGATACGCAAACCGAGTATTATGTGATACAAAGGGGTCTGGCTGTATTTGTAGGCTGCCATAACGTGATGGATGGATGGATGGATGAATGGAGTGGCGGATGGATAGACGGGTGGATGGACAGATGGGTCGGTGGATGGATGGATGGATATGTGTGTGTCTGGGTGGTTGGATGGATGGACGGTATGTGGTTGGGTGGATAAATGGATGGAGTGATGGGCGGACGGACAGACGAATGGATGGATGGGTGGATGGATGGATGGGCGGGTGGATGGATGAATGGGTCATAATTGGTTGTTTAAATAAATGGATAAATGGAAGGAGGGATGGACTGACGGACAGATGAATGGATGGATGGATGGATGGATTGACAGATGGTAGGTGATTGGGTGAATAGATGGGTAAATGGATGGAGGGACGGACGGATGGATGGATGGATGGATGGATGAACGAAGTCATACATAAATATAAAGTATAGATGGAGGGACCGATGGAGAATAAATAGGTGCATAATAAAAATAATAAAATGGATGGATATTCCACTAGGCCTATTTAGTTCAGTTCTCTTCTAGTAACATTAATTGCAAAGAGTGAACTCCGACAAAGAAAACCGAAAATGAAAGTTAGGTCTAATTTGCTGCTTTGTCAGTGAATGGTGTTCCAACTGATCGATTCTGTAACAAACTGAGGACGGAGCAGAGAGAGTTTTGAATACTATTTAAGAAAATGGGGCTTTGAGTGATTTGGCGGAAGCACGCCAGAAAAATGGCTCAATAGCAATAGAAATTACTCCGCCGGTACTGGATAGAAAAAGTGCATCTCACTTAAAATCCTTTGACGTCACGGAATGGATATTAGTCTTTGTAGAAAGTGCCACATCTGAAATTATGAAATTAGGTGCCAGGCAAGAGACATGAAAAGAGAGGAAAACTGCGGTTAACAATTCACATCGCAGTTATACCGGTGGGAAAAACTATTTTTTTAAGGCAAACATTTACAGCGACTCAAAGTCAATATAAAAATAACATAATAATAAATAATAATAATCTTATCATTAAAAAAAAAAAAAGTGGCAGTAGTGGTTCACTGGGATGCAATTTTCGCTTTTTTTTTTTTCAACGCTCCAGCCAAAATGGAGGTTTCAAAGTTTCAAACAAATAATTTTCTCAGGTGTCAACAAATATAAGCCAATTTCTTCTGCATCGACCTCTTGTGTTTAATCTAGTTTCAGACATTTTTGTATAAAAAAAAAAATTATAAAAAGGTTAAATAGGCCTCTTTTTTTTATTCTCCCTTTGATAAGCTTATCGCATGGGGAGACTGTATTAATAGTCGAAGCGAGGATAAAGCAAGACTGGAATATTATGGGATATTGTCTAGATCACTAAGAGGGAGAGAGAAGGCTGGGAACATTGGTTTATCCCTGGTAATGCCAGGTACCTAATAAAAATGGTAATAATGATATAAAGTTTGTGGTAAATTTTATTTGATGCAGACATCTGATTTTCCGTAAGGCAGCACGGCCGAACGCAGTAATAATTTTTTTATTTTTAAATCTTACTTTCCACCAAGATTCTTCACTTTTTTCTTTCTAACAATCGGTACAAGAGAGGCAAATTGGAGGGGAAAGTTTCATGCACATTTGGAGGACTAATCCTTCACAAATTAGGTGTGTGGGTCGCGGTGTGGGCAGTGTCTATTGTGCTAGTGGGTAGCAAATTTTGTGGGGGCGAGCCGGAGCCATCGGTATGGCGCCTACACCAGCAATGATCAGTTTCACCCCTTACTGCTCCCCCAAAAGAACGAATGCCATTTGTGCTGCATTATCATGGTGCTCAGGATAATGAAATGCTGTTCATATGTATTTAAAAATAATTTAAAAACCGGCCATTTTCTTTCTTTCTTTCTTCTTTTCTTTAACTCCCTAATTTCTTTCTTTTCTTAAGCTTCTTTCCTTTCTTTCACTTTTCTATTCTCTAACTTCCTTTCTTTCTCTTTCTTTTTTCTTTTCTCTAACTTCCTTTCTTTCTCTCTTTCTTTTTTTCTCTGCTTTTCTCTAACTTCCTTTCTTGCTCTCTTTCTTTTTTCTTATCTTTAATTTCCTTTTTTCTTGTCTTTAATTTCCTTTTTTTCTCATTTTTTTCTTCTTTTCTTTAACTTGCTTTCTTTCTCTTTCTTTTCTTTTCTTTAACTTCCTTTCTTTCTCTCTTTCTTTTTTCTTTTCTTTAATTTCTTTTTTTTCCTTCTTTTTTTTCTTTTTCTTTAAATTCCTTTCTTTCTCTCTTTCTTTTTTTTTTCTTTTCTCTCTTTTTTCCTTTCTTTACTTTAACTTCCTTTCTTTCTTTCTCTCTTTTCAAGCCAGCAACCCTATGGAAATCCGGCGCGTATCAACATTAGCCTACACATAGGAATGGCATCTGTTGGTAAAGACATCGGGTCATCATCGATAATCCTACCAGCCCTTTGGAAATCCTATACAATTCTACGTCGAACTGACGTAGAGATGCTGTCTGGGTTCTTTCTTTTAGTTCTTTCTTTCTTTTTCTTTCTTCCTCTCTTTTCCTTTCGATCTTTCTGAAACTGAAAGACCCGTCAGATTGTTGTTTTGCTTGTGTGAGTGGACAGGCAACGTTGATTAGCCTAAGTCTATTTTGTTTAACATCGCACAGAAGGGCGGTCGGCAGGGGAGGGCAGTCGGGCTATATATATACAATTATAGAACTTGACTGTCAATCAATGTTACAATTTGACCTTTTATACAATTCACGCGGGCACATCTGTGCACGACCCATAGGCTTGTTGCAGCACACAGTAAACACACACACACAGTCACTGAGAAATGTATGCTTTTCCTACATTATAACTTGAAAAGGGGTTTAGTCTAGGTGAACGGAATAGGATTTAATCCAGTCACCTCGGGTTTAGTACAGGCCTACATGTGTAGAAGAAAGAAAAGTTGTTGTTTTTTTTTGGGGGGGGGGGGGGGGCGTGAAGAGGGAAAAAGGCCGGTACATATAATAGGCCTATGTAGACAGGTCTATAAACGAGCGTTACTGTATCAGCCGAGTATTATCTTTGCGCCTACAAAAAGAACAGAAGTACAGAAGAAAAGAAAAATAGGGAGAGGGAAGCCCATCTTCAGCACACCTCCTCCCCCCCCCCCCCACCCCTCCCCCCCAAATAAAACCTACTTTTCTTAGCACCACCCCTTGGGGATTAGAATAAGATGTAGAGTGGGCAAATTATTTGTGTAATAAACTTAGTATAATTTAAGGGGAATGAAAATTATGTGGGGCCTTATGAAAGAAACAGAAAGTGGCAGTTATTGCTGATAATGTAGTAACTTTTAATAGTTTCGCGAGATTACGATCATGGGAGATTTTCAAAGAACTGAAAAGACATGGGCGTGATCGAAATGTAACGTACGCTGGCGCGAAGTATCAAGCCGCGGCAATATCCCAGACTTATTAATCTCTTGTAAAATAATATTTTTTTTATAAACTGCTAATAAAATGCCCCCAAAAATGGCATTGGTCAAATCTGTGATAGTGATTCCGAATAAATTTATTTCTTTCAGGTCTATATTTTTTTTTTAAATGTCAATTCTGTTATCTAATCATACTACTCAAGCGAGTACTCTTTTCAGATGGTATCGATTTTAGGCAATCCAATCCACAGCAGAAGTTAAAAACTTCGCCAAGCGAATCTTCGTGAACGAACTTGTTAGTGGGAGAGCATAATAGAACTGTACTGCTATTGAAATAATTTCTTTCTGAAATTTCGAATTCTGGCACGAACAAGGATGGATCTTGCAGTTGACAGCCCCATGGTGATTTCACTGTCAGTGACTGCTGTTTTAGCCGGCATCGCCCTCCTCCTGGGTCTG
Source organism: Onchidella celtica (assembly GCA_963931925.1). Lineage (NCBI taxonomy): Eukaryota > Metazoa > Mollusca > Gastropoda > Systellommatophora > Onchidiidae > Onchidella > Onchidella celtica. The sequence continues at coordinate 43,099,119 of OZ007580.1, forward strand.
GTAGTGCTGGGGAAAGGGCAGCCGAAAGTAGAACGATGGGTGTTGTCATGGCTTATCTTTAATGCACAGATTCATTTTCTGTTGGTATGTTTGTTTGAAATGCACAATACAGTTTTTGGACTTACATTTTATGCAATGTTAGTGAGTGAAATACATTGCTGAATGTGGGTTGCTGTGGTGAACAGGTTTTTATAATTCATATAGAATCTAGATTAGATCTACTAGCCTTTGTTAGAACTGCAACTGGTCTCCGTATAAGATATGTTGCAGTTAACTAGATCTAGATCTAGATTCTAGATCAAGATTTAGGCCTACACTGGGAAGAAGTACCATATATGAGTTACACAACTTTATTTCTGCACCTATTTCGTGTTCTGTGTGTTAATCCCCGGCCTCTCATTTACTATATATAAAACATAGGCCTAGATCTACATCAAGAGGAGTAACTTGCCAAAGGGCACCGCCCCTCTGCGATCCCATTCCCATGCACACTGACACTCCGAAAGTCACGTCCTTGTAATATCCTTATTGTGTGACTCAAATAAAACTCCTACCCTACACTGTATTTGAATGGCATTATGTTAGGATTTTATTTTGTGCTGTCGCCTGTTGGCACCACTTTACCAAAACTAAAAGTAAATCTGTTAGTTACAAAACTACAAGTTTCTGGAAGAGTTTTGTATCCTGACCACTCTGTCCTTATCCCTGCGCCGTAAACCTCTTAATCCCAAACCATACCCCTTATCCTTTGAGCCAGAAAACAAAGAGAAAATATTGTTGAGACCGTTTATAAAGCATTCAAAGTGGTCAGGACATTATACAGAACTCTTTCCCAATTTTTTATATTAAATGTATCTAGTTCTAGATAATATAATTCCATGTACCATTTATAGATATTTATTTAAGAGATTGGTAATTATGTGATGTTATTCTTTTTTACCTTTTCTGTCAGTCAGTCAGAGATATTTATCAGGAAAATGCTTCCTGAATGAAGGACCCTGGCTCAGATTAGCATTTTGTCATTATTAATAATTTTCATTTCAAAGGATATCAACGGAGGCTGCGGTAATTGTGCTTCCTCTGTGAGGTCATTTGATGATAGTGGCAAAAACATGGATTTTAATGTTATAAAAATGACACTGGTACCATGTGGATGGAGAAAGTTGACTGAATGTAATGTATGCAGTTTTTTTATTTTTACAATTCTTGCTTGCAGGAAGGATCCTTTATTGCATTGTCTCTGACTGGCACTGTCAATTCATCAGACCATTTCACAGCATTACTTTGTAAGTTATGACTGATCAGTCAAAGTGAAAATTGCATGGCTGGTGAAAGTGAACATTTCAAATTACAAAAATGTGTTAAGATTTGCATGGAAAGAATATTTTATCATTTGAATTTTGGCATCTTGGTGATAGCATCTCATTAGTGGGGTATTGGTAACTCTTTACCCTCCTAGAAAGTTGAAAACTGAGAAAGATAGATTTAATATGGCTGAGCTCCTATTATATAATGATGGCAAAGAGCATGCAGTTTTTGTTTTGGTTTTCAGAACCTTAGAGTGACATTTATTTCTGTATCTCTTTAACTCATTCCCTAAGGTAATTTTTGGAGATGTGGATGGTAATTCCCAACACTATCCTGGACTATCCAGGTTGAAATTTAGGGGTGGTTCCTAGATGTTTCTTCTTTCACTCAGTATGAACACAGGACATTTATATTAATTATTCTACATCAAAGTAAAGGAAAATCAATGAACCAGAATAGGATTCGATAGTTTGAAAAGTTGGCACAGACATTAGTGTCAGAAAATCAGTGTACACTCAAGCCGAAAATTGCCACAAGTTTAGGTCACTCTTCACATGTGTGGCAGGCAGTCAATAGGACTGATTTTTAGGATAAATGCAGTTGCAACAAAATTTGAAATTTTACACTAAATTGAAAGCTTGTTTAAGGAGTCAGTCATGTTGTACTTGTAGATACCTTATATATTAAGGGTGCTCTGCAATCCTTTCTCACATCAGCATTTCTGTAGAAATTATAGCTTTTGATCTGCTGATTTGTGCTTGGGAAAGACTAGCTGACTGATTCTGTGCTGATCTTTAATTTGTTAGCTATAGATAGGTGAACGATTTGCATATGTCAGCACTATAAAAGACGGTTTTATATGAATTTTCTGTTTTTTTCATTACATAGGGAAGGAGTATGGTAAGGCAGATGCCCGCTGGCTAGTATCAGACCCTACCATTGTCTCCCTGGAAATTCTGACAGTTTTCATCGCTGGACCACTTTGTTTAGTAGTCTGCCACGCAATATTGACAAAGGCCTACTACCGTCACTATGCACAACTTACTCTATGTGTCTGTGAGCTGTATGGAGGTAAGCATCCTGTGATGTAAACACAGAGCTCTCTAGATAGACTAGAAGAGGAAGTATATCAGGGGTCACTGTGCACCCTATGGTGCCCTAAGGTGAGACAAAAGGAGGGCAAGATTTCAACAAAAAAGAAAAAAGTTGGAAAAACGGTGCACACTTGTTGTGTACTATATTGGTGTGGGCTGTAATTAATAGTTGCTTGCCCTCCTTCTGCTTGCAGTGGCCCAGCCCTAGTTGACCACGCAAATTGGCGTCATCTTTTAGTGGTTGGAAGAGAGGTGGCGCAGTGGAGTGCCCTTTCTCGTCTATTGACCAGCTGTATGGATTTAAATCATTTCTTCCCATATTACTACATTTCATGAAAGTCCATGACAGAAGAACTTGCTTCAAGATGATGTGCTTCGAATTACTAATCCAAAAGCAATTAATTTCTAAATTGGTGTAAAATGTCGGTATAAAATGTTTTACAATTTATTTTCCATGGAAATTCGGTTTTCAGTTTCATTGTACAGATGATTTCTGGGACTTTTTTAAGAATTCATCGTAATGTTTAGATTTATTTATGTCTTGTAGAATATTATTTTCTGGCTGTGTCTGGGGTACTCTAGCATAATTGCAAAGCCAAACAGAGAAAATGCTGGCACTGTCAATTCATCAGACCATTTCACAGCATTACTTTGTAAGTTGTGACTGATCAGTCAGTGTGAAAATTGTATGGCTGGTGAAAGTGAACATTTCAAATCACAAAAAGGTGTTAAGATTTGCATTGAAAGAATATTTTATCATTTGAATTTTAGCATCTTGGTGATAGTACCTCATTAGTAGGGTATTGGTAACTCTTTACTCTCCTAGAAAGTTGAAAACTGAGAAAGATAGATTTAATATGGCTGAGCACCTGATGTATAATGATGGCATAGAGCATTTGTGTTACCTGAGTTGTGTTATGGTACAGTTCCCTAAGAAGAACCTACTTTCCTGGTTTAATGACAAATAATCTCAAAACAGTTTGCATATTCACTGCGTTGTCTTTTTTCTTTGTTTTAAATGACTCCTAGATCGATAACCATGCATAAAATGTCCTGTATGTGATTGAAACTCAGTATTGCCTGTCATACGAAATAATGAATGGATGAAAAACAAAATAATAACTTGTATTGGCTTATTTTGTGTGCATGTGGGTGGATGTGAAGTAGTGGTGCAAAATTTAATTTTTTTATGCACAGGCTTAAAAGGCGCGCCTAGTGGATTTTAAAGCTTCCTCCTGCGGAGGGCGAATTGGGCCTTCAGCCCATATAACTAAGGGTTTAGAATAATAAAAAAAAATGAATGTTATTGAGGAAACAATTTATTGGAGTAAACAATAAAATAAAAGCTATAAAATTGAACTATCACAATCAATTTGAGATCATTGTGAGACAGCAGGGTATTCTTTAAACCAAGACCCACTGTACCAAGACGGTGCAATCGATCGTTAAATACAAAGGCGAAGAGTTCCGCCGCGTGCGTTGTCTGCTAGACTGACCCAGCGCATATGGTGTGCCCAGCCATGGCTCAGTTAGCAAAGATTTAATGGTGGCATGAAGTAAACAGTGATATTTTCTTCATGTCCCATTGGATGAGATGAGGTTAATAGACTACCAAGAACTGTGCAATAGATCATCTATTCAAAGAATTAATTTATTGATTAAAGCTTATAAATGAGTATAAACTGCAAAACTTTTAATGAAGTTCTTACATACATAAAACCAAAGGGCAACTGTACAGGTACATCTTCTAATCTTTTGAAAAAGTGTAGGGATAACCAGGGTAGCGGAACAAGAGGAATGAAGTAGGAAAAGAGACCAGATGGGCCATTATTTAAATGATTAAAGCAAATAAATGGGTATAAAGCACAAACTTTGAATGAAGTTCTCACATAGGCCTACATCAGACCAGAGGGGAAATTCACATCTAATTTTATGAAAAAGTGTAGAGATAACCAGGGTGGCAGAAAACGGGTAATGAAGTAGGAAAAGAGACCAGATGGGCGATTAAAAGAACTCAACAAAATCCAGCTGCAGTATTCTGATGATAATGAACGTTGAAAAAGTGTTACTCATGTTGCAGCTTCTTCAGTTTTCCAACTTTCTTTCCTGAAATTTTCTGTTTTTGGGGCACTATTTCTGATTGAATTTCTATTTCTTGAAGATTAATAAGGAGAAAGGAAAGAAAGAAACAACAACAACAAAATACTTCCTTATAAGAAATTCGGGATGATCAAGTGGAAAAGTTCATTCACATAATTATTGACTGTACATATGGGATTCCTTAGCTTTGAAAAAGTTTATCAGTATTTGATCGATGACGTTTTACGGCTTCCTCAAACAAACAAAAAGACGATGCCCTTATACCGAAAGTTGAATTAGGAATTAGATTTTTACGCCCCTCCCTCTCCACAAACACAAACACACAGCTGATGATCTCCATAGCACACATGCATTAGTCCAAACACAAAAACATTGGGACCGTATGAGGAGTGCAAAGGTGTATATGTCTGAAGTCCAATTTACTATAATTGACATAAACTTCAAGACGGCAAACAGCCTTGCAAAGTGTTGATTTTGATCAACACGTACGACGAACAGCATGCCTGTGTTAACGATTGTACGTGCCGGACTATTTTTAGAAACTACTGGCTCGGCGGACGGAAGTGCTTGAATTGCACCGTCTTGGTATAGTGGGTCTTGGGTTTAAACCAGCAGGCAGGAAGTGTTGACATCACGGATTATGTGCTCGTGAAAAAAAAGGAATCGGATTCTCAAAGCAAACTCAAAAAAAAAATACTTTCTCACCATTTCGAGCCTCCAGATGTAGAAAACAAACTTCTGCAGGGCAAAATTATCAAAATTTGATGTAAATCTGAGTTGTCCGAGTCAGTATGTGAACACACAGACAAATACACATGTGCTTTTATTTATAATTGTAGATGAAGTACTATTTTATCTCTTTACTAGGCTGGATGACATTTTGTCCAGAATGGTTGACAGGCTCCAAATATCTGGACACAAGCAACTTCATGTTTTTGTGGGTCTATCTGGTGTTCTTCAATGCCCTGTGGGTGGTTATGCCACTTCTTCTCATGTATCAGTCCTGGATAGACATGAAGGCAGCTTTCTCTGCCCAGGCTAAATCTGTCACCGCTGGAGGAAAACCTGAGAAACGTACTTACAATCCACGAGGCAGAAAGGACAAGTAGAGACCCTCGGGCAGCAAAGATCTTCAACTTGACAAGTAACTCAGAATCTGTGAAAACGTTGAAAGCTAGAAGAGTGGAGAAAATGTTCCAAATACCAAAACTCAAATTCATTTAACTTAATATGAGTAAAGAAATGGAAAGAGTTCCCGATAAAGGGAACTGAAAAGTCTGGACTACAAAATACAGATACATGAAATTTTATGCCTTTGTATTTGTGTACATTATAGAAATTGTATCCACTAAAGGGTGTATTCATTAAATTAAACGAAAAGTCTGGACTAGAAAAGGCACCGTTACCTGAAATTTTATTTATTTGGGTTTTTTTGGTAAATTATTGAAATCATATCCACCTTCATAATTCAAAAGCAGTTTTAGTTAGATTTTTTTCAAAATGTCATTTCCTCACATAAAATGGAGTGATGAAAAGTTAAGATTAGAATTGCCATGGCGTTTGAAAAATAATCACTGTAAATGCATTGTTATGTTGTGAATGGTACAGCAACTGTATGTACATGAAAAGCGAGATCAGATTTTTCCATAATGTAAAAAAATAATTACCGAATCCCCATTGGCGTATTGCCAAATGTTGCAGCAACTTCCTGTATTGTGTAGAATATTGGTGAATATGTTATAATTATAATGCCTGTTTTTTATTACTAGCATAACGCAGCAATTTACATTTAAAATCTGCATGATCACACCATGGCTTTTAATCTTCCCTTAAGTTTGTGCCAGTTATTCATGCTGAATTCTCAGTATGTTTTGTTGTGAGAACTTTGGAATCTGATAGAAACCAGCGCGTTTATTCTCTTTATCTAATTTTTTAATAAAGTTTTCATACTTTGATTTTTTTCACCATATGGGCAGAAAATGTTGGGGTTGACAGTGTCAAGTCTTATTTTCTGTTACCTTGTAGTATTTTTATAGTTCCGACCAGTATTGTTTTTATATAAAATGTGCCATTTTGAACAGTCACACAATTTCTTGTGACTTTTTTTGCTTCCATGGTTTTTATACATGAATAATTTTGTCCTCATTTAGCATTTTTTCCTTAAGTTTTGAATTAGTCTAGAAATGTTAATTAGGTCGTAGTTGTTTTTTTTTAGCAGAGTAACTGTCACAAATCCCAGACTGGGAGATGTAATAAGTATGACAGGACAACAATCACGAACAACAAGTTTAACACTTAACAGAACAACCCATCAGACTCACACATTTATTAAACATAATTATACATATAATAGCGCAATTACATACATTATATTATTGAAATGCACTGCCGTACAACGGCCTTATCCTCACACACACTCTCCCTCGGATCCACAATCCGGTAGTTACTCCTAAAGGCACTTCGGCCTCAGCCTCTCCCCTCAGGGTCTTAATAGTACATTAATAATTTACTGGCACCGCAGTCTCTCAATATCCCCTTCCTATTGTCATACACCTTAACACTCCCCTAGCACCTCAGCAGGGCAATAACACATTATTATTTCCATAGCCATCAACATGGCAACAATATAGTATCAGTTCACTAGCCTATCAACATGGCAACAATATAGTATCTCATTCACTCTCATATCTACGTCCCTGTCCGTGGCCTGACTGCCACGACTTTATGTGCCTCTACTGTCCTGCACTGACAGCCTCGCTTCTGGCCTATGTGCGGCCTCCGGCCCTATGCTGGCCTATCCCTTGTGCTCATCGAGGTGGCTCTTCGGCCCGTCCCCGACACCAGTCATAACTGGAAAGACTCTCACTAGTCTTCTCGACTGCTTCCCTTTATGTCCGCCCGATGGGCTTTTATTCACAGGTCCGATCCCTAGGACCTTCTAACTTGCAGTGATAGTAATACCGCGCTTTCGCCTCCTTCAGACCCCCCCCCACTCATGACATGCACGACTTTTCTTCCCTGTCTCCGTGCGTTAATTTTACTCTCCTCCTTTCCCCCCGTAATTATTAACTATCGCTCACTCCACTCGTGACATCATCCCCCACCCCAAAAAAATTAATGCAATTAATTTCAAATCGCATCAAGATGACTGTCAACGAGTGAGCCTGAGCAATACCTACATTAAAAATGACCTACCAGTTCCCCTAGTATATAGAATACCGAAATCAGGGGAAAATATGGGGATCAATATGGCCTGCAATATGCATATATGTGTCACATCATGAATAGCTAACTAACCACAATACTTAATACAGAATCAAAAACCATTCAACCTATCAACCATTCTTCATATCATATTTATAATGTCAATATTTTAAAGTCGACTTATTCACACAGATCCTGTCAATGTTCCTGTCCTCAGATGTATAAGCTGCTGAACTCCTGCCCTAGGCTCGACTAAGGTAGTCGGCGATATGATTGCTGGTTCCTGGAATTGGTTGAATAACGAAGGTATACGGCTGCAAAGCCAATGCCCATCTAGACAAGCGTGGGCTGGACGAACGATTCTTCGACAAAAATGTCAGTGGCTTGTGGTCTGTCTGGATACAAAATTCTCGTCCCATGAGATAACGTCCTAGTTTCTGGACGGACCAGACAATGGCAAGACACTCACGCTCTATCACAGAATACTTTCTTTCTCTCTGCAATAACTTCCTACTGACATAACATACAGGATGGAGACATTCGTTCTTCTCCTGTAGAAGACAAGCGCCGACACCAGAGTCCGACGCATCCGTTCTGAGGATAAAATTAGATCGAAAATCGGGTAATATCAAAATGGGTGATGTATAAAAGGTCCTTAAATAAGTGTTTGTGCAGTTAACAGAAAGGATTTGTAATGACCTGTGCAATGTGTAAAGAAGTTCACTTTAACTGAAATTATGCAAAGCTCTCAGGGTCTCCAGTAAAATATATTTTTGTCAAATCCATGTCCCTGCAAGAGCCTCTTTGCCATAGATGTAATTTCAAATGGGGAAAACTAATTTCCTGTCTTATTTAATCCCTTTGAAAACTGAGCAGGTAGGTTAAAGAATAAGAACAACCTATTCTTATTTTTGTTTAGATCTCTCATTGAGTGTTGTTAGTCAGCATAATATATGTCGATAGTGTCAGGAGCAAACCGGCCAAGTCAAAATTAGCAAATTTTACAGGAGAAACAAAAAACTGCCGCTAAAACTAATGGGAAATGGACCTAGCTGGTTTGATCACATGCTTATTTTGAGCATTTCTACTGGATAATGGTAACAGCTACTTTTACCTATGATGCAGGATTCCAGGCTTCATAAATTGTCCATGTACTATGTAAAGTAATGTGAAATTTTTGGACTTGGCCGGTTTGCACCCGACACCATCGATGTAATCTTACTTTTCATTCACATTTCATATGAGTAAATACTGTTGGTAACAATAGGTTCACAGACTGTTTGTGTCAGTGGTTATTTGGGACAGATTTTAGCAGAAATCTCTGGCTATGATCAGTGAGTACGTATGAACTAGAGAGAGAAATCACTATTGTTCTATTTGTGTGGAGGCACCACGAAACTGCTGTTACCATGAAGCGAAAAGTAGGTCAAAGTGGTGAACATTGTCGGTTTTCATGAGAAGTAAGAGCTTACTAGCAGCTTTAGTTTCAATCAACCCAATAATACATTGTATTAACAAACCACAATAGGTAAGGCTGCACACTCTCTTTGGTGAAGATGGCTCCTTCCAGTTCTTGTTACCATAATGACCTAGTTTCACGATTTGGCAGAAGTGATTTGTTACAATACACACATGCTCTCTGCTGTAACACAGCCTTTGTCTCTTTGCCACTTTGCTGTGTGACAAAAGGGAAGCAATCCTATTATCTTTGTAGTTACATGCCCAGGTTTTACCTGTTGTTTTTTTTACATTGTCTATATATTAAGTTTGTTCTTTTGTTCATTTTGAGAACAGTTTTTGCCTCTCCTGATTGGGAGTACTTTTTCCAACAGTCTGTGGAAAATGTTTGTCATGAATTTCAGAATCTGTGTTCTTCAACTACAGTATGCTTGTATTGGTTGATTTTTTAATATTTAATATTTTTTAATTCCAGTATTTTGATTCTTGATCAATAGCGATGCCCCAAATTTTTGCAAATACATTTAAATTATCATTTTATAGTCATCTAATTATTTGCATAGATGAGGACTATGATTGAACATCAGTAACAACAACAAATTATACAAAATGAACAATTTAGAAGATAAGTAAATCTGTAAAAATCCATGTCTGTGAATTTGAGAGGGTTTATAAAAATTTGCATTTTGGTGGTTGATTTGAATGCAAGGTGTAGAATTTGTGAGTGAAAATATTGCTGTACAATGTCGTCTTTCATATCAGATGTTGCTCAAATGTTTACAAGAAACACTAATGTCCATGATTTTATAAAATTGGAATCAGTTATGATGTGTAGTGCAGTCTTAGAATTACAAAAAATAGTTGCATATCTATATCGTCTTTGAAATTGATATAAGCCTGTTTTGTTTTTTTTAATAAAACTTGAGAACTTTTAAACCTTTAAGACTTGGCCTTTTAGGTGTGAAATATTTATCCAAGCTCCTCTTTGAATAAACATGTAGAAAGTACATTACCTGCTTTAGTTTCAGAGTATAGATTTACTGCTGTCAGTTTTTGCCTCTTGTGTGAAATCCAAGGCAAACTGCTGCTTTTACCCACTTTCTGAACATGAATTTTTGACAGCCATGAAATGCACATTACTACATGACCTATAAATCAAAGTGATGAACATCATAGGACATTTTAACATTATCAAGGGCTCTTACACTTTTTTTTTAGTTTGTGGAACTGAGCATTGCATTCTTTACAAGTAATAGAACTTCAAATTTTCAACAATTAATAAAAAAAAACTATTTTTTCCTCTCACATTCCAGAGGGAGAAAAGAGAAATACATGTATTGTTTTTGTAGTTGCTATTGCTCACGGAATTCCCATAATATGAAACTTCTTGTTTATCTTCATACAAACTCAGTAATTATTTTTTATTGTAAAAAACTGTAAATGACTATTTTTTAAAAATGTGTTATTCAGATTTTGTTTAATTTCCCATCTGTATGGATATGGTTAGGATAGTTAAAGTGTCCGGTGGCCTTTCTTCTAACAGTTCAGGCCAAGGAGTGTACTTATTTGGCAATTTCTGCCTCCATCAGTATATGTTATATGTTGAAGTTTTTAATGTGTCTCCATGCTGAATTGTTCTCGTTGATACATTACTATGTTATACAATATTATTTTTGAATATTTTACCCTCAGATGAAAAGAATAAAGGTTGTTTCTGAATACAGACACCTTTTTACACTATTACTGATTTGGAAAGATTGGCTTGCCCCTTTTTTTTTGTTTTTCTTTTAATGATGAAATTACCTGTTTAGAAGATTTAATTTTGCTGAATCTTGGAGGTTCTAGATATTTATGGTTTTCATCTCACACACTCTATTTCCTCTGATTTTACATGTAAAACATTCCTTTTCAATAATGTAACTGAAGATATGATAGTTAATTTGACAACGGGTGGTAACTAAAACAACAAAAAAAGTTAAAGCGCAGTCTTAGGGCTGAAAGTGAAACATTTTTTTTTTAAAGTAAAAAAAACCCATTGAACTTGGTCTGAACAATGCACCAATAGCAGCTAATCAGTACATGCTTACACACTATACACATCTTACTATAATTGAGCTAGATGGTGAACATGTAATCAGCTAAAGCTTCGCAAGTACCCGATCAGAAACTATGAAATCTGGTTGAGTAGAAAAGTTTGATCAGAAATTTCGTCATTCCTGGACTCTAGGTTTTCACTATTCTACATAATGCTATTGGTAGGGCACCATGATGTTTTATATTATAAACTATAGCTGAATTGTGAATTATACCTCAGTATTTTCTCTTTGGCTTCATAATTAGACTATCATCCCTTACCAACAGGCTCTATTTGAATAAGAGTGGCTGTAAAACTTACACCAGAGAGTATTGTTTGTATAGAGAGGTTTCACTATTGGTTCATTTGCACTGCGAGACATGGGAGGCTCTGCGAAACCAGTTAGCATGGAGCGGAAAGTAGGTCGCTGTGGTAAATAATTCCCGTTTGTGCATTTCCACGGGTTGTAAGAACTTAATAACGACTCAAAATAGTTTCAGTTCACCCAAAAATATGAACAAACCACAGTAAACAGATTTGCACACTATGTTTGGTGAAGAAAGTCTCTTTCAATTCTTCAATTTCTTGTTTACCGCAGCGACTTAGTTTCGCGATTTGGCAGAAGTGAGATCTCTCTATAAATCTATACTCTCTGCTTACACTGAAAACTCCATGACAACCATTTTTTTTGTTTTTCAAACCACCTAAGAATATTGGGGCCAATCCACCATGCCCAGAGGTTATTCTTGTACTTTCAAATTACAGGACTGCACACAAACCTTGCTTGCACTTAAACTAGACTGGCCTTTGTCCTTAAACCTGGCAGGAATTTAATTTTTTTTAAATAATATCTCATGCTTCCGGTTCCGAATTTCTAAATCAATACATGTACTACATTGTATATCATTGCTATACACCAGATACGACTAAACCACAAAAAGTGTAACCTTCAAGATTTTTATGCAGGTTACAACTGATACTCAGATCTCAGTTAAAGCAACCAATACTAGGGCATCTATTTTTCACAAAAATGTATTTTTCTGAATCTATTCATCCGTGTGTGGTGTCCTCTTTTGGCTTTCATTTGATTGCCTTTTCAAGAGGGTAGTTTGGTGCACTTCTCTCTTTAACAGGTACAGCAAGCATAGTGCATTGATGCACTGAGAGACTGCATTTAAGAGAGAGAAAGACAGAGGCTGACAGACATGGAGAGACAGACAAAAGGAGAGAGGAGGGATAGGGAAAGAAAGAGAGGGGTACATGGGGAAGAGTGGAGGGCAGAAGCAGGTTTATCCCGCACAGTGCCTGGAACCTCGGCTAGTCGTCCCCTTAGAATGACAAGGCTCTAACATCCCTCCATCAGCTTTTGAGAAATTGGTGATCAAAGTTTCATGTGCTCATAAATTTGAGAGATATGGCTCGTTTTTCTTTTCAGTAACAATAACCAGTTACACATCAAATCCGCTTGATACTTTGACACACAATTGAGAAGGCCTGTAGAAGTAGTGTGTCGTGTGTAACTCAGTTCAGCCAAGAAGTGGAGATAAAACCTCGTCATTTTAAGGGAATGTAGTACATGTACAGGACAGCCCTCTAAAAGATGTAGGGCAGATAAAATTGGCCGATCTACCGATTGATCACCACTTGTCAGTACTAAACACATCAATAAATAAAGAAAAAACAATAATTGCTATCAGAGTCATTTATTTTATTCAGTGATTTTAAACAGGCCTTGAAAGTTTGTTTTTTTAAACTGTTGCTTAGCTTAGAAACAAAATCAATACAGCATCACATTTTATCATCTGGAACAAAATGGAAAAGATGTACAAAAAAATAAATGAAAGAAAAAACAATTGCGGCAACTCAAAATTTGGAAAGGGCAGCTGTAATACTGAAATGTTCGTTTAAGTTTGAAGATGACTGTGTAATTTGAAAGCGACTCCAGCAAAGAAAAGAATTGTTCAAACGTACAATCAGAGGTTTACCGTAAAATTTCTTTCTTTTCTTCAACTTTTTCGGCTTACACTACTTATAGTGAGCAAAAATACTTGGTACGTCATACAGAGATGCCTTTCTGATATTCTCAAAACAAGAGGAATTCTCATTGAAATTTTGAATTTTCATCAGCCTCTCATAAATAACCACAAGCTGTGTAATCAATATGACAAATAAAAAACGGATTATATAATTTGTATTTTGCTGTATGAGTTTGCTAATAAATTTGACCAAAAACAGAAGCTGACAGCGGAATTTCTCGGAATAGTAGAATATTGGCATCTCTGTTGACAGGAAGTTAATTACTTCAATCAAACTCTTGAACTTTTCTGTCACAAATTATTTTTCATAAACTTTTTCCTCCCAGAAAGTAACAATGTCATATTTATGTGAAATGTTCCAGTTAGCACAAGTGTGAATAAATTCATGTTTTTGCTAAAAATCTTCTTCATTGTGAGATTTGCTAGTGATTACATCAAATTCTTTAAGCTGAATATTTCCTTCACAAGCGGTCTTTCTAGATTTAAATTCACAAGAAAACAATGTACAAGTTTTCCCTATGCTGTTTAATACTGTCCAGGAAGACAATTATTACAATAGAAACAAACAGCAAATTCTTTACCGATGAATCTAGAAATGGTGATCAAGTTCTTAAATGTTGCAAAATTTCAATATAATTCCTTAAGTTTTTTTGCTCTCCCTCTGACACTATATTGAACAATCCAATTGATTTGTTTCATTTGATGTCATAGAACTTGCGCTCCTTCGAAATTTTGAATTCAATTTCCAGTTTCGTCGGAGGCTCAAAGGCCTTATAATTTGTCCTCCTACGAGTTTCAATTCTCCTTACGTAACTTTTGCAAAAGCGTACACTCAGCCACTAGAGGGCGAGATGCCATGTGGCTAACATCCCAATCTTCAATGAAACAAACCAAAAAGCCTCTAATCAAATAACTGAAGTGCAACTTTCATCAGTATTCAGCTTAACACAGCAAGTTCCCAAACAGCTGAAAGCCAGAACAATGTGGACACAATGCTAATTAATAATAAGTTACTACTGGCCATCAGGGAAATTATCTCTGTAACAGTTTCTGATCTTGAGATCTTGAAACCTGCTGTGTACAACTGAATCATTTGTCTCATTACAGTCACTTCTGACTCCGTGGGGAAAAAAAAAAGCAGCTTTTTGTTGTTGGTATTGTCAGGTAACCATGGCAATGTCCAAGCCTGCTGGAGAATCAATCATATCTTGAAGCGAACTATTTAGCTTAGATCAATAACTAGAGCACAGGGAAATATGGGAATGACCTGGGGCAAACTGAGAGACCACTTCTTGCCAAGTAGTAGTGGTAAAAACACAGGTTTTGGGCTGAATATGCACAATGTATTGTACTGATTTACATAACTCTTTGCCAGGGTGTACCAATGTATATCTCATAGATGAAAACTGGCAAATATGACGAACAAGGAAAATCACATGTGGCACACAGAAGCCTTTGTCTAAAAGCAAAGTACGTTGTGATTTTTTTATACCCTTTTCATTTCACTAAACATCTTGAATACAAAAGACAAGAACACGTCTTCACGTGGAATATCCATTTCAAACTGGCTACAACATTATTTCATTCTTCTTAATATCAGTTCAATTTGGATTTCTTGAACACGGGATGGTCTCAGCGGAAATTTTCATCCAGTAAAGGAAACAAAGTTTCAGTTTGGTTGGAATCCTCTAAAATGAAGATAATTTTCATCTATAATGTCTGAAATTCCATTTTGTCTGCTAAACTCCTTTGCTCAATATTTTCAGTTTAATGAAGCATTTTGTTGTGAATAATGAAATATGTGTTTAGTGGCCCTTATGTGGTATACAAAAGACAGCGGAACAATAAAATTACTTGTTCAGTGTGGCTGAAGGAAAAGGAATAAAAACACAAAGTTTATGATTTCACAAATCCCACTTGCGAAAACTGTATTAAGTGGACCACGGAAAACAGTGCAACTGAGCTATCCAACTCAAAACCTATGCTTACGTACTGTTTCAATGTCTTCAGTTTGCCAGTGGGAAAGACTAAACATGCAAGATGCTGTTCCCTCCAACTTATAAATACTTTTTAACAAAATTTATCAAACAATACTGACAAAAAAATAGTTTAAAATTATGAGCATTAGACTAATCGTCCCCTCTTAAAATGACGAGGTTCTATCTCCACATTTTGGCTAAACTGAGCCACACACTACAAACTAACTTCCACGGGCCTTCTCCATTGTGTGTCAAAGTATCAACAGGATTCAGTGTGTAATTGTATTACTAAAAAAGAAAAAAAGGCGTACATGAATCATCAAAAGCTATGAAACTTGAATCATTAATGTCTCAAAAGCTGATGAACAAGAGTTAGAAACTTGTCATTCTTAGGGGACGTATTGTGATTATGCTGTCTTTTTTTTTTTTTTTTTTAAATTCAACTGGAGAGGGAAGGGCATCTGGCAAGATAACGAGAACAAGATTTCAGATTTAAAGCCTTGTTGCTCAGTGTGTGGACTCGGCACTGAGCCAAAATAATGCTGGGCTCTCTTTTCTCTCATTCTCCGGTAAACCAGCAGACTGGGACCAACATGTAAAGCACATGAAAATTATACAATGGCACAAATCAGAGGTTATTCGCTGCAGGACTGAGATGAAGTGCAAGGTCAGGGAAAGCTCATGTACAAATGGACAGGACACATTTGGAAAAAAAAAAAAAAGGGACTCAAAACTATGGAAAAACTGTTGGGCATTTTGGCACATACCAGAAAAACAAAATCTGGCCTCCTTACCCCAAATTTTGTCAAATGATTTGAGATTCAGCAAGACTCAAATGGCAACTACAGGTCCAGTAAAAATTTTCTTCACATGTAGTATCAGTGCTATCACACTGACCTATTTTCAAAATTTTAACAGGTCTGTGACATAGTTCTGAAGTATTCTCACAACCGCCAGTGTCCCCTTTCATTAACCATTAGAAGTAATAGAAGACAATAGTGCCCATAATCAACCCAATTATTTAACAGTGAAAAAGACGATGGGGCTGGTGTCATGGTCTTGTAGCTAATCAGAATGCTTGTTTCATAAAATCTATGGATCTGTTCATGCCAATGCGGATCTTCCTGCTGTTGTACCATTTTTTGTCCTGTGAACCCATGTCTTTCTGGACGAATACCATCCAAAATAACCCCCGTCTCCAAAGGATTAAGAAACCAGCTACACAGCATTTATAATTCCTCACATTTGCCCCATGTGTCAAGCTGTCTGTATTGTCTCACCATAGGGATGTAAGTAGCCTTTCAGTAAAAAGGAGAAAAAGCCCAAATTGAAAATCCCTGCATGTGCAATTGCTGCAGTGGAACAAAGATACACTGTATTTAAGATACTTAGTGTAAAGTGATGGTATGATGTTTCATAAAAACATCAAATTTCAAAACCAGACTTAATAAATTATTATAAGTTTATCTCTGTTTGTCATCATCTTACACTCTATGGTTAACAAGAACTTTGAGAATGTCTCCCACAACTAAGACCAAAAAATATATTTTAAAAAAGCAATGAAAACCTAAATTCTCTCTCAGAACTGAAATTGACCTGTGGTTATGCCAGCAGAGGAAGAGACATTTCATTTTGTTCACCTTGATATGATATCGCACATATATAATCTACATGTAAATATCCCACAGCATCTTTGGTCAGTGGTTAACTGGCTATATGAGGTAGGCCTACAGTTGTATGAATGTTATGGAATGAACGGCAAAGATATGTCATGTTAAAATATGTTCTCACTATTATCAACGTCGAATGATTGTTGCATATCATTACGTTCATAGGCCAATTGTCTAACTCATTTTTCATCACTTTACAGGACAGATGAAAAACTGTTTCACCGTAGGTGGTCAAAACTATGAGACCAACAATTCACATTTTAGAGAAATCATTAGGAGTGAAACAGACGAAGGCTGGTGTAGGTGCCAGACAGGGGCCTCTCCGCCCATAAATTTTCCTTCACCGTAGCAAGATAAGGCACTACCCACACAGCAACCCAGCAGGATGCACAGGGCAGTGTCTACTGTGCTAGTGTGAAGTGAATTTACAGGCGGCAAACCACCGGTCTGGCGCCTACACCAGCCTCCGTCTGTTTCACCCCTTAGGGCTATCTCGCTTTTGACTTAGGCAGTTTGGTTTTCCGCCTTATAGTCAATCACTTATCTTTCCTCAAGGATCTCAGTCAATTCATACTATGTAACTGAGCTTCATATTGTCGATAATGACAAATAATACAAACTGCTTCACTATGAGTAAGGCAATTTGCTTATATGAGCGTGATGATATAATAAGTATGACAAAGTAGCATTACAAATATCCTTATGTCTCACCAGATGAAGTAAATACATGCACTGCAGCATATCTTTTGAAAGTTAATCTGTATTCTAAGTAACTAAACATTGTCAGTATCATCCAGCTTTGTCCTAGCAGTCTTTGATCTTTTCAGACATCAGAAACTTTGGCTTTGACAAGAGCCAAATATTTTAATGCCCAACAGACAGCCCGAAATATTGACATACATTAAACTCCGCTGAGCAACCTACCACACTTTAGCTCATTTAAACTAGACAACTGTCTTGTATGTGTTGACTGGAACAGTATATTTCATTATTCTGACGTGTCACCATGAGGGCAGGAAAAGCCATACGGTTGTGAGAATGGTTAAAATTTTGTGAAGGCCTGAATCTCACTCGACTAAAGAAACTTTCTTAATCGCTAAGACAAACCCACTTGCTTTATGAATAACTACAATGCACAAGTTGTGAATGCGCCAAACATGAAGATATATATACAGGACAGGCAATTTTTTTTTGTGCTATGTACAGATACACAAATAACCTCTGGTAGTGCCACAGTGTTGACAAAAATGGTAACATAAATAAAGAACAATACAAATAAATCATTCATATTATTACACTCCTCAGACCTGCTTTGAGAAATCCTGTGAACTCCTCTCTACTTAACTTTGTTTACAACATGAACTAATAGTAACATCTGCAGGCCTAAAAATTCTTTGGACTTCATGAAAGCAAAAATGGGGAAAAAAGTTATTTAAAAAAAAAGTGTTTTGTTAATACAAAATTATGAAAAATTGCACCGTCATTTCAAACATGTTTAAATTACAAGTATGGATGGCAGGTTTGCATAATCGGGGTTCACTTTTGTGTTGCTCTTTTACACTTTGAGGTTAACAATCTCTTTAACAATTTAAATTCCTTTAATAGGTTCAGAAATATGTCTCAGAGCCGAAAAATACGACTGTGGTCCCTCTTATCAATTGGCACCATATATGGCTGGGCATTTGACAGATATCAGTGTGAGCAAATTTTTTTTTTCTGAACAGTTTCAACACTCATATTTGCCTTAATCAGGGCTCCAACTCTTTGAAAGTGCTCCTTCATGGGCCTTTCAGGGCCACTTATATACTAAGAAAATGTATTTATTTTTGTCCAGATGTTTTTGAAACCCCTGGAAACCTCTAAGGGCTATTGCACTGCCCAGAGCATGTTTCTCAGATTTTAAATTCCAGGGCTTTTCCTTTCCAGGACTTTTGTTCAAATTTTTAAATTCCAGGGCGTTTCCAGGAATCTGAGGAATTCCAGGGCTGCACAGAAACCCTGTTTAATCAATAATATTCAACATCATTTTACAGAGGAGATGAGATGGAATCGAAAACAGTGGCCGCTGCTTTCACTCTGAAGTGACTAGTTGTTTTTTTCTTACGAACAGAGAAGCAAAAGTCTGGCAATTCAAATCCCCAAGAAGCTGAGAATAAGAATTTTGGTGTCTGCATGTGTGTGAGAGTGCGTGACACATGTAACATCTGCTGCTCTGCAGCCCAAAGATTGTCAACAACGTAAGACAACTGACAAGTGTAAAAGAACGATACAAAGTTTTAATTCATTTAAGAGTGAAGCTTCTGTCAGGATTTTTCAATAACAATCAGATCCGTATTAATCATATAGATGATCACTCCCCATACTCATGTCACCAAGTACATTGTATGTATTATTAATTCATGGATTAACTGAGTGAGAAAGAAAAAAAAAAAGAAAGAAAAATGAGCAAATGAATTGTACAGAGACCACTTCAAGTTCAAAGAGATATTGGCTGTGAACTAAATCAAGTTAATGGAGTGTCAGCATGATAACAGCCACTTTGCGCCATTCAGTTTTACTGAAATTTTTCAGTGGTCAGCTATAACTGAAGCATATTCCAATTGAATATGTTGTAGGGATTCAGGTTTGTGAAAATGCGTTCGCAGAGCACATTTGTGTTATGTGTACTAAGGCCTTAAGATGTAACAAAAGCAGTTTACGTTAGCGCACATTTGTCACTGGCCTGAGCAAGCTTTACTAACCTATAATCAAAGAATTCAAATTCAAACACCCTTACATTCAGCATCTTTTATTAAAGTTGGTGTTGGGACTGCATGATATCTATATTGTACAATGCATGGGGGTCAAATGTGAATTTTGCCACAAATACTTATTCAGTCACTGAAAAAAAGCTATTATTTTTTATGAATTGACAAGTACGACATTTTCTACAATTTTGGTCATTTTGACAGTGATTTAAAGGCAAAAAACAGATCCATCATCGCATGTAGGTCTCAAATTTAAAGCCAGTTTTTGCTCTGTAAAAATAGTAACTTGGAAATTGAGAACTATAAACTCTGGCTTTCAAACTGGCCAGTGCATACAGAGACAATAATAGAAGGCTTTCTAATTATGTGTTTTGTATTATTTCTTTTAACTCTGATGCTTCTCTTGCTAGCACTTTTTACAGCTAAAGTTTATTCTTTACTATATACTATAATGGAACCAGAGGGGGAAACGTTATGGAACCAGAGGGGGAAACGTGTTTACACCTATGACTAAAAGGCTACGAGATAAAAAATTATGCAACTTTATGCACTGCCTATATCTTTTACAACAAATTAAGTGGATACACCCAATTTGGACAAAATCCAGGAACTTTAAAATTTATTTAAGATCTTTTCGAGCTGCATTAAAAGTGGTACATTTTTGTTGGGTAGAATCGACCGAAAAGTATGATTGGAAATTTCTGCTTTGTGTCATAATACTTGTTAGTAGATTCTTAAAGTGTTATTTCCAAAACCTGACACTTACAATATTACAAGTTATTCATCAACCCCTCCAGTGATTTGACATTTATGGAACCCATGTGTAAGAAACGCATGTCAGCTTCTTTCTCCACCTTCCTTACACTGTGATGAGTAAACAGTTGAGAGGTGGCATTTACACTCAACGCTTGAAATATTTTTTATAGTGCTTTGGACAGGGATGGAACACTGACAAAGTGACATTTAAAACTGAAGCTTCTTAAAGTGGTCAGAATAAGGCCCAGGGACCAGGGACAGCGCCCAGGTGAAGTAACACTTCGTCCCTGCCCATAAATGGATTTTACGCATATCGAAGGCTAAATTGAGCCAATTTAAGCACTCTTATTCTAAATTTGAGATTTTCTCCCCACCTAACAATATTGGAATTCTGACACTGTCACAACAGTTTCCATCCCTGTCATAATTTCAATGTGCCCCTGATTTCCCCCATCACTAGTGCTATCAATCCACACTATACAACTCCTAATCTTAGATCAGTTTACCAACATAAATGAGATGAAAAAATAAAAGCAAATGAATGACAAATATTAATATTTGTATCAAGATCATACAAACTGTTTGCACCAAAATATGAAGGAAAAAAAAAAAAGCAAAAATCAACGAATTTTTTCAAACTGAAACAATAGGAAAAAAAAAGAAAAGTAACCGCAGGTGAATATTTTTTTTTTTAAGCAAAGCTTTTTTATTGGTATGAACAATGAGTCAGTCTGTCAAAAGTTGGCTTGTCATCTTCAAAGCAACGAGGGGAAAAAAATGTCTGTTGTTTTCAAAGTGGCTGCCAATACTTTATCAGGTTCCATGTCACTACAGAAGAATAAATTTCAGCCACAGAATAAATCCGGCCACATTTTACATTCAGTATAATAAACTGCTGGTTGTAACTATACACACATGTTCTGTCACATTTCAACTTTTTACATTTTATAAGAAAAATTTTGTCTGATGCAAAATAGAGAGATTTTCGGCATGGGGGATAACACAAGGAAATGGGCATAATCTTGTGAAGTGACCTTCCTTGCTTAAGTTCTATCTGTTCATTCTCTGGGAGATATCGAGCATGTCGACAAACTGTTAAGAGCACTATCATTTGATAAATAGTGAATGAAGTTTATAACAGTCCGTGCACAATGTTACATCGTCCTGTACTCATGAGCAGTCCTGTCGGTAAGTCCTGTGAAGTAGTGACCATTGCGTCCAGTCGGTCAGCCAATGATTCCAACACAATTATCTGGGGATGATAGGAAAGGGTGCAGCAGTGTCAAGAAAGGACATCCTGCTGAGCCCTGACTATTGTATGACCAATAGTGAAAAATAAAATGGTCATGACTTGTCCGAAAACAGCATGGGCCAGCCACAAATTAACAATGTAGCATACACGCATAGCAGTATGAACATTTAAACTCCTCCCAGGAATGAGAGGTCGCCTGCAACACAGCAGCAAATACATTGTCCAGGGGCAGTCATGTTATCCACGCCAGGGGAGCAACACCTAAAGTGGAAGCCCTGGCGTTACTGGGAGAGCAAACATTGCAGTCCCATCTGGAAAAGGGGGGGCGTGTGATGACTGCAATTGTCCATCCCAAATGTGATCAGGGAGCACGAGAGGGTGGAGAAGAAGATTTTGTGTTGGAAGGAGCTTGTTGCGTGCTCCAAGTAATGTCCACTGTTACTGAGTCCAGTTCGAATTGCTGTCACTACTTTGTACAATGTCATCAAGAAATAGTTCTGCGGTGTACGTCAAAATTTGAAGCCTTCTTGAGGAATCTGTGCATTGGGATCGAACTGGTATCCCTCCTGGGAAGCTTGAGGCAACAGAGACTCTTCATCAGCCTGAAGAAAGAGAAGGAGTGAGAATGCAAAATCAGATTTACTATAACTAAAATTTCAGATACCTACAGAAATTCAGTTCAATACATGGGTGAAAGTGAAATCAGTTACTTTTTCTGAAAGCAATTATTCACAGAAAAAAAAAACCTGCCAACACCACACCCGACATACACACATACAAGTGTTCTTTGCAACAAATTACAAGTAGGTATGAGGATTGCAGTCACACTAGGGTCAACTGGATATCAGTACATGTTTAGAAAAGAATGGCAGTCAGATGCCAAAGAAAGAAAAGATAAAGACATTATCTAGTGGAGTGATGACTTACAAAATGAAATTGTTCAATCATATTGGTTAAATGGGGCATTTCAAAACCATCACACAGCCAACATACCGGACATGCAAATCCTATTTTCAGAGCTGCCTATCTGCATGAGTCTACAGACCCATTCAGTTGCTAGCTGATGGATTTTTGTAGTTGCCTTGCCATTAATCAAAGGCAAAAAATAATGTCATAATGATCCTGGTGACGACATTTCGCCAACACTTACAGCTTCTTTTCACTGTGAGCAATGCTTTTTATTTACCCCAGATTGTTTACCCGTAAACATGCTGTATTTTGTTTGAATCATAATTATTTTCTAAGTTTTCCTTTTCCACACTGGCTGGCGTATGGCGAGCCTGCATATCACTATAAATAGCTTTTTTTTTTTTTTTTCACACATTTGAGATCTACATGCTATTAACTTGTATCCTGAAAAGGATTTAATGAAACTCGAATTTCTTGGGGGATAAACATTGTCTAACAGGTATATCTTTACTCTATCCCCATTTTGGCTGCATGACAAACTGATGTATCATAATGACAAAACCACATAAAGCTCCCTTTAGTGGTGTATTTCCTAGTGCTTAGAATTTCCCTGCACGACAAACTATGTATAAGGGGTATGCCATTATCTCGGAACTAGGTGTTTGGTAGTATGCCAGTTCACCATAAAATAAAAAATTTGATGACGCTGATACAAGTACAAAACTAGCTTCTACTGTAGAGTGGCAATACTGACCTCATCTTGAAAGTAACTGTCAATAATCTCATATGACAATTTGTAGATTTCTTCATTCTCATGATTCTGTAAGCTCTCAATTTTGTCTAGGCCTGAAATAAAAATTGAGAAAGATGAAGAACTGAAAACATGCTTTGAAGAAAAAAGGTGAAATTTTTGCTTATATCAAACTAAAATAAACATTATCAGCTGGTGTTAGGGAAAATTGCCTTGCCAACCTACATACCCTGCACTTTCAAAGTAGGCCCACATTTGGATTGGCATTTATTTCAAAGATTCCACCGTGTATTAGTTGTTCTTTGGGGTTTTTTTTTTTGGTAACAGGTAGATCTCTTATCTAATCTTTCTTTATGCCATTATGCACAACAGTCAATGAACGGTTCACTTAATGCATACTTTTGACCTTTTTGGTCTCAAAAGTTTGAGGGTGAAACTGAGAGGTGATCAAGTACATGTATTTGTTAATGTGTGTGAGTGGGAGCATGACGAATCGATCTCATGTTAATCCTGTTTCTAATTTCAGTTCAGCGACTTAGAGCACACCGTTTCTTGCCGATTTGAGTGCTATACGAATTAATTATTACTTTAAATTACATTGACTGAAAGTGGTTCAATCTTATCCGGGATTTCTTCATGTAAATTTGTGTGCGGATCAAATTTACACACTACAATGTAAACTGGAGCCACTGAATGTTCTGGCCTGCAATTTGCCACTCATACAAATTACAAGTGTTTAAATACTAAAATCTCTCTAACTGCACCACACCAGCTCTGAGTAACAAGCCCTCAGCTTGACTACTGACCTCCACATTCCTCAATAGCCTGGCAGATCTGTTCCACCTCGTCCCCGGCCATCTTCAGAATGTTGTTGATGCCGTCCAGGACCACATTGACTACCTGGGCATCTTTGACTGACAGAAGATTGCAGAATGGAGCTAGCACTCCCATTTCCACCACATAGGCAACTTGTTCCTTCTTGCCACTGATGGTGAGATTACTAATGGCCCAAGCTGCTTCTTTCTGGGTCTGAAAGTCTCCCTGTCAAAACCAAAAGGTTGGCAAGACATTAACAATTGAAATTACTTTCCTCTCAACAATTTTAACATCAATTTCACTTTTTCTGCTTGATACCCACTGTCAGCTGCATGGAACAATCTCAAAATGAATTTTCTCATGAAAATCATATTAAACTACTTCCTCAATTCTGTTTTTTTTTGTCCTTGGACATTAGTAGTTCGAAAGAGAAACACTACACTACACATCTATAAAGAGCGTTAAAATTTCAACAACAAGAAAAAAAAAACAAAAAAAACACATGAAGTAAGAGGTATCAGAATTTTGAATGTGATTGCAAAGTATCTGCGAACGCAAAGAAAAAATTTGAGGCATTTATGTTACAAAGATTCACTGAAAACAGCTTACAGTTACAGCAATATAACTATCAGCCCAAAACTACAACGTTACAATCTGGGAAAAGAAATTTGAAACTTTATGAAGTACACTTCTACTTTCATTAAGTTAATAACAACAACAAAAACTCCTGAGCCAAACAGGCTTTTCTTGTTAAATTGCTCTGAGGTACTTACTCGGTTCAAGTGATGAATGACAAGGGGAATCAGGCCAGCATCAATGACAGCTTGGACTTGATGTTGGTTTCCCGCTGTAATATTGGACAAGAACCAAACTGCTTCCTGTGGAGACAGAAAAAAAAATATTGTAATGCATGAGACTTTCCAGTATCATTGAGTTCAGGTTTAACCTTTGTCATTTCTTATCAATGAAGGTGTTTCGCATTTACATGGCAATTGCCTCCTACAATGACTAATCCTTCACTGGAACTTTCTTTTCAAATTTTCTAATGTTTTTTTTCCACAGACTTTTTTAACTCCAAAACACATCCCATTTTTATATTCTCAAAATATATTAGGGAAACTGAATTTCAAAGCATATACAGTGGATCAGAAAGCTAGATCACAATGAAGGATCTCAGCCAGGGTTCAAGACAAGGGCAGGGCTCCATTCACTCTCGGGTTACAAGACAAAGGCAATTTTGTTTCTGAATCATCAACAAATCTGGGTTTACAACACACCGGTCGCAGACACCAACAGATCTATCTCATATGCACTCCTTTGTCATCAATGACATTTAGCTCAGGCCTCTGTCTTGTCCGATTCAAATACTCACCACTACCACACACAACCAATGTCAGTTTCGCTCTCATGCATTCGTTATTATAAGTAATTACTCTTTATATAAACCTGAATAAGAATCTACAATCACACACATTCTAGGCCAGTCTGCCCTCACCCCTCATATGCCTTGAGATATCATCATTTCCAATTAACTCAGCATGAGCGCTGCCTACTTGTAAAGCCAGAACTTCAGTATGATGAAAAGTACATTGTACACATGTCGGCCACCTTCAATTTTGCTTTTTACTTAATTCAAAGACAGTAAATGTTCCAAGATATGAATCGAGCAGGCCGAAAGGCCGCTGCCCGGGCAAAATTGAAATCAATAGATTAAAATTTATCCATATCATCATCATCCCCCCCCCCCCCCCCCCCCCCCGCACCAGAACAAGAAATAATAAAACAAGTAAAGTGAGGTGTAAATGCCAAGGGCAGCGAACCTCCTAAAATAAAGACCTCAAATCATTCCAAGATATTTCACAGGTTGTAATTGTTTCATCTAACCAGCTTTCTACCATTGCCTTAGTACTGTTGTATTCCATCAGCGCATTTCGAGAAAACCGCCCGTAATGTTTAAAAGTTGACTTTTCATAGTGTTTCAATATCTTGAGATGTTTTATAGAACTTTTCATGGTGTTTCAATATCTTGCGATGTTTAATGGTTGACTTTTCAAAGTGTTTGAATGTTCTGAGATGTTTTATAGTTACTTTTCATAGTGTTTGAATAACTTGCCATGTTTTATCGTTAACTTTTCAAAGTGTTAGATTTTAACACATTAAAATCAACTCCCAGAGGTCTGACGCTCTCCTACTTTTCAATTTTTGCAGGAATAATAGAATACACACTTTGTATGCCATTGTTTGGCCTTATCTCAATTTTTTAAATGGCAGAGATAAAATAAAGCAGTACTGGTGTAATGATTAGTTCTATGTTTTAGTTGTGAGAATGATCACTCCCAGGTCCTCTGTTGTAAAACAATAACAACCTAAGTACGACACTTTCTCCCTACCTTATTAATCTTTTCTTTCGGATGTGTGAGCAGGGAAGGAAAATGTTGAAGAGCATTACAGTTGAGCACTGCCTGTGTCTGTTCATCTGTGCCTGTCACAATGTTACCAACAGCTCTCAAAGCTGCAGTCTGAAAACAATAACAATGCTGTCTGAAACTGATGCAGGGTGAAGTAAGATTTATACACTGCCCACTTTCCAAAAGCAAAAACAAAGAACAAAAAAATAACTACCAGACCTGCCAGCTAAACAACCCCTTCAAAAAGGATTGGACACCTCCATTTTAACCCATAAAATAACCATTTCGATATAAACATATTGTTTCAACACAAACTGAAACAATATATGTTAAGATGTTATAGAAAAGAGACTTATGTGCCTAGAATCCCAAAACACAGACTAAACATGTGTTTGCATACTGGCTGGCAGCTCATATTATTATGGTAGTTGTCAAATCATGATAGTATTCTCCCTGATCTACAGACCAAATGCACATCATTCTGAATCAAGGTCAATACCCTGTGCAAGAATGATTATTTACCACAGGATTTGGACTCTAATTATGTTATAAATGCAGTCTACATAACACTATCATTTGCAACAAATGCAGAGATGCCACCCTACAAAAACAAAAATCTGAATCAGGCCCCCCAAAAAATCTGAATCTGGGGAAAAAAATCTGAATCGGTGCAAATGACGATAAAAATGAAATGGTACTGTACCAGTTCTAAACTTATATTTTTATGTTTTTTTTCTTGGTCACAAAGGATTAAGTTGAAAATCATCTTAAAACTTACACTACTTACAGTTCATTTCACCATATCTTATTATCCACCCTTTGTTTTCATCTTGTCAAACCTGAAAAAGAATCCTCTCCACAAAAGCACTGTGGCAAACTTGTCTTTGCTCTGGAGCTGCGTTTTTCCTACAGTTATGTCAGACAAAAACTGCCTTGACATGTTGAGATTTGAGTGCCAAAAACGCACAAATGCAATGCATAATTTTTAACTATTCTGTGCTGAGGAGTGTTTTCCCACTTTCAGTCTCATGTTATAATTTGGCAGTTTGTGCCCATGCAACCTTCTCCATGTTCATGGCTTGGATTTAAGAAATCTAGGTCAAGGCAAGTTTAAAACTGATTCCTCCTTCCATCACAATCGCCGCCGAATAAATTTCTTTAGTCTTAATACGTCTATCCATAGATCTGGCTAGATCTAGGTCTCATTCCTGCATCCGTCATTGTCGCTGCCAAGTAAATCACCTAGATCTAGACTTAGGCGATGTCTAGCTAAGCTTAAGTTTGAAGGAAGAGAATACATCTGGCTAGGTTTAGAACTGATTCCTCCTTCCATTACAGTCGGAACCAAATATGACTCTTAAACTTAAGTGAGGGCAAATAGATAGATCTATGCAATTATTTCGGAATCGCCGCCACGGCGAACAGTAAAAAGAATGTAAACAACGCGTGTAGCAAGTGATCAAATTCCTGATCGGTGCAAACTAAGCGATAAGAAAATAGAACTGACTTCCGGTTTATTCCTAAAATGATCGCAATATTCTGATTCGGCGCATTGTGTAAAAGTTATAATTAAAAACTAGAACCCGGAAGAACGAAAACGAAAAAAAACAGCCGATTGCTGGACTGCCAGCTTGATAATCGGAATCACACCCGTTTTTCAAGAAAAATCGGAATGATTCCGATCAAATCGGAATGGGTGGCATCTCTGCAAATGTGTGACAAACAAATATAGCAATGTTTCTCACAACTTTCTAGATGACTGATAACAAAATCGGCACACATTTGACATGCCACTGTCACATACGTTTGAGGAGAAGATGTTATGGAATCTCCTAGCACTCACCTGGACTTTGACATCTTGATGACTGAGTAAAGGAACAAGGAGAGGAACTACTCCACTGTCAATTACCATCTGAATTTGTTCATTGCCTCCGTCTGTGAGATATGATAATGCCCAAACAGTGTCCACCAGAATCTGAAAGTGAACATTTCATAATTTATGAGCAAGCCCTTTTTCACCAAATGTGGCACATCTAACTCTTAGTGAAACTTACTCAAAGGCAAACACTGCTCAAGATTTCACTGAAAACTGGAAATTAATATTTACCTAACTGATTCACAAGATCTGAGCAAGTACTTTAAGTGTTTCCAATATAGCTTGTAAGCCTAAATTGGTCACCTCTTGGGGAAAATTCCAGGAGGGCAAAGGTGACATGCATAGTTCACTAGGAGTGTCTTACACAATGTTGTATAATGAAAAATAACCTCATTTTGCTTTAAAAGAAATGGAAAAAAGAACAAATCTTTGAAGCACAAAATACTGCCCAAAAATGTACCTAATCTGTATTTAACCGGATGAATTGTATTCACCAAAATCCCATTGATGCACTGTCCTTCCCATACCCCTATTCACCTGTCCAGAGTATCCTTACATTTGTAATGTGAGTGCAGGAGGCCAAGGATATGGTACAGGGAAAATCAAGGGGGTCAGGATTCAAATGGTTAAAAAAATATCCATACCCTTTAGAGCTGGAATTTAAAAACTGTATTCTAATACCTTTACTAGCTACACCACATCATGTAAAGGAAAGTGAAAAGTTTCATAAGGGTATGCCTTTCATGAAAATCTGGGTTTTAGAAAAATTGAGATTTTAATGAATACACCACAGAACCCTGGATTCTCATTTTCTCACTGACAGGATATTTTATTTGTTACATAATTTCATCTAATGGAATGCAGAATTTAGATAGGACTTACATTGACATCTGAATGATTTCTCACTGACAGGATATTTTATTTGTTACATAATTTCATCTAATGGAATGCAGAATTTAGATAAGACTTACATTGACATCTGAATGATTTCTCACTGACAGGATATTTTATTTGTTACATAATTTCATCTAATGGAATGCAGAATTTAGATAAGACTTACATTGACATCTGAATGATTTCTCACTGACAGGATATTTTATTTGTTACATAATTTCATCTAATGGAATGCAGAATTTAGATAAGACTTACATTGACATCTGAATGATGGATTAGTTGGCACAAGGCAGGCAGAATTTCTTCAATTGTCTCTGCCGGAGGAGGTGGGTCCTTGTTTCGACACAAGTTAACAATGACCCATGCTACATTGCGAAGAAATGGCAAGGGGATGCTGGGATTGATGAAAGTCAAAAGGTGCTGAACAGCTCCGAGATTTATCACATAATTTCTGCACTGTGGTCCATCACCTGTTCAAAACAAATTTGTGAATGTTTTTGTCAATACCATTTGTTAATATTCAAATGGTGAGCAGTCACACCTCAACAATCAAAACCATGATATTATTATATGTGTGCTACTGCAAACAGTCACATTTGAAGACCACTGAAAATTACAGAAAAAATTATTAATACATGCCTATATTATTTTTCTCCCATGGTTACATCTAATAAAGCAAACCATCCTCTTCCCCTTCAGTAATGGCATTAGATACAACACTTTCTTCTTTGATGCATCCAATGACACTGAAAACTATTCCTTCTGAAACATGATGGGCCCTGTGTACTTAACACTATTAAAAGCAGGGCCTAGATTTTGTTTATGACGTAAGTATAATTCAGTGATTTATAAAGACATGGCAAATTCTGCATGAAAACCATTTGAAACAATATTAATTATCTGATAAGAAAACGGCATCTGGACTGAGGAGAAAACAGAATTAAGGAAATCACTGTTGAAGTACAATACAATTGTTGTCTGAGCAACACAGAACCACTACTCACCAATAATGTTACCCAAAGCCCACACAGCCTGTTCGCAAACATTCTGATGTGGTGACCGCAGCAGCTGTAGAAAGTAAGGGACAGCTCCTGCCTGAACAACAGCCTGTGTCTGAGCAGATGTACCGGATGCAATGTTTGTCAATGCCCATGCCGCTTCAAATTGTAATGATGGATTATCTTCTTTACCTAAACAGTTGACCAGGATAGGAAGTATACCTGAGGCAATAAGGTCATCTATAGGAGGATTACGATCACTGGATAACAATTTTCTGAAAAATGAAAAGAAGAAAAAAGTTCACTCAAGACACTCACAATACAACTGACCAAAATACTGCTGTATATAAGACTAAAAAGAAAAGTTGACAAAACTATAATAAACAAAGCCAAAAATGTTTGATAATATTGCAATGCTGAAGTTGGCCATCATGGCAGTACAGCGAGACAGATCTGCAATTAGATTGAGAGCAACTATTATATTATTATATTTCAGTCATTATTAAAATATTAGCTCTGAAGTAGGCAACAATTTCATCTTAGAATTTCTTTTTGCGGGTGATATTCATAAAACCGGAGATCAGTAAATATAATATTCTCAAATCTAACAGTCCCCCAACCATACAGGTACTATTTTGCTCACTGTTCAATGGCTTCCAACTTTTGTTTGGTACATTACAATATTACATCACAGTAAATTTTTTTTTACTCTGCAGTTATCCAATTACAATATGAGGTAATCAGTTGATGCCTTTTTAACAGCAACTGAATATATTTAATCAAACCCAACAAGGGCTGACATGTTTAGAGACTTCAGCAAAACACATAGGGCGACTGACTCTATATTGTACCAATCTCCTTTTTTCCTTTTTTTTTTTGGCCTGATCAGAATATCACAAGATCTGACACTGGAGGCACTATACCTTGCAGCCTGCACAGCCCCAAGCTGTACTTCAGGTTCTGAACTGTTGGCGTTAGCAACAATGGTTTCTAGAGACTGAGTTGTAGGCTTCTCATTATCCTCAGAGTCTGTGCTGTCTTGTGTGGGAACATTACGTCTCTTCAGCATATGTTCTTCCCGTTTACTCTGCAATAAACAAGGTGGACAAGCTATAACTACTTTGCCCACATCACTAAAAATTATCACTGCACCCTTCCCTTCTTCTAAGCCCGAAAACAAAAGAGGCTGATACACTTTAAGTGTGATACAATCACCCAAAAAAGGGCTACCAAACAAATACTTGCCGGCAAAATATCTTCCCCAAATCATTTTCCGAGATACAACTTTCAGCAATTCACATTTTCATGACGTTACGTCAGGACAGAAATGGTAATTAGTCTTGATGAACTGGCATGGATCCTGAAATTACCTATCAACATCTTGAATTTCAAAATCACTACGGATATGACATGAACTAGTATACAGATTGAGAAAAATAAAATACTGTATTTCACTTCACAAAAACCAAAATTAAAATTCTGAATCAAATCGAGGGGTATCTGCCATATGTGGGGTGATCTGCAAAAACCCTACTCTTTGCGAAAATCATAAATTTTGAGTTAAATGCACAGAAATGAAGAGAACAACATGCAACTTGAATTTTAGTCAATATCTTCATTATTAACGAAATTATGACCATTTTAAGTGATGAAAACAGAAAACTACAAAACCGAGAAAAGACAATTTAGATCTAGATCTAGAACACTCCCCCAGTCCATCTTCCTCGTCACTGCTCTCACCCCTCCCACAGAAGTAGTCTTCAATAATGTCCATCACACCATCATCATCCATCAAAACTCCCATGCCGATCTAATTCAACCCATTCAACATCTCCGCTATCTCTTCCTCTCTTCTCTGACTTGTTTACCATAACAACACCAACACAACCACAACAACTTGAAAAAAATGTCTCTTAATACTGCTAAAACACCACCAAATGTGAAAAAGAGCGTAAAAAAACCGGACAAATTGGTATGTGGTATTTTTGTTTTTACTTTGTTCTTCCACGACAAAAAGTGGATGAATCCGAACGACAAAATTTCCGAAAATTTTCCAATTTTTACTGCAGGATGGCCCCAAAAAACATGATTTTGACACATTCATAGATCGAATTCAACAAAATCCTTCACACAGTTGATGTATGGGTTGACATAGATACCTCTGGTAGCCTTAACCCAATCTGACCCCGAAGTCAGATTTTCACGTGTTTCAGGCTATGTCTCGGATCTAGTCTTTGCGCAAAGCGTCGGGTTTTCGCAAAGCACCTCATATATTGTTGTATGCGACATTTTGTGGGTCTTGAGGTTTTGTTATGCAAGTGGTTCTCTCACTCCCAATTTCATCAAATATATTATTAATAAGTGTCATTCCAATCTGTTAAAAACTTTTCGAGATACATGTTTGTGACGTAATGTTTTAAGCGTTTTAGCCCTTTTGCCAACCAAATTTCAAGCCTCAATTTCTCAAAAAGGCGAAAATACCCGCCGAAATGATTGCCAGTTACAATGCAGCAGATCAACGTTACATCTTGTGACAGACTGTTCAAATATAGGTATAAGGTTATTGTCGCTTCCACTTCCATTGTTACATTGTAAAATAAACTTTTTTTCTATTTATACAAGAGACATTTTTGTCTTTTACAAATGAGAATATACTTTTTAAAAAATGCACCATATTAAACACTACGTACCTTTCTCAATTCTACTGTCACTTCTGTTCGACGACGACGCATTTCCTGGGAATAAAATGGAATGTTTAATAAAAAATGCATTAAGCCCACTTGAAAACATTGTTTACATCTATAGCTGAAACATTAACAGATCAAAACACATGGGTTAAAAAAAAAAATTTTAAAAAAAGACAATACCAGGTACTTCAGGAGTGATGTCACTGCAATGAATAAAAGGATTCTCTCGAGTGATTGCCACCAAGCGATTATAACTGACACTGACAACCTGAAATGAGCCCTCTGCATTTTTATCAGATTATGATATTGATAGTATCTAAGACTCTACGAAATGAATTTTCAGAACAAAATTCAAACACTAACAGAAACAGCAGATAATATATGGAAATTATACAAACTAGATGATGTACTCAGCATTATCCGGGATTAACCTGGGACCCCACTGTTCTATTTCTCTCTCTCCTTGGTTTAGAAAGCTTCCCAATTTCTACAATCTTATTGCAGATTTCACGCGCATCAAAGAACCACGCACTCATTTTTGGTAGGGAAATTGCGCTCACCGAATTGAACGCTTAAATATATCGTTTCCGGTGCGTCGGTTTACTGCGGGCAGCCAAAATAAAGATCACTGTATTTAACATTTTTACAACTTTTTATTTAAAAATACCCGACGCTTCAATCAACACAATCGGTCAAAACAAAAGCGATTGGGCTGGGTTAGTTAACACTTAAGAAAATTAATTTTATCATTTTTGAAACTGTCATTTAGGCTGTAGCATCGAGCAAAAATAAAAGTGCCAAAATTGCAGCACAATGAATTACTCCCACCACCATTTTTAAAAAAATAATAAGATAAGACTTCGCCTATAGGAGGGGAAAAAACTGACACCAGCAGCATCGTAATTTAAGTAGAACTTTTTATTTCTTAATGGGTAGGCGACCCTAATCTATACGGTTGAGTTGACTTTGATCCCATCAAAATCGCATCATGTTTGTGTCTTCGACTTCCAAACCCACATTAGGCCTTACTGTTAGCCTATACTGCTGAATAAAATTGCATACCCAGTCTGGAAAAAAACATTATTTTCTAGTCTATTTAAACTTTGTTACTTAAAATAATAATAATAATGTATAGCATTTATATAGCGCATATCCATTTAAAATGCTCTATGCGCTTTACAGAAACAACATGTCAACCACAGAGCAGAATGGAGCTGCCTGCGAAGCGCTCAACATACTGCACTGCTTCTTTCTCTCTCCCTGTTTCGCTCACTCTCTCTCTCTCTATCTCAGAGCAAATTGTAATGCAGCCTGTTAGGCGCAGTTCACAACTCACAACAGTTCACAACTCACAGCAGTTCACAACTCACATCAGTACACACAACTCAAATAATATTTGAATATTTATTAATAACAATATATATTTAATAATGAATAATAAATTCTGGCGGGGGGGGGGGGGGGGGGGGGGGTGATATGGATAAATTTTAATCTATTAATTTCAATTTTCAATTTTGCCCGGGCAGCGGCCTTTCGGCCTGCTCTTTACGATTTCCAACTGCCAAGGTATCTTTAACGTGCGTGTAGCATCTGCAAGCTATCCCTTGCCCTCCCCCGTTTACTTGTTACACTGGTGAGCATGTGTTCATTTCTTCTTTCATTTTATTGTTGACGACCGCCAGAGTGTACTGTACTCCGTGACCTGACCTTCTTTTCTAGTGAGTAGTTTTTTTCCTCGCTCGCTTGTTGTCAGTGTTTTGACTCGTTCAGTAAATATTAGTATGTTCCCGAACATTCGATAACATTGTGGAGACGGATGTTTACGCCAGATTTGGCCTTGGGTGATGTAACCTGATGACGTATTGATGCGTGATTGGTTAGTTTGTGCGAGGGCAAAGGTAACGTTTATTTCGGGAACTTTCTGTAGGAATGTTTATATATATAGACCTGTGTGAGTGGTTGGGGGGTGAGTAAGTGAGTTTCCTCTTGTGTGGCGTAGATATTTAGTTTCGCTGGCGTCTTCCTAGTAATTTATTGTTCACTATACAGTTATTAAACTTTAGTATTATTTAATCTATCGTCGGATCTCGTGTTTATTTATTTTACAGCTGTAATAGTTTCGTTTTCTAAAGGGTTGTAGTTATATCAACTAACTCCCCCCTACTATAACGTGCTAGAACAACCTCAGCTGTTACATATTGGGGGCTCGTCCGGGATCCGACCATATTCGAGCGGACCAGATCAAAATTACTAGATTTATTTACATAGTTTATTGTAGAATATCATCGACAAGCTATCTACAACATGTCGGAGGTTATTGGAAGGCTTAGCCAGGAAGCGGACGCTATGGAACTCACTGGGCAGGAGAGACGGGACTACCTCCGTGAAGGCCTGGAAAGAGAAAGACAGCTGGAGGCTCAACGACTGGAGAAGGAGGCTGAACGACAGGCTCGGGAGAAGGAGATGAAACACGAGTTGGAGATGGAGAAGATCCGCCAGCAACGTGGAGGCAACGACTCAGCGCAAAAGACCGACGACCACGCCAGTTCCAAGAGACCCAAGCTACCTGCATTTCAGGACAAGAAGGACGATCTGGATAGCTGGTTGCTGCGGTTTGAGAGGTTTGCCGAGACAGCTGAATGGCCCAGATCCACCTGGACGACATCACTGTCTGCCCTGCTGACCGGGAGAGCTTTGGAGTGCTTCTGCAGACTACCGATCGACGAAGCCAAGGACTACGACAAGGTCAAGGAAGCGTTGCAGAAGAGGTACAACCTGTCAGAGGACGGATACAGACTCATGTTCAGACAAGGTAAGCCTGAAGATGGAGAAGATGTTGGAATGTTTTTGACCAGGATCAAGACCTATCTAGAGAGGTGGATAAAGCTGTCGAGGACGGAGGAGACCTACGAAGGAGTGAGAGATCTGTTCGTCAGAGAGCAATTCATGGATGCCTGCCCACTAGACCTTGCAACCCATGTGAGGGAGAGGAAACCAAAGACGCTACAGGACATCGCAGATTCAGCGGAGGCGTACCTGGTAGCGAGGAACCGGACGCTCAGCGGGAGCGCCAGACTGCAGAGCCGACCAGTGCGACAGAGGCCCAACGGAGACAGAAGCCCACAGGTCTGCCATAGGTGCCAGAGGCCGGGACACAAGGCGACGGAGTGTCGTACCAAGTTAAACGACAAAGGTGAGTTGAAATGTTACCTTTGTGGAAAGCCAGGCCACGTTCGGAGGATGTGTCCAGCCCAGAAGGATATGGGACGAGGCAAGCCGAACAAGGCGGCGGCGGCCGTAGTTATAGCGGCGGACGAGTCGTCAAGACAGGATGCGACGACGGCTGACACCAGCATCAACGTTCAAGCGGTAATGAAGGACGGGACGCTACAGTTAGCGGTGCCTGTTACTTGCGGAGGATGCAGTGACGGAAGGACCGTGGAGAAACTGAAGTTACCAGTGATGAAGGGCTTGATTGGAAATCGAGCGGTAGATGTCCTAAGAGATACCGGCTGTGAAGGTGTAGTGGTGCGGCGAGCACTGGTGGACGACGGACAGCTCACCGGTGGGAAGAAACTTATCGCGAGGATCGATAACTCCTTGCTAGCGGCGGAGGAAGCCGTTATCGACGTGAAGACGCCTTCATCATCATCATTGCCTTTCTCACCCTGGATCAGGGTATAGGCCACCAACAAACACCTTCCATCCCTCTCTATCATGGGCCAGCCTCTTTACATTATTCCAAGTCTTTCCGCTTCGTTGCACATCATTTTCTCTGGCTCTTCTCCACGTTCCGCGCGGCCTTCCTCTTGATCTCTTGCCCTGGGGATTCCAGTCCAATACCTTCTTCGTGATGCTGTTTCCTGGCCTCCTGAGAGTGTGGCCGATCCATCTCCATCGCCTCCTGCCAATTTCCTCTCTGACTGGGTTCTGTCTTGTTCTTTTCCATACAATTTCATTGCTGACCTTGTCTGTCCATCTGATCTTAAGTAGCTTCCTCAAACATCTGTTGATGAAAACTTGGATTCTCTTTATGCAGGCCTGGGACGCATTCCAAGTCTCACATCCATACAACAGGACTGACTTCACGTTCGAGTTGAATATCCTCAGCTTTGTTTTTAGAGATATATCCTTGGTTCTCCAAATCTTGCTTAAGGATGTGAAAGCTGCCTGTGCCTTTCCAATTCGTGCTTTGACTTCTGCCTCTGTTCCTCCCTTATTGTCAATGATACTACCAAGATAGCAGAAGGACTCTACATCTTCCAGTGGTTGATCTCCTACTGTGACTTGTTCGCTTAGGGGTGCAACAATTTTTAGGACCTTCGACTTCGCGGGATGTATCCTCAATCCAATAGATTCTGAAATTTTGTTTAGAGCTGTAGTCTTTGCTTGCATCTGGTCGTGTGTGTGCGACAATAGTGCCAAGTCATCTGCAAAATCTAGATCGTCCAGCTGTGTCCATGGGGTCCATTGTATGCCATTTCTTCCTCCACTGGTGGTTTCTTTCATAAGCCAATCAATCACCAGGATAAACAGAAATGGGGACAGCAAACAACCCTGCCTAACACGAAGACGCCTTACCTGACGGGCAAAGTGACGGCGCTGTGTCTCCCGGAGACCATCTGCGACCTAGTAGTCGGGAACGTGGACGGAGCGAAGGATCCGTACGACCCTGATACTGAGGTGATGGTAGGAGCGGTGACCACGAGGGCCCAGGAGAAGAGGAAGGACCGG
This sequence comes from Onchidella celtica, assembly GCA_963931925.1. Taxonomy (NCBI): domain Eukaryota; kingdom Metazoa; phylum Mollusca; class Gastropoda; order Systellommatophora; family Onchidiidae; genus Onchidella; species Onchidella celtica. The sequence goes on from OZ007580.1 coordinate 43,136,870, forward strand.
TCTACGTCGCTGAAGGTGCCGAGGGCAGAAAGGCACGCGGGAGTTGATAGAGAGGAACTTATCCGACTCCAAGAAGAAGACGAAGTCATTAGGAAGTTAGAGCAGAAGAAGATCCCAACTAATAGAGGCAATAAATCTGTTCATTTTGAGAAACATGGAGGAGTACTGTACCGGATCTACAAAGACCTGAGACAGGCGACGGTTATAAGGCAAGTGGTACTACCCGAAAAACTGAGAGAGTATGTACTGAGTATAGCCCACGACTCCATCGTCGGAGGACACCTCGGCGTGAAGAAAACCAAAGACAGAGTTATGAGCAATTTTTATTGGCCTGGAATTGAAGGTGACGTCGCGAGATACTGCCGCTCATGCGACATATGCCAGAGGACGGTGAACAAAGGAGCGACCCCAAAGGTGCACCTGCAGAGTATGCCAGTAGTGGACGTACCATTTAGGCGAGTGGCCGTGGACTTAGTAGGACCTATCGACCCCCCAAGTGAAGGTGGACATCGGTATATCCTGGTGTACATAGACTACGCTACTCGTTACCCCGAAGCCACACCCTTGAAGAAGATCGACGCAGAAACGGTAGCAGAAGCCTTAGTGAACATCTACAGCCGTTTGGGTGTGCCCGAAGAGATCTTGTCCGACCAAGGGACCCAGTTTATGTCAGATGTCATGAAGGAAACGAATAGACTACTGGGAATTCGACAGTCGACCACTACAGTCTACCACCCTATGTGCAACGGGTTGGTGGAGCGATTCAACGGCACACTGAAGAAAACATTGAGACGACTGTGCGCAGAGCAACCCAAGCAGTGGCACAGATACATCAACCCGCTGCTCTTCGCATATCGTGAAGTTCCCCAAGAGTCGACCAAGTTTGCCCCATTCGAGTTGCTGTATGGGAGAACTGTGAGAGGACCAATGCACATCTTACGACAACTATGGACCAAGGACGTAGAGGAGCCGGAAACGAAGACCAGTTACCAGTACGTCATGGAACTACGTGAGAGGCTGCAGGACACATGGAAGTTAGCGACGGAAGAACTCTCCAAGGCTCAAGGTAGACAGAAGACCTACTACGACCGGAAAGCGCGAGAGAGGAAGTTCCGCCCCGGAGATGAAGTGTTGGTGCTACTGCCGACGAACACTAACAAGCTCCTAGTCCAATGGAAGGGACCATATAAGGTAGTCTCAGTTGTCGGTGTTAACGACTATAGAGTCAAGATGGGTGCAAAAGAAAAGACCTTGCACGCCAACCTCCTCAAGAGATACATTCCAAGGACGTCAAAAGCAGCAGCAGTGGCAATGGAACCGAGACCTATTGTGACCTAGATGTGTGGGATGGACAACAGTAGGAGAGATACCACGCCTGGACATGTCAACGCCATAAAGGACGGCGGCGGTGATAGTGCTGAGACTGTACTGGCAGAGGACGACATGATGGACAAGAGTCAACCCGTGGAGTCAGCTGGCATGACAATCATCGAGGACTGCGACCTGGAAGGCGACAACGGTGGAACGACGGAGGACCTTGCCGACCTAGGAAGCTGGGACCAGAAGGAAAGCTACAGAGATGTCCAGTATGGAACGCAACTGACATCGGAACAACGTCAAGAACTCTGCGATGTGGTGAAGAATTACCAGCACGTCTTCACCAATCTCCCTGGATGCTGCCAGTTGGGTGAACATCGCATCGACCTGACGACAGAAGTACCAGTTCGTCAACGACCATACCCGGTGCCCTACGCTATGCGCGACTCATTGAAGGAGGAGCTTAGCACCATGGAACGGCTGGGCATCATTCGAAGGAGCTCATCAGCTTATGCTTCACCTGTTGTCGTCGTCAAGAAGAAGGACGGATCCAACCGAGTCTGCATCGACTACAGGAGGTTAAACAAGATCACAGTATTCGACCCTCATCCGACAGCAGCGCCATCGGAAGTGTTTCAGAGTCTATCGAGAGGAAAATTATTCTCTCGGATTGACCTGAGCAAGGGATACTGGCAAGTGAAAGTTCGAGAGCAAGACATTCCCAAGACGGCGTTCGTCACCATGGGCGAACACTATGAATTCACTCGGATGCCTTTTGGGATGATGAACTCAGGAGCCACGCTGAACAGGATCGTAAAGCCATTGATCCGTGGAATGAACAATGTGACAGCATATGTGGACGACCTGCTGATTCATACAGAGACATTCGACGAGCATGTGAAGACTCTCAAGGACTTACTGCAGAGGATGGACCAAGCTGGATTAACTGCAAGACCATCGAAGTGTCTGATTGGAACGTCTGAAGTAGACTTTGTTGGACACTTAGTGGGAGAAGGTATGATTGGCCTGTTAGAAGAGAATGTATGTAAGGTACGAGATGCACCCAGACCCACCACTAAGAAGGAAGTGAAAGCATTCTTAGGATTAGTGGGATATTACCATGAATTTATTCCTAACTTTTCAGCGATTGCATCACCATTGTCTGATTTACTTAGAAAGGGTCAGCCCAATATAGTTCAGTGGGATGAAACGCAGGAGAAAGCGTACACCTCTTTGAAGAATGTCATTATCTCCAAACCCGTGTTATGTTTGCCAGATTTTTCCAAAGAGTTTGTCTTAGCAACTGATGCATCAGATCGCGGATTAGGCGCTAGTCTTATGCAAGAACACGAGGGAAAGTTGTACCCTGTGGCATATGCTAGTCGTAAGCTATTGCCTCGTGAGACAAAATATTCGGTCTCAGAGCGCGAATGTTTAGCTATTGTTTGGGCTGTAAAAAAGTTTACTTTGTATTTGTATGGAAAGGAGTTTGTGCTCCAAACTGACCATCGGTCATTAGAGTTTTTGAACTCTGCCAAGTTTGACAGTCCAAAGTTATTACGATGGAGTTTATTTTTACAGTCTTATCGATTCAGGATTCACTACGTAAAAGGCAGAGAAAATGTCTGTGCCGATTTCCTGAGCAGGGTATTTTAAAGTAGTACACTATCAGTGAAATGCATTGTAACCCATACTTTTGCCTACTAGATGAATTGCTAGGACGGCAGTATTGTACTGTAATTGGGGACATGGTTCATCTGTAACTGAATATTGAATTGATGGCTGATAGAGAGTCATGATGTGTTAGTCACATTTTGATTTTATGCTATGTCATATTAGTTACCAATGGAACTTGGTGTAATTTTTGGAAAATGTAACCCAAATGGGGACTGCGAGCAAGCAGTGTTTGTGTTATGTTGCAATGTTGTAACTTGTTTTGACCTAATATGATGAAGAAAGACCCTGATCAGTGGTCGGTATGTATTGGTATTTTTGCCATTGTACGTATGAGTTATACATTTTGAAGATAACCATGTTATGTACAACAAGTTATATGCTATGATTCGTGCACGAAGCATTGTGTAAACGATGGGCCATCGTTTCACCTTATATGATTTGTAATAATATCATTGACCATTGTTTCACCACAGTGGTGGCGTTGTGTTATTTTGACTAGTAGGCCTAATGTTTACTATTGGGAAGCAATGACGGTATTGTATTAGTTATGGTATTAGTGATGCAAAGGATATTGCATTGTATTGTATTTGCGATGAAATTTGGGAAGGCACTGAAATTGTTAATAATTGTAATAGAATTAGCAACTACCTTTGTGAGATTGGGAGTACTATAAGATTATTTCAAGATATTGCAGACGCTGAATAATGTTTTGGAGTTGAAAAATATTCAACTTAAATTGGGGAGTTGTGTAGCATCTGCAAGCTATCCCTTGCCCTCCCCCGTTTTCTTGTTACACTGGTGAGCATGTGTTCATTTCTTCTTTCATTTTATTGTTGACGACCGCCAGAGTGTACTGTACTCCGTGACCTGACCTTCTTTTCTAGTGAGTAGTTTTTTTCCTCGCTCGCTTGTTGTCAGTGTTTTGACTCGTTCAGTAAATATTAGTATGTTCCCGAACATTCGATAACATTGTGGAGACGGATGTTTACGCCAGATTTGGCCTTGGGTGATGTAACCTGATGACGTATTGATGCGTGATTGGTTAGTTTGTGCGAGGGCAAAGGTAACGTTTATTTCGGGAACTTTCTGTAGGAATGTTTATATATATAGACCTGTGTGAGTGGTTGGGGGGTGAGTAAGTGAGTTTCCTTTTGTGTGGCGTAAATATTTAGTTTCGCTGGCGTCTTCCTAGTAATTTATTGTTCACTATACAGTTATTAAACTTTAGTATTATTTAATCTATCGTCGGATCTCGTGTTTATTTATTTTACAGCTGTAATAGTTTCGTTTTCTAAAGGGTTGTAGTTATATCAACTAACTCCCCCCTACTATAACGTGCTAGAACAACCTCAGCTGTTACAGTGCGCAACGTGCACTCCGAATTTTTTTCGTCCTTATCCGAGAAGACTAGGTACTCGATCCTAACCCCCATCACGACAACGTAAGACAACGCTAAGTCTAAAGATCGGTACGCAAACTTCAGGGGGGAAAAGTGCAGCCACCGTGCTCATTTCAGAACAAATACATCTAAGTTTTGTATGGTTGAAAAGAACAGTCATTGGGTTTCCATCGATTATAATTACGTTTTCGTCCAATCAATGGAAAATATAGATCCAATTAATTTTCATCCCGAAATCATGATTCAAGCATTTGTTGTGTATTGCTACACTAACATGAGACCACCTACCAGCCGAAGCCTACAATGTGTCAATGCCCCAGACCTTCCTCTACTGAAAACATTTGTCAACAGAAAGTTTCACTGACACTGACATTGACATCATTGCACATCCATAATTATCTTTGCGCCTTTTATTTCCCAAGTATTAATGATAGATTATCATTATGATTGGTAGGCCTAAATGGCCTGCTGGCCGGCAAACATATTGTTATCGCATTTATTTGGCCAGAACACTGGCTGTGGCTGGCGATCTGGTACCCATATAATGTATGACTGAAACAGGCATCAACCATTTGATTTGGGAGTCTGTTCTGTGACTGAACCTTATTAAACTTATCTTGGAAACAATTTAGATCTACATGGTCAGGCAATCCTTTGGAGTTTGTAAAACTTCTGTATTTTGCCTTGCCTAAATTTACGCCTAATAGAATCTAGGTCTAGATTCTATCTTGATCTAGTAGACTAGGGGTAGTTATCATTTAACAAATAACGTGAGATAACGTGAGATATCCTGAGATAACGTGAGATATCCTGAGATAACATGAGATATCCTGAGATAACACCAAATTGAACTTGAAACCGAAAGTTGCGTTTTCTTGGAAATCCGAAACGATGGTTTTGTTTTCTTGGAAATCCGAAACGATGGCGAAATCCCCCCACTTCTCCAACAAGTCATAAGTCATAGGCACACAGCGCCTAGCAACAAAAAGATATATTATTGTAAAAATAACGTTACAACATGATAGTCATTAATATTACAATATCATTATAATTCTATGTGCAAATAATGCGTGAAAGTATTTATGTTCATCTTTATAGGCCTACATGTGTGTGTGTGTGTGTGTGCGTGTGTGTGTGACTGTGAAGAAGAAGAAGAAGAAGAAGAAGAGAAAGATGAGGAAAAAAGAGAAGAAGGAAATAAGGAGATTCGGAGTACGAAGAGGAAGGGTGGGGAACAGGGGAGGGGAGTTGGGGACGGGAGGAGGAGGATGTGGATTGAATAAAACACTTCAAACCCGTATAGGTACAGGTGCTTATAGCTAGTAGTAATGAATAATGGAATATGTTGGAAAGATCCCCCCCCCCCCCTTCTTTCTAAACCTCAGCATTAAAATGATCTGATTTTTGTCAACTTACATGAGATAACGCAACTTTCGGTTTCAATTTCAATTTGGTGTTATCTCAGGATATCTCATGTTATCTCATGTTATCTCAGGATATCTCATGTTATCTCAGGATATCTCACGTTACCTCAGGATATCTCACGTTATTTGTTAAATAATAACAACCGGTAGACTAGTCGTTATAACTTAGTCTTAGAGTTGAGCCATCTACTGATCCAGACACATACATGTATCTATAGATCTAGATCTAGAGTCTAGATATCTAGAAGTAGAATAGATAAGTCTAGATCTCTAGGCCAAGACATTTTGGTTTTTTTTGTCACGCCCGCACATTAATATGGAAACGCTAAATAAAAGAGGGAAGGTCATCCGCCCGTCCGCGCCACTTACAAAAAAGTTAAACATAATATTATGATGAAGACATAACCCTAATCCTAACCCAACCTTTTGACAAGCCCGCTTAAAAGTAAATAAAAGTCCCCTCTTTAGTGTGTTTTCTTGACTGGCACGGACGGGCGGAGGACCTCCCTAAAAGAGACCTCAACTTTTTACAGAGACTGAAAATGGGTAATGCAATATTGTCAATTTTGTAAGTCACAACATGTAGAGATCCGTGTTCAAATCTGCGTAGTCTGGGCTGGCGAACAGCTGGTTTGATAACTTACTTTGAGAAGACATGACTTTACTTACATCGGCATCCTTTCCTTTGTTCTTGAACATAACTGTACGCGCCTTGCCTGACGGATCTGTAGCCATGTCTGGTTCGTTTGACACTTAGGTTTACTGTAATTATTCCAAGTATTTATTTCAAAGACAGGTTTCCTTTCTTCCACTGACCGCTTTCACGTCTCAGAAATGTCGGACTTGATCATGCTTTAGTGTGGTATAGAAGCTGCAATTTGATTGGTTAACAAATACGCCCTTCAAATGTTTTAAATATTTAACGTTCAAAGTGTAAAGGCCTTGATTTTTAAAAACATATGTCAAACATTATCTTCAATGATAAACACAATTAATTTTGGAGAAAAGCGAAGTTTCAGGACTGTCTTTCAGAGTTACAAACAAGAGTCGTCATTCATCTGAAAATAACAACGAATCAAAACTGTTGTAACAATGGAATATATTCTGTGCGGTCTTACAAAAACTCATGTTTTTTATTTTCGAATATTAAGATTTTCTGTTAACAAGACACCACCTTGTATGACACTATAAACTACCATTAAGTTACAATAGTTATAAATTTGTTTCTATGCTGATATATTTTTCTATACTTATTTCATATTACGTTAGTTTCGCATAAAAACCACTTCCCCGCCCCCTTTCGAACGGTTCTTTCCAAACGAATTGCTTATTCGCAGATATAGCTGATCTGCAAATAAGATTCTAGTCTTATTTGCAGATATCGGTTTCTTGGTTTTGTGATGTTTATTTTGGAAGAGTTCCTTCACCTCTTGTGAAGCACTCTAGGAAAATGGTCCACATTGCCAACTTTTTTCAAAATTGAGGTAAGTGTATACCGTGCAAGTACAATCTGTCCTGGATGAATGTAGGCTACTTTGTAAAAGTGAAAATTGACGAAGTTATGGCTATTTCAAGGTGGTAAGGTAGAAAAACTGCATAAATTTTAAAAGACCATAAGATTGGATCAGAAGAAAATGGAAAAAAAAACTATTTGTAGGGGGAATTCATTCAAATCCTTTTTTCCTGGCATAAAGAAATGATTGACGAATCTATAATATTTATGCCAAAAACTGATTTAGGGCTGGGAAGTCCCTACCCACTTATTTTTGGCTCTTTCTCAAAAGTGCCAAGCTCAACATGTGGACCATTTCCCTCGTCCGCTTCCGACAAGAAAATACAAATGCAACAAGTTGTACAAAAAAAGACAAGTTCAACAAAAAACGAGAATTCGACACCCAATATGAATAATTCCATCAGGAAAGGACATTTCCGACAAGTCAGACAATAAGTCCAATAGGTGCGAGATGTCCAATAAGTCTGTGAAGTCTGCCGAGAAAAGACAACAAGTCCAACAATTCCAGTAAGTCCGAGAAGAAAGGAACAGTTTGACAATCTCACAACAACAGACAGGTCCAACAAGAAAGACAAGTCCGACAAATTAAAAACAAATTTGATAAGACAAGGTCTGATAAGAGGTCCGATAAGTCCAACAAGAATTTAATAGTCCTGCCCGACGAGTTGGACAAAAGATGAGTCTAAAAAGCCTGACAAGACTGAAAATTCCTATAAGAAAAGACAAGTCCGAGAAGACCAACAAAATTAGACAAGCCTGACGAGAAGAGACAAGTCCAACAAACAAAAGCAAGTCAGACAAGAAACTATATAAAATCTGACGTCTGACAAAAAACGACAAGTCCGAAGAGAAGAAAAGAAAAGATGAGTTCGGGGGTCGTCGATCTCATGGGAAAAGTGCTCTCGCAACCATATAGTCACATAGTACACTTGGACTAGGTAGGGTAGTGTGCACTGGAGTCCCCGTGCCATTTTTTTTTTTGTTTTGTTTTGTTTCATACCCCCTTTCTAATTCTAATTCTTGCATTCAATTCAGCATTTTAATTTTTCTGAACCCAATAACAAAATAGTTTTAAATTTAAAGTGAGCATTCCTCTTTACAAAGTTCACAAAAGAGTGGAAAGTATATGTAGTTTTGTTCGAGGATTTCTTAGCAAATAAAACTTCGAAAGTCCAGGTTTTGTTTACTGACTTCTCGAAATACAACGTCAAAACTCACATTTTTGACTGCCGGATTGGTTGAATGAAATAATTACATGTATAGCAGAAGATATAGACAAATCCCATTCTGGTATACTCATTGTAGCGGCAGAGGACGCCGTGTGCCATTGATTTAGAGAAGAGTAGGAATGCAAATCTGTCATTGCATTGTTTCTCCCTAGAGAGACTCCGGTTAGCCGCCGACCGCCAAAACGCAGTGTTTTCTTCTCGCTCCTTCTCCACCTTGGTTGCCAAATGGACGGAACAATTGACCGGATTCTCTCCCAACGCTCTTGAATTTTCTTTTCTTTTTTAATGAGGCAATTACTGGCAACTACTTAAATTGTACTGTTGTCTCTCTTTACGGGAACCTTTTAGCAGTTACGCACTCTTTGTGTTATTGTTTCCCTTTGCAGAACTAAATACATAAAATCATTATGAAGAGTAATTTCCACCTTTTATAAATAAAACTGCGTAATACTAAACTCTTTTAACCTTTTAATAGTTTTCAAGTGAATGACCTACCAAGGACCGGATGACAGGAATGGGAGAAGCCCCTTTAGCCACCGGACTGGCACCACCAACCACTAACACGTCACTAAATGTGTCCTCTATTGTGAGCTCACTCTTAACCCCGACAGACCCTAACATCTTTTCTTCCTGTGTTCTCAGTAATTACCTACAGGACTGCCAGGGGCGGCCCAGAACGGAACGGACACCCGCCCCCCCCCCCCCCCAAGCCTCCACACCAGAAACCACACAAAACATCTTTTTCTCCCCAACCTATTTCAGCACTGCTTCTCCATTCCATTTCCCCATCTAGCGCTACCTCTCCAATCCATTTCTGCATTGATTCTCCACCCCATTTCCCCATTAAGCGTCACAGCCGCCTAAGCCCCTCACTGCCACACCCCGCCCCAACACTGACCAGTGGAGCGTCAAGCTCACACTCCGACTACAGGGCACTTACAGTTACAACTGGAAAACAAGAATATGTATGAATAAAATTAACCCATAACCGCTATCCAAAACTCTCCTATTTGGCAACTCTCTGCCCTGGCTTAATCTAACCTTTTAGGAGTCTGGCCAAACAGCCCTTTTGAGGGCCAGGAAGAAGAGTAGAAAAAGAGAGAAAAGGCAGAATAATTATGGGAGAACCAGAAGAAAGAAAAGCAGGAGAGGAACAACAAGAGGAAGCAGCTGGCCTGGCGGAAGAATGACAAGAAATGAGGAAAAACAGAAGGTGCAAAATTTTAACAAAAAGCAGAATAAGAAAAGTGAGGTGTAAATGTCAAGAGCAGCGAATCTCCTTAAACAAAGACCTACAATCGTCTGTCACTGCATACAGTGGCACAGTGTACGTAGGCTGCCAGAGCCCGGGATGAGGCAGGTATTGCGCCTCCTGTCATGTGGACCTTTAGCACTCTCTGAGTCCAGTATTGAACCTCCCCCTCCCCACCAATATACTGTATTTTAAGAAAAACATAATTAAAATAAAAGATGCATTCAATCCTTGTACACTCAAATTTATTTAAATCGCCTGGTTTTAGTTTGTGCAAACTTTGTAGTAACACCTAACGGTATTGAATTCTACATTGAAATCTCTCTCGTTGACAGTATAGCTAGGTTACTCCGTCTTTTTCAGCTCATTGTAAATTCTGATACAGTCTAATTAATTTAGGATCTGATAAACTTTTGCTGCAACGGGCAGTTAAAACAGTGATTATTATAGATTCATAATGTTACAACAAAGTTAGTCAAGCTCTCCCTTGAGATTCCACTTACAAACCCTGCGAAGCAAATCTAAAACCTTATTATTTTAACAGACGACATTAAATTTTGCCGAAACGTAACTCGGTGGTTTTTAGAAAATATTCTTTTAAAATATTTTGGGTGCGTAAAATTAAGTAATCTTGTCCACAGCATTCGATCCGCTATGTTTACGTAAAATGACGTTATGGTTAACTCTCTTTGCCTCTATAGCGGTTGGGAGCAGAGCGGCACGGATGGTGTGGACAAGTATACAGAGGCAAAGAGTGTTTTACTTTTTCATACTTCATTTTCCGTAAAACAGCAGAGCCGAGCGGGATGCCGTGGACAAGACCACTAAATCCTTTGCCTTTGAGGCAATATTTAGAAAATTGGTTTTATATTGGTTTAAAATGCCATTCTTAGCAAGTTAAGAGCTCATTTTTGATCCCATATCAATTCTACGTCTCCTCTTATTTCTTTCATAAACATAGCTGCATCGAGTCACTAGTGTGCAGAGCCAGTTGTCGGCAAATTGTCCAGTCACCAGAGTGAGCCCCAGGCGCAAAATTCTTAGGGGCGCAAAATTTCAACAGAAAAAAAAAGAAAATAAATGTAGAAATAATAAATAAAAAATAGCACCCCCACCCCCCCACACACACACACGGAAAATCCCCCAATGTTCCAACTTTCTGAAGATTTTTTTTTTTAAGACGGGCCAAATAGATATTGTCATTAATTAATAGCCCACGGGTCAGAGGGCGCAATACCTGTCTTGCAATAGGCGCTGGCACCCCCCCCCCTCTACGCCACTGGTCATAAGTGTACAGCCCAGTCCTGGGCCATCAGTCCACAAGGTGAACAAGGACCACGGCCCCAACGGCCAAATGTTCACATGGACAGTGATGGAGCACCGACAAGTCCCACGTGATAATTTGTTCCGAACAAAGCTTTTCAATGACATAAATAGATAAGTAAATAAATAAATAATTAGATGTAGGCCTACTATTAGTATTACCAGAGAGTATAGATGTATAGAGAGGTCTCACTTCCGCCAAATCTTGAAACTAGGTCGCGGCGGTAAACAAAAAATTGAAGAATTGAAAGTGACCGCCTTTACCAAAGATAGTGTGTATGTCTGTTTACTATGGTTTTTTTTATATTTTGGGACGGATTGAAACTATTTAGAGCCGTTTGTAAGTTCTTACGCCATGTGGAAATGCACAGACGGATATTGTTTACAGCAGTGACCTACTTTCCACTCCATGCTAACAATGGTTTCGCGGAGCCACCCGTGTCTCACAGTGCAAATCGACCAACGGTGAAACTTCTCAAAACATCTATACTCTCTGCTATTACTTAATTATTTCACTGCCACGAAAACAGGTAGCTCATAACCATTCACTTAGGTAATCTACACATTTTGTTTATTTTATTTATAGGCTTACATGAATGCAGTTTCAAATTATAAGTCTGTCCAAAATAAACGGAATGAACCTTTCACCTTTTCTTCGAAGCACATCAGTAGATTGCAACAAATTCTGGCACATATTTAAAATCTTATGTCGTAAGCCAACCGTGCTTTTCCATCCAACTGCGTCCGTCCGCGTGGATGGATTTAGGAATTAATAAATGAATGGGATCTCCTTCTGTCCTAGCCTTTTTTTTTTTTTTTTTCATATTCTGGCCTTCGTCTTGCTTTCCTTAGCACAATCGTGTCAACGTACTTTCTCGAAACTCAGACTCAAAACTCAACCTCAAATTGAAATATGTAGGCTATATGAAGACCCCCCTCCCCTCCCCCCCGAAATCTGATCTCCTTGCGTTAAACAGAGAAAGGTTAGAATATAGGTGGAAAGCACGCCTTTTCTCCACCAAAACAGCCCCCCAGCCGTGATGTTTTACAGAAAATCGTGCATTTCATTTACATCCTAGCTACGATGATAATTATCAAAGCCCTAATCCATTCAAATGTGAACCAAAGGCCCTTTAGCAAGGGTCGGAAACCTTTCAGGGAAGAAGAGGCATAATTAGGATTTTCGAAAGAATTCAACTTTAGGGTGAATCCAAGGAACTGTATTATAAGCTCCTTGGGTGAATCACAACATACACGAAAGGCAGAATGCCAGTAGTATTTTTTGTTTCATTTAAAGATTTTATTTTCCCGGGCCATTAAGAAAAGGAAAGTTTAAAGAGCCACAGATGAAAGCTAACGAGCCGCAGGGTGCCGACCCTTGTCCTATAAACGTATGATACAAAAAGGCCGTGTTCTATAATATAATATAAGCAAGAACCGAATGTCCCTTTGTATGTCATGCATTATGTATGACATGAAGGCCCTGTGATGCAAGTATTTCATGGACAATAACTATGATAGAAAGTCATATTCCAATTCCACGCACATTTGAACTTAGGGCACAAGTGCGAACTGGATCCGACTTCGGGTCATTCTTTGGTACCTGCTGCAACATTTCATTTCTGAACATTTCGAGCACCCATATATAACTCACTTCCAGGTTTTATGTCTTAGTTTGAGTTTGGAGAAAGCTCATCGACATTTTTTCGGCCATATATTATTGTGCTAGAGGCAGCAAGGTGATAGAAGGAATACAGTAGAATGATAGGACAGAAGGAGACCCTACCAGAAGGCCTCACCAACCACTGACTGGCATGTGTAGGCCTAAGTGAACTGTTACTGTAATCAGTCCAGTGTGCTGTGAAAAATCACTAAAACAGCATGCATTAATTTGATTCATGTGTGCTAGGAATAAATGGCACCATACCTTTACGGATCTAAAAAAAAAAAAAAAAATGAAGCCGCTGAGGGTGAACCTATAATTATGATGGTAAATCGAGCTTAAAAGTAAGTTAAAGCCTCTACATTGACCCCATGGGTGACCTCAAATAGAGGTCAGCCCAATACAAACAAGCCTAATCCACAAGACATGGGCTTAAGAAGGAATCGGGGTGACAAACTCGCGTGACGTGATTCATTCGTCACTGTGTAACAATAGACACAGCTCGTGCTTGGACTTGGAGTGGGGTCAGTGGACTGTATCAGATCTGCAAGTGTCCAATAACCAATAACAATGACTATTCGCAATCAGTAGGCTTAATTAATTGGGCCTAATTAATGTGTAAAGTGCCAGTAATGATGATTAAATATGCGATGCATAAACACATTTCAGTCAATAGGTTATCTTAAAATATGAAATGGTCTGAAATCTGCTGTCGTCTGCAGGAGGTATTTTCACTGGTTTGATTACGAGACGAGTGCGAGTGATTGGTACGGTACCTAGTATCGTACGTGGAACTGTTGGCAGCGAGTTAAATACGTTGGCTCTGTTGTAAGCCAAGTAGGGCCGAGTGGGCATTTGACTATGACGATGATTGTGTATTGCCGAGAGTCAAAGGTAAAAGAGTAAGAGATCCGAAATTGATTCGATTTGGCACCAAGATAATGCACCATAAAACTGACAGAATTTCTTTATTTTACAGATCTAGCGAAATTTTACCTTGCGCCTGGAAATAAGTGGTAGGCCTACTTGTGCACAGATAACCAAATGATTATTCCATCTCGATTCGATCCACTTGTCATTATCGTCAGTCAAACGATCATGCTCTAGGTGAAAAGTGGGCACACGGCCTAAATACTTTTTTTTTTTTTCGTTTCATATTCCGAACTTTCGTCGATAAGGATTTGTATTGTGTTATCAGGGTGGAGAATAATCACTTCTGGCATTCTTATCAAGTGACAAGGCAATCTCATTTTGTCTGTTTTCATTGTGTGTGTGGTTTCAGCGCCAGTTACGCTGTGTAACCCCGTTCGGTGCGTGCATGCCAACAGCTGGTGTTCTAGGCCTACATTGTTAGCAAGATTCTTGGACTTTATGTTGCACGGATAGGCCTGAAGTGGCCACCGGTCTCGAGAATGACGCCTTTGGTTCATTAGAAAGGTATGTAACCATGTATTCACCAGGTCATCTATTCAATGTCCCTATTTTTCTTTTTTTTTGGTTAAATATTTAAAAAAAAAATCTAGACTAAATCATAGCTAGAGATCTAATCTAGAGTCTAAATTTCTGTTTGTCCGCCTACCCCTGTCTTAATCTATCAATTCCCGCCCTCTATCGATCTGTCTATCCGTGTGTCCGCCAGTCTGTGTGTCTGCATGATTGTGTAGTGCCTAATACTGGTAGGCTACTAGAGGCCAGTTCTGGGAGTAATTTAAGCCAACAACCCCAAAATAGTCGGAGAAGATCAAGATCTACTAGATCTAGATTGCATGTTGCTCTGGTTCACTGCAGCCGTGCTACCAGAGAGTAGCCTGTAATTGTATAGATGGTGCTACGTAATAACATGTGCGGATGTTTCCGTACGGGATTTTCCAACATTTCAAATTCCGTTTTCTACCTGTCTCTGTAAATAAAACATAGACTGCGTCTTTTTGTACCACTGACAAGCAGGAAATGAATAGTAAGTCCGTTAGATAAAAATGTGCCTTACGTAAAACTAGAACCGGTGAATGATTGTCACGGTCAAGAATTTACTGACAGTAGAGTTTTGTTTCTGGCGTACTGACATTCGGCTGAGTTTTTACACATAATTATACAGGGTATTGAGTGGCGAACCCGCCGAGCAAGTTTTGATGGCGCTTAAAAAAAAATAAAAAATAATTAGTATTCACATTCCAGGATAATATGACGAGACATGGGCCTACTGCAAAAGATAAGATGTGCTGTTTGCTTGCACGCTCCACATCGATAAGCCCGGCCTACATCTTTCTACAGTTTCCTAGGTTGTTTGAAGATAGAATACTTTATTGCAATAGTTAGCTCTGGTAATGGGGTATGACTAACAGCTTCTTTTCAACTCAATAGCCTACTTGAAACAGATAGATAGATAGGTAGAACAGTTGCATTTTGCAAGCCCAATAAAGAGAAAACTCTAGAACAAAAATGATTCTAAAAGAAAAATAAATTCCACAGGAAACAGAGGTGAAAAGCCCTGTCGCCTCCATAACATCCATCCCCCCTCTCTCCCTCTCTTTTGCGCAGTCTCTTTTCATTGCCTCAATTCATTTTTTCTCCGGGGGAGAGGAGGGAGGGAGGGGGCAGGGTCGTTGTCACGTCTAAAGCTGGCACGATGGTGAAAAGCAGACTGAAAATCTCAAAAGGATGATGGTTCAAGGTTGAGTGGATTTCTTTAGGCCTACTTTTTGTATGGTATCCGGCATCAGGATTTCAAGTTTAGTATCTCACGCATTTGGTGACTGATGTGTCATGGATATAAATATTAGCAGAGGTACATTGCGTTGTTCTGAATAAACCTGTGTCTGGATTATTTGCTTAAGATCTTCCGAACCATGCACGTACGTATTGGCTTCTTTTTACTCTTTGTTTGAGACATTTATGTGAAAACCGCACGTTTCAATAATTCATGGTAATCTTTGGAGTTCTGGGCGTAATTTTTGCAACTCGCTTTTACGACATTCCCAAGCTTGATAGAACTCATCGCAGGCAAGGTTTTGGTTAAAAAAAATGTTTCTTCTGCTCGCTGTGAGTTTTTTTTATTGTGGGTACCAAAGTTATCTCGGCGAGTTTTTAGAACTGCTGTCAACTTTTTTTTTTTTTAGCTGCCAAGCCATTAGTCTGTGTGACGTTGTGGTGTTCACTTACAAATCCGCCACACATGCTCGCCATATCAGAATTGGTGCGAGATTGGAAGGAAAGTGTTCCAATTTCTGTGGGCGTGCTTTGGTAGGGACCGTTGTCCTTATGGGTTTCTTCTTTGGCTGTTGAAAAGCAGTAGGTTTGAAATATCGAAATACTGACATAATTAGAAGATTATTACTAATCCTGTGTGCGCAGACACACTATCTGCACTCCTTTCTTAATAGAGGAACTAGTCAAAATTGAACGTCTTTGGTTAGTGTACTTCGTGACGGGATGAGAAAGGAACCAAATCGAATGCTCGTGAAAGGCAGTCAGATGTTAATAAATAGTATCAAGGTCGAACACCGAAAAAAAAACCCGCCAACCTCTTTAAGAAACGGTCAGACAAACAAAAATGCCTGCTGAACACCCCGCCCCAAGCCCTCCGATGTTACTTCTGTACCCTCGGCCATTGTACCCCGTTCTGTAAACAGACGACAGGGTTTCCAGGGACCGCTTTAAGTGAAAGATAATTATTGACACACATATGCATATGAAGGATCATATAATAACTATAAGTACGTGGATTAATATTCTGCACGTTCTGACCAGGAAATTCATTTTAACGAAGATGCAGAGGGAAAAGCAGCTGCTCAGCAGTGATATATTACTTTTTTATGATCGTGAAAGTGAAAGGTTCAGTATCCATGGGGGATGAAGGCTTTCCTAGGTGAGGCATTCTCATCAATTCAGTTGGGAAAATTTGTTATTTAATTAAAATTTTTTTTTGAGCTAAGATGAAAAATATTCTTGGTGCAACTAAACATAAACATCTTACGATTTTGAAATACATTTTTTTGTGTGCATTTTTATGACTTTTAACAGCGTTATAGATGAATTTTAGTCCAGTTCTTTCCAAAATAGTGTAGTTAATGCTTTATACACATTTTTTTTTTGGTCCACACTTTGCAAACTGAATTTCAAGAATAGGAAGAAAATTCCATGCATCCAAATGACATTTTTGGTGTTGAAACCACCTCAAAACACGGTTAACACTAAGGGCTATGTGCCATGAAGTACTAATTTGCTAATTTTTACATATATTAAGGATAGATCACCAAGAACGAACAGTAAGACCACAGACAATCTACGTATTTCCAACTAAAACCTGACCTGAATTTTGACCACAGTTTTAACTGCTTGTTTTAGTGGGCTGCACAAGAAAGAAATATTGATTTCTGGTTTAGAATTTAGAGACTGCAGCACAAAAAGTACGTAACACATGACGTACTATATGGACAGTAGCGAAAAGAAGTCAAATGAGGTAACGTCAGTAACAAATTGTTTTCATTCATTTTAGAAATATTAATTTGGTTGCCAGTAAAACGGGGCACTGATTTTCATCATGGTTCTAAGCGTGCATATCATTATATGTATAACATATATATATATATATATATATATAAACAACAATGATTTCTCAATTTAAGATTTTGAGACTACGACATAAGAATGTGTTTAGACCTTGTATAAATGACACAGAGCTATGTGAAAACAAGTAATCTAATTCTAATCACTTGATTCACCTTGCACAACTATTGTAACAATAAAGGAAAAACCAAGATGCCTCTCGTCCAGCAAATGCTGCCCAATAATTTAGATCAGTACCTTTCATGCCCAGTTTGAAAACGAGAATAGAGTTTATACAAACATTTTGAAAATTATCATCCGCTCGTATGGAAAACAAAGAAGTATGGGAAATGATTGAAGAAGTAATACTACATTGGGCGTACCAAAATTAAACAAAATGAAATGTAACAGGTACTGAAATGGAATAAAGTAAAGAGCAGATAGTGCTCAAATAAACAGGTATCCTCGAAAGGACATTGAAACAATGAGCAGCAGTTCACAGCAGCACAGAAACGTGCCTTATTTTGGATACCACCAAGTTGTAGCAAATGGTCTCAAACGTTGACATGTCAGCAAACCGCACTGTCCTCCTCAAGACATTTCCGAGCGGCACAAAGTGGTTTGGCAGCCACAATACTAGGTCCAGATCCTTCCTAGTTGACGTCGGCGTGATGAGAATGAAGAATAATACGAGACAGAATGAGCCTGTGCAAATATTTGCCCACGTTTACTGTCGTATGCGGATATACACGGAAAACATCTGAAAAGGCAAATGTCTGTCATAGCCTCATCCACTGAAACCATTTGCGTGTGGAAAGAACTTCATTTTCGCATATCACCTTTAATATTCCTTTCCACACATTTACCTCAAGCAAATATTCATCTGAATACAAAGTAAAGATTTTTTTTTCAAAGACTACCCGGGGTGGTAGGCTATTGAATCCAGCATGCAGTTACGTATCGCTCAAACAGCATCCCTCTTGTAGCGCTTTTATTCCATTATGACAGTAAACCAGATCTAGTCAGCATGCGAGTCGTAATCAAGATAGGGCGAAAAAGTTCTTAATGTTACGTCGATGTATATTCGTATTCTTCACAGGTAAAACGAGGTCGTGAAAGGTGATGTATGTAACAATGTATCCAATAGAATGACTGGCTGTGCTCAGTTAAGAATGAGTCTGTGTAACTTTTTTGGATTTGCAAAATCGATGTTTCGGGAAACTGGTGAAACTGGTCATTGTTAATTTGCTCTTGATTCCTTTCTTTATTTTGTCGCCTTTCCCTAATTGTTTATTGTCTTCATTGTCGCTGTTGTTGTAAATGATATAACTATAATGATATATTTTACAGTTCATCTTTCTTCCTGATGTTACTTCTGTAAGTAAAAACGATGGAGCCATAGAGGAGAATAACATGACAATCCGACGTAAATTTGTAGGATTTCTGTCATAGCAGGCGTCCAGTAACAGGGAATCCCAACATCAGACATTCCTAATTTGGGGTAAATTTGGCTTATCCAGCGGGTAAATTTGCTGATTTTGGATTTGTACAAGAGGCTGATTGACTGATGTATGCTCATTGACATTGTGTTTGGTTCTGATATAGGCTACCACTATTCTGTTCATCATACGCTAAGTTGTTCATAAATGGAATAGCATTGTTATGTACTATTTTTTATTGCTATAGCTATAAAATTTCCCCTTTGACGATTGCTTGACTATGGTAGAAGTGTCAACTGAAATTACTGAACAAAACAGGCGGGGATAAACTTACTTCCGAGAAGTTGCCAGTGTCCTACATCAAACCAACGGCGGCGCGATGTCATAACCAGGGTACCTGTGTCGGAATGATGTCATTATTATAGGAAACTTGAGGTTAATCCTGCGGAATTAAGGGTGAAACAGATCAAAGCTGGTGTAGGCGCCTAACCGATGGCTCGCGGCCCCCAAATTTTGCATCATACTAACACCCAAGACCCAGTACGCCGTAGTGGGTCTTGGCTAACACAACAGGCACTGCTCGCTACATCCCGCTAGGTCGCGGTGTGGGCAGTGCCTACTGTGCTAGTGTGAAGCAAACTTTATGGACGGCAGGCCGCCAGTCTGGCGCCTACACCAGTCCTGGACTGTTTCACCCCTTGGATTGGTGTAGGGTTGCTGGCTGGGCTGGTATTTGTAGAAATTGCGGTCATGTCTTGTGGCTGACAAGGTAGTCTTAGGGATAAGTCAGACCAAGGCTGGCGTAGGCCCCACACTGGTGGCTCACCACCTACTTACTATGCATCACACTATAACATTACTGACTGCCCACACCGCCGTGGTCTGGGTTGTGAATAGTGTTTTAGTGTGATGCATAATAATTAGGGTGGTGAACCACCAGTGTGGGGCTACGCAAGCCTTGGTCTGGCTTACCCCTCAGGGTGCGTCCAGACCAAAAGCTACTAACCGAGCCGAGCCTAGGTGCTAGATGCGAGCACTGCCAAGCAGATCAGCTCAAGTGTTCACACCAAAAGCAACTGCCGCTAGTTGGCAGCTAGCGCGTGGCTGGCAAATTGCTAGCCCTTGTCTCAACGAAAGCTTGCCTGTTCACACCAAAAGCTGCCGTGCTGGTGTGCACATTGAGCTGTGGGCGAGCTAGCGGTTAAATGTTGGCGGGGGTAAAATTAGTTGGCAAGACTTCCAACATGTCGGATGAACGAAAACGTTGCGTGTTGCTACATTTACTGGAGCCATCAATGTGTCTGAAGCATGATCTTTTGTTGGAACCCAAGAGAGAATGGTGGGTTCACCTATAAATGCCAAACGGGATACGTGTGGAGAATTCCAGCTTTTGTTTCCCGATTTAAAGGAAGACGAAGGATGTTTTCAATCATATTTCCGAATGTTACCACAGACGTACTATGCTATACTTGATAATGATCTCTGCTGACTTACAGAAACAGGAAACCAATTATCGCAAACCTGTTTCACCTGAGGAACGACTAGCCTTGACTCTTCGGAAAGCGATCACCACTGCCTTAATCCTCATCATTATCATCATCATCATCTTCGTATTCGTCGGCATTATCATCATCTTCATCCTACTTCCTCCAAATCCCTCCCCCCCCCTTCATACAGACGATTGTCAGCCCTATGTTCCTTCAGGTCTATGTTCCCTCAATTCGGCTCTATGTTCCCTCAATTTTCCCTCAGGTCTATGTTCCCTCAGGTCTATATTCCCTCAGGTCTATGTTCCCTCAGGTCTATATTCCCTCAGGTCTATGTTCCCTCAGGTCTATGTTCCCTCAGGTCTATGTTCCCTCATTGTTCCCTTAAGTCTATTGGTGTTTCTACAGGGGAGCCAACCTGACATTTTCTTTTGCATGGCAATAATTGTAATAGACTTGCTTTGAGCGGTGATAAATGCTCGAATATTTAGGGTGCGTCCAGACCAAAGCTACTAACCGAGCCGAGCCTCGGAGCTAGATGCGAGCACTGTCAAGCAGTCAGCTCGTTTGTTCACACCAAAAGCAACTGCCGCTAGTTGGCAGCTAGCGCGTGGCTGGCAAATTGCTCGCTCTTGGCTCGACGAAAGCTTGCCTGTTCACACCAAAAGCTACCATGCTGGTGTGCACATTGAGCTGTGGGCGAGCTAGCGGTTAAGTGTTGACGGGGGTAAAATTAGTTGGCAAGGCCTCCAACATGTCGGATGAATGAAAACTGCGTGTTGCCGCATTTATTGGGGCCATCAATGTATGTGAAGTATGATCTCTCGTTTTAACACAAGAGAGAATAGTGGGTTCATCCTTTAAATGCCAAACGGGACACGTGTGGAGAATTCCAGCTTTTGTTTCCGGATTTAAAGGAAGACGAAGGACGTTTTCAATCGTATTTCCGAATGTTACCACAGACATTCTATGCTATACTTGATATGATCTCTGCTGACTTACAGAAACAAAAAACCAATTATCGCAAACCTGTTTCATCTGAGGAACGACTACCCTTGACACTTCGGTAAGCAGTGTTAACGCTAGAAGGTAACAAAGTCACAGAAGCAGACATCCAAGAATGGGACAGCGGTCGAGAGAGAAACACAAAAGGCAATGGGGAAGCTGGTCACAGAGGCCGTCTTGCGGAGTACGGAATATGGATGAGACAAAAACTGCTTTGTAGGAACGGGCGCACTGCCTTGGCAAGACAAATGTCTCTAAACTGATATACCGGTACTAACATTTCATTAAATCTACCAACATCGGCAAAGTTAATGATCATGCTTTACAACGTCAGCTTAATTGTTTTTAAATAAAGTAGTATGGGATGGACAGGGGGAAAGAGAGAGATAGGGAATAGAGAAAGAGAGAGATAGAGAAAAAAACGAGAGAGAGAGGAAGAACGGAGGCAGGGAATGAGGGAGCGAGAGTGAGAGATCTAAAGGAGGAGAAAGGGATACTGAATGATTCAGCTAATTTAGACACTTGTCATGCCCCTCTTTGCAGCAATCCCCAAGAAGTTCTTCTTCCTCACATCTCTATTCATGAAGTCCTTATCTTGCTTTTTCAATCAAGTTGGATAATCTTGCAATAAAGCAATGAACTGAATGGTTTTGTCTTCTTCCATGTTTATTTTCACACCAGTATCAGTCAGTCAGTGGCGCAACAGCAAGCTGTAAGCGAGCAACTGACATTACTGGCGGGAAAACTTCCGCTTGTGCTAAATTTAGTGATCAGGAAATGAGGTCAGCTCGACTGTTAGCTTTGAGCGGTGATAAATGCTCGAATATTTATCTCCGCTCGATGCTAGCCGTGGCCGAACCGTACGGCGAGTTTACTGCTTTTGGTGTGAACAGTTGATATACATAAAGAGCAGGTATTTCTGCGGCTCGGCTACGGTGCGGCCACGGCTCAGCTCAAAGCTTTTGGTCTGGACGCACACTTATCTCCGCTCGATGCTAGCCGTGGCCGAACCGTGCGGCGAGTTTACTGCTTTTGATGTGAACAGTTGATATACATAAAGAGTAGGTATTTCTGCGGCTCGGCTACGGTGCGGCTACGGCTCAGCTCAAAGCTTTTGGTCTGGACGCACACTAGGCTGCCGAGGCACTGAGACCAGTTTGTCTTGCTTCAGTGTTAGTGTGAGATGTCGACCAGGGAGCTGAACGGGACCTCGCCCACTAGTGAGACCGCAACAAGTTCTTGTTTTCTTTTTGGCAAGTTGACTCATAGTTAATTTTGGTGTGGGTCAAAACTGGCGCCAACCAGACTTGACTCAATGCACCATGAACCTAAACGTACATTAGGACCGACATTCTTCTCACCCCCCCCCCTCCCCAACCCCGGCCCAAAACAACAGCAACAACAAACAAACAGACTCCACCCAGATAAGACAAGATAAGATATAACTTTATTACCCAGTTGTCAGGAAATTTATTGTCACAAAATAATGATTATAATAATGAGTGAGAGAGAGAGAGGGTGTGAGAAAGAAAGAGCGAGTGAGATAGCTTCTGTAAAGCGCATAGAGCATTTCTAATGGCAATGGATATGCGCTATATAAATGCCATCCATTATTATTATTATTGTGCACATTATTATTATTATTATTATGATATCTTGATTTGTGCACATTATTATTATTATTATTATGATATCTTGATTTGTCTGTCAGGTAAAATCGCCAGAGCCGCTGGCATAACGACAGTGACTACTTCATCAACGAACTTCACCTTCAATCAGGGGGAAACTGATGCAATGTTCTCGCTGTCCGATAGGTATGAAATCTGTAAACGGATTCGGGAACAACAGGTGAGTGACCGCTTTTCTATCCCAGACAAGAGTTGAACAGATTGTTAATTGTGACCCGTTTTGTCTAACCGGTAATTAAATCACAGGTGCCCAGCAATTTAACCAGTCAAAGTTGAGATTGTAGTTGACTATGATGCTTCAGTATTTCGTCTGTGTGTGTTAAATTTCTATCGTAAATAAAATGTCAAAGGGGGTGGGGGGAGGGGCCGGGTTATCATAATAAGCTCGGATGCGTGATTTTTTTTCATACGAGCTTTAGCAAATTCAGGAGCGGGGCAGCAACAGAGCCCCAAACACAGGACAGCTCTAACACATCCCAGGAATTTTCGGTGATCTTCAGAGTCATATCAGGCACAGTCCAGAGATTGCAGCTCCCATGGCAGTGTTCGATAGGACGAGAAATCCCTTGGCCGATGACCTATGTTTGCGGGTGTGTTGCTGCCCCAATCCTGAATTTGCTAAAGCTCGTACGGAAAAAAATCACGCAGCGCGGAACGTCACAGCCAGTCGCTGCCAGCAAAATGTACACCTTACTCCCCCCGTGTGGCAAAGCTGACCGAGATTTATATGATAGGGTTTTCCCGGATTTACTAAGAAAATATATGAATTCATTGTGTACACTTCTTGTCTGCCAACAGCTGACTGTGCCGTTCCGGTGTAACAGGCCAAAATATACCCCCCGCCCAGACTATACCCGGGGTTAAACTGGCCTAGCCCAGAATATACCCCGGGGTATATTCTGGGCTAGGCCAGTTTATACCCCGGGGTTACTTTGGGCTAGGCCAGACTATACCCCCCCAGTCCAGATTATACCCCCTACTTTTTTTAAAAAAACAAGCCAAGACCACAGTTTATTTCAGTCTGTTTTTCATCACTGTCATCAGATATCATATTAATACAAACATGAACACATTCTTGACACCAACAAGTCATAATGCAATTTAGAGAAAATAATAATAACACTAACAGTTTATTTCAGCCTTAGTTTACTTTGGTGTACATACATACGTTCTCGACTCCTGTAAATCATGATACATTTTAGAAGGAACAAACATGCATTAAAATGCATTGATATACAAAAGAGTTGAGTATCCATTCAAACTGACATGATTAGACTTCCGCATTAATTTCACTCGTGTGTGTTGATGATATTATTATTATTATTATTATTATTATTTTTATAGTTGGTTGGCCATGAATAAAACATGCATTGTATTTTTTGTTACAATGATGTAGAGAGAAAAGGCCAGAAAAGAACACACAGAAAAAAAAACAAAAAAACATAATGATAATCCAACTGACAGATAGTGCAATTCCATCATCCAGCAGACATAAAACTAAATAGGCACTAAATGTTTGCGACTGATGAACTCCACCTGTCCAGATCCACTTGAAACGTTACAGAATGCAAACCAGTAACAATGATAACAATAAGAACACGAAATCATGTTATTTACTCTTGAAAATATAGAGAAATATCAATATCAGAATCATCATCATCATCTTGGAAATTGCAAAGATATGAGAGGGGGTGTAAAAATGGTAGCGTAGGCCTACAAATCATTCTAGAATTTATATGCAGCAATGTATGTGTATCAACTAGATCTATATATAAAAAACGTGTTAAATCTTTTCAAATATTCAAGTAAAACTGAACAGAAAGCTTTAGTCAAATAGCCTTGACAGTTGTGTAAGCCGACAGAGTAAGTCCACTGAGACAAAAGTAGTGCGTTGTAAAATGTAATTAGATCTATAGCATGTTGAGGCCAAATTCAATGGATCGTGTTACATTAACAGTATTTCTTGTTAGTGAGTATCATTCTTTGATAGGTTATTTGTAGAAAGATATACATTTCATGCACATTGCGGTTTAAGACACTGGATTAGTTTGCAAGGCTTTTGAAAGATTGAACCTATGTGTTATAGTGAATAAGGGTATGTCACTCGCGAGTGAAATAATAATAATAAAAAAAAAGACCTTGTCCGTCTTTACCTTCCTCAGCTTAACACGTCCCTTGCCAAGGGATTTAACAACTGTGTATTTGTACACAAAAAAATATTTAAAATGACTTCATTTTTATGAGTCCGTTAATTATTTCATCCATTGGGACCAAGTGTATGTCAGTGCCAAACAAACAGTACCGTGCAAATTTTACTCAATGGCAACCAACTACAAAAACAACTACAACATGCCAACGAACGTGAGTGAAACTAATCCAGTGCCTTAATTAAATGTATACATTTCTACAAATACGCTATCAAAGAATTTACTAACAAGACATGATCATGCAACATGATCCATCGAATTTTTGCCATAACATACTGTAAGTACTTTCTGTAATGCACTGTTGTCTCAGTGGATTTAATCTGTCATTTTACATGACTATCAAAGCTACTTCGCTAAAGCTTTCAGTCCAGTTCTACTTGAATAGTTGAAAAGATTTAACACATTTTTTTTTACATGTACTTGGTATATACACACATATATTATTGCTGCTTATAGATTCTAGAATGATGTGTATGTCATTTTTATATTCCCTATTATCTTTGTATTATTCCAAGATGATGGTGATTCTGATAATGATTATATTCTCTTTATTTTCAAGAGTAAATAAGATGATTTGGTGTTCTTATTGTTATTATTGTATATTACTGGTTGGCTTTCTGTAACGTTTCAAGTGGATCTGGACAGGTTAAATTCATTATGTGAAACAATTTTAGTATGTATAAGGTAAGATAAGATAAGATAAGATAAGGTATGACTTTATTATCCTGTTTCCAGGAAATTTGTTGTCACAGCAGCAGTAACAGTACAACAGCAAATACAATATCTAAGGCCTACAGGTCTTTAATGCCTACAGTACACACGCACATTGCTCACACAACATTACCAACAAGTAAGAACATTGCTCATTTAGTTATGTGTGAAGTATTTAATGTCTGCTGGATGATGGAATTGCACCATCTGCCAGTTCAGTTGTTAAAATGTTGTTGTTGTTTTTTTCTCTATGTATTCTTTCCTGGTCTTTCTCTCTGCATCAGTGTAACTTTGTATGTAGATCTAATTGTTCCGACAGATCAAGCACATTTCTGATTTTCAAAAATTAAAATAAGATTCAGAACTTTACACTTATAAGTCTTATAATTAGTTCATACCTTGCCACTAAGTATATGTTAGTGGTGCCAAACAAAAAGATTACAATACATGTTTAACTCATGGACAACTAATTATAAAAAAAACCAAAACAATAATAATACCAACGGACACAAGTAAAATTAGTGTTAAAGTTTAATTATATCAGTTTCAAGGGATTTTCAATCCTTTTATATATATCAATGCTTTTTAAGCATGTTTATTTCCTTTTAAATTTATCATAATTTACAAGAGTCAAAAATGTATGCTTCAATATGATACCTGATGACAGTGATAATGGACAATTCAAACTAAAGTTGAAATAAACTGCGGTCTTGACTTGTTTTTAAAAAAAAGTAGGGGGTATAATCTGGACTGGGGGGGTATAGTCTGGCCTAGCCCAAAGTAAACCCCGGGGTATAAACTGGCATAGCCCAGAATATACCCCGGGGGATATTCTGGGCTAGGCCAGTTTAACCCCGGGTATAGTCTGGCGGGGGTATAATCTGGCCTGCTACACCGGGTATGATATCTCCTAACCGCGCGTTCAGCTAGATGAGAACACTAATGGCGAGAAATAAAGTTTAACCTCGTCCTTTCTCGAGTGGTACTGAAGTTTACGAACATGGATCTCTGAACGCGTGGTTAATAAATTAAATTTGATTCCATATCAAATCTGACTTAATTACCGACTCGACCAGGTGGGTCACAATTTTAACTGAGATTATTGTTACCTTGTGGCGACTCATGCTATCATAGTTGAAATTTTAAGTTTTGTTTGCCTGAGCCCATCTCAGAAAGGGCAGTTTCAGAGAGAGCATTGTACAGTACAGTTGTACCATATAGTTTAAAAGAAGATTGGCGACATGGAAATTGAATTCACACAATACCAAATAAAGACAATTAAATCATAAAACCTCTTTCTCTCTCTCTCTCTTTCTGCCTTAGTCTCTCTCTCTCTCTCTCTCTCTGCCCGTCGCCTTACCCTCTGTGTTGTCTGTCGTCTCCCTCGATCTCTGTCTGTCTATGTCTCTGCCTGTCTTTCTGTCTGTCTATCTGTCTCTTTCTCTCCATCTGTCTGTCTGTCTGTCTCTTTCTATCTCTGTCTCCTGCGCTGTCTCATTCACCCTTTCTCTCTCTGTGTCTGTTTTTCAATGTTTGTGTGTCTCTCGATTTTTTTTTTTAATATGCCTGTTTGAAATATGAAACCACTTAGCACTTGCATTATGTGCATATATTTGCATCTAGTTTCAAATGTGCGTTCAAGTATGTTTTTCTGTGTTTGGGTATTTGCACTAAACAAAAACAGTCAGGTGTGCTTTGTGGATATGAACAAACTTTCGTCTACTTTGTCACAACGACCTGAATTATTTTGCAAGACTTCTTTTGAAAAAAGACTTGTGGTTTCAGGACTTTCGTGGTTTTGGCTGAGAGGTTTCCCAACTTGGGTTTCGTCTACCTGGGGGATAAATTTGCTGAATCTGGATTTGTACATTTGGTGGGAGGGGGGGGGGGGGGAATTATGATTGGAAAAAAACAACACCTGAGATTGATAAGGAAATTTGAAGTAAGCTTAGTTTGTGAAACAATACTAATTGATCTGTTAATTATGAGTTACTAAGAAATGAGTGAAATAACATTGCTATGTGCTATTCTTACTGTTATTGTTATCTGAACTTAAAACAGTTATGTTAAAATCAGTATAAATTTCCTATTTGTCGGTTATTTTGTAGTGGTTGAAATGCACACTCAAAATACTGAACAAAACGAGGGGGGGAGGGGGGGCTTAAACTTACTTTCGAAACTTGCCGGAGAGTAAACGGGACGAAAAGGATGGGGAACCTGTGGCTCAGCTGTTCACATTTTTCATGCCGTACTGTGAGAACATTTTTTGAGTGTACTGACAAATAATTGACGTCTGTGTGTAGGCCAGCCTACTGCCAGTAAGGCGTTTCATGCCACCTACGTGTGCATGTATACCTTTTTATTGTGCACATTAAGTTAATTAAGCCAAGAGGCCACAATGGGGTTACTGTGACCTCGTAAAACGTGCAAAGAATGCTGCCGTGTTGTGGAAAAAGCACATGTATTCGCCTAAGAAACGACATTTTTCAGGAGACTAAAAAAAAAAAATCGCATTGTTCCCCCCTTCCCCACCCCCCTCCCCCCATCAATAATAGTTTGTTCCGTTTCCATTTTGGGATGGCCAGAAACACAGAACAGTTAGTGGCACAAAATTATAACCCAAACAGAAGGACAGAGCAGATCTCTTTCTATAACATGACGTTAAAAAGTGAATTTGTCCTAGATTGGCGTATACAATGTTTTTCCGTAGCACGGCGGTATAGCACTGCAGGGGGTGATCATCAAAAGACGCACATACATTAAGACTACAGGTTATCCATAAATTACGTCACCTTAAGTGAAAACATGGGTCCCTCTTTGGAGACTTAATTAAGTCTAAAGTACCACAGCCATTGTTTTGAGAAGTTCGGTGTTTTTTAAGTTTAATTTTAATTTATCATATGTGACTTTTAGTGCATAAGATTAATGTGTTATTACTAGACATTCCGGCCCGCTCTTTCATTAAGAAGATAAGACAACATTGAACTAACGTACGTTTTCCCTGAAAATTAGACTTCCAGCATTGGATGAACCCAGGGGTTCCCATTTGTGGGTGGGGTTGTTGTGGAGAGGGGGTGGGGGGGGGGGGGAGGAGAGGATGATGTAAATTTGCTGATTCTGGATTGTACATATTAAAAAAAAATTATTATTATTTTAAAAAAATACGAAAGAAAACCTGAAGTTGGCAACAAAAGCTGACCTAAGCCTACTTTGTATATAACATTGTGCTATATTAAAAAGTGTTATTGCTATTTGAACTTATGATGATACCGTTACAAACAGTATTTTACTGTGTTGATTGCTTTTACTGACCAAATCAGGGTGAGAATAAATTTTGCTGTCGAAATAAATTTATTGCCAGGGGTAAACAGGGTGAAAAAGTCTGGGAAACCCTCGTACTAACTGATTTCCACAGTCTGCGGTCTTTTTGTTTCTCGGGGGCCTCAGCCTAATGCTGTTGGCCCCTAACTTATTTTCCCCTTTTGGCTCTCAGGGTATAAATCTACATACTATAACATTTCTTTTTGGTGCGCTTCATCTCCTCTGAAGTGAGTGAGAGGAGTCCATTTCATACAGTGAATTTACTTTTTTTTCTTTGTATGTATGCTTATTGCAGAGCACAGATTTTATTACATGGATTATTCATTTCTTCTTTTTGACAGTGTTCTTTCCTCTATTCAAAGGTAGAGAATTACTTGCACTTTGTGGCGAGAGAAAAGAAACTCAGTGTTGACCAGGGGCAAACAAAGAAAGAAAGGAAACAAAAAGGAGAAAAAGGTGTCAAATTCAGTCAGGATGTATGTCTTCAGTCTTCAGTTGAACAACTCGATGAAAAAGAAGGTGGGATTCATGACTTCTCCATTCCCCACCTCCCCCCTCCCTCAAATCCTTTATCCTTTTCACTGAATGAGATGATTGAACGGAGGGAGTTAATAAAAAAAATAATTTATTTTGGCATTTTTTTGTGATGGTTTTGAAGAGTTATTGTTCCTGTAAATTTTATTTGTCTTCATCTTTTAATGGGTCAACAAAATTAATAAGGTTGGAGAGAAACAAAAACAAAGACAAAAAAAAAAGTATATTGAATATTTGATGCAATCTGTGTCATCTTTCATGCAAATAATGGCAGACGAAAGCTCCTCGTGCCTTTGTCATATTTTTATCCAGGTTCTATAATCTAAATTCTCAGTTTTCATCATGAGGATCTCATTGTCTAAGAAGAATAAGAAGAATACCACAAAAGACAAACAAAAAGTAGGAAACAAAATCTAAAAGCACACTGCTAAAATCCACAGCAAAATAATGACCTCAAACCATGGTGAACAAATTATTTTTGCTCTATTCCATTTAGATTTAAATTACATACCCATCATTTGTGAACATGAAAATAGAACAGAAACAAACTTTTTTTGTCTCAGTTGTACACAAATGTATGTCATTCTAGAAATTGCAAGTTTTTGATTTTAAACCCTGCAATATTTTTTGGGAGTTGGAAATTATAAAAAAAATTAAAAAGCTGACTCAGTGGGTAACATGTTTTGTAACACTGAAGAGGAGCTTACAGTTAATGAGGTCAGTTGTAGAAGCCCTATCACCCCTGCAGTGGTGTGTAGCAGTGTTTTTTTGGGGGGGAGATGGATTGCATGAATTAGATTAACAACGGTGTTCCATTGGTAAACCTATGTAAATGTTTGGCATACAGCTTAGAATCCAGTAATCTTTTTCGCATCATACGGCTCACGCATTTTTATCTTCCCCCTGAATGCTCTTATTTCATGGTAATCATTCCCTGGAAACACACAATTTTGGGGAAAGTTTGAAAATCCAGAAAATTATCTTCTAATAAACCTAGAATAAGACAGTAGTATCAGTGCTTTTTGTTATTTAGAGTAGAAGATTGGAATATAATATGTTTGTACACATACATCCGTTGTACAACGTGTAGCGTGAAACTTTGCAAACTCAGGGTTTGAACATTATGGCGTGAAAGGTTGAAAGGTTGGACGAAGAGCCATTCAACTGTAGCATGCAGTGTACCTATTGGTTATAAAGTGGATTTCTCAGGCACTGCACAAGGTGATGCGAAAAGGTTAATAATAATTGTAATACAGTTCAAGTTTTTTGTTTAAATTTTATGTGAAACAAGTGATCAGTTTGCCAAATGATGCTTTGTTTGGAATAATTCTATATTATGTTCTTGCAGTACTGGAAGCCATAAGAGCTGGAGCTAACTTAAACTTCATCACTGGAAATGGCAGCTCGCTACTTCACAGAGTCAGTATATTGCTTCATAATCTATATATGTAACTCACAAATTCTCCCCCTCTGAATGCAAAAGGCTTTTTCATAGGCCATCTATAGTAACCAGATTTTGCATGTAGGTTTTAAATACTCTAGAGAGTGCACTGAAGTTTGAATTTTTTTATTGGTTTTGTTTTTCTGTTTTAAAAAAAATTGTTTTATGTCACTGACTGCTCGCCTCCGATCCCATCTTTTCGTGGGTACATGACCTGTGGCGTCAACACTTCTGGCTGGCTCATCTATTCGACATGCTCTCAGCTAAAATTAAAACCACAGTAATACCCTGCTGCTTGCTTTGGGAATTATTTCAGATTTGCCGAGGCAGATGTAGACAGGGTGGAAAGTGATGGGTGGGCAGGGCAGTGCGGTTGGGTGGTCCTCTCGGAGCATGGCTTTTAAGCTTGTACATGTATAAATTAACTACATATGCTTCACACTATTCTAGAATGTAGGCAGTTGTTTGATTATCAGGGTCATGTGGTTTTCATATGAACTTACAAACCAGCCCACATCCCTATGTCGTTCCACCATAAATTTGTGTAAGTTTTTCATAGGGTTGGTAGAGTTACCAAAGGGGTGAATTTCATAGATCAAACTGATGGCAGCATGATGCGTAAACCAGGGGAACAATGTGTGAATGATGTTATTAAGCCAAACTTCTGGTTAGTCCTGCGCATTTGGATTGATGGAGGGTTCCTGGCTGTGGAAAAAAAAGGGCATATATCTGTTTAAACTTGTTGTAGTATTATTTATTTTATGGTGTGAGTTGGTTTTTGTTCATATATGATATTGTTAGGCTTGACCTTAAGAAGAACATACAATTGTGGCCTGAATCTGACTTAAGCCATTATGTTTGCAAGGTGACAATATATATTATATATACAAACTGTTGCAACATATATGAAGAGTCCATCGTCCAATTCTAATTCTTTTTGTAATTCGATCTAAAGCTTCTTTATTGTTTGTTTCTTACCCGCGGCTTTGCAGCTTCACATATGGCCTTTCTCTTCTTTTTTTCCCCACATTTTAACTTTGGTTTGCTTTGAAAAATGTCCAGGCTGCTTTACAAGGTTCTGGACCAGTTGTAGAACTGCTGTTGCGAGGAGGTGCTGATGTCAACATGCAGGATGATGACTGGTGGACACCTCTACATCATGCTTGTTACCAGGACAACTTTGAAGTTGTCCAGATCCTTTTGAAAGTAGGTCATGGGGCCATCCATAAAGTACATATGCTCAAAAGGGGATGGTGGAGGAGAGTATTTCTGGAATCAGGGTGATGAGATGAACAGTTTGATTTTATTTATGTTTTGTCTGCAAATTTAAGTAGTTTGGTGGTATAAAAATCATATTTCTTATGAGTTTTGTGTACAAAACATATTGTAATCCTGTCTTCCTCTCTCAATAAGTTATTCATTGATATTACTGCCGTATTATAAGCATTAGATGACCCTCTGTGGATTTTCAGACTTACCACAAATTGTGTGTCAACAGGGAATAATTACTTTGAAATAAGGGCATCCCTTTGGAAAAGTGAAATTGGTGAGCCATGTGATGTGAAAAGATTGAGGTGAAGATCCGCTATAAACAAAGATTTTCTTCTCAGTTACTTCACTGAATGTAGAAATCATAGATGATGTATTGTCATTCACAGGCAGGTGCTGATACAACTTTGCTTGATGTGGATGGAAAGTTTGCAGTGGATCGTTCTGCGAGACACACAGAGACCTGGAATCTGTTGACACAACATATGGAAAATGAGGGTGAGCACTGGTTAAGTAGAAGATTTTTCTTTCCATGTAATACTGGAGTTTTGTACAAAAGATCAGATAAGGCTACAATGATACTAAGGTAAATTTCCCAAATGGGATTAAAGGAGTATGCAAAATACAAAATACAAAAAATATTATTGTTTCTCCTTTTCATTTCTAACTCATTGCAACATTTCTTTATTGTTCATTACATGGGGCTAAGTAAAGTAATGGACAACCTTTTCTCACTCTCTCTCTTTTTTTTTTTTGCCATAGACTCAAGACAAGACTTGATTAATTAAACACTGAAGGACAATTTAAGATTGTTGACAATGGAAAATGTTTTTTGTGGCTGATTCAGTCTCTGTGAAATATCAGATCTATGAAATGTACATGTGTATGTGCTCATCTTTGTACTTCTCCATGCTGTTTTTGGAAAGGTGTAACAGCAAACAAGTTGAGGAACCAGAGAAATCAGCGACAACAAATGTTGGAGCAGGATATTAATGCATTTCTTGAATTAGGTGTGAGTTTGGACAAGCCACTGTATGATGGAGTCACACTGGTAAGTATAAGCAGTTGGGCATCTTTTGAAACATACTGCGTTAATTACGGTCAGAATTGCCAAAATGGAGTGTACACATTTTATGGATGATCCCAAGCGATTTTAACCCATACCCCGCACGCTACCCGTAAAGCCCGCTGCACGGTCAGTGATCTTACTCAATGGGAATCTTATCTGGGGTCACTGACCCATGCCGCTATGCGATGACCACAAATGCTGTCCACATGGTTCGGTTTTTATTGATCGGTATGAAAACATTTGCTGCTATGCCTTATCACGCTTGATAATGAATTAACCAGCAAAACCTTTGTCTGTCAGTCTCTAACCAATGATCTGACTTATGATTTCAAACTGACAGCTGTAGTTTTCGTGAGAGCGAAGCATGATAACTAGCCACGCCCTCCCAAGCCCTACACAAATGGTTTCATCCTGATTGACACATACTAATAAACCAATGTGGGCATTTGGGGCAAAGATTATTTCAGAGCTTGTTTCTGATTGGTTCTTAGATACAGACAACTCCAGATGGTGGTCAGCTTGTGAGAAAATGAGATAATATTGCAAATTTGTTGAGCAACAGTTCGCATGTCGATGTTACATCTTTTGAAAGTGTGGGGAGAGCCTTTGAAAGCTTAGTCTTTGTGATTCCGTCCAGTGGTTCACTGGTTAACATGTCTATGTCACAATGCATTTGATTTAGAAGAGATACAGTGAACAATAACACGGTGGTTACTTCTCAAAAAGGTCAGTGACCTGATGCGTGAAAATAGGGCTTGCGCGTGGCGCGGTCAGCTTGACCTTCCCAACTTTTGCCGCCCGTGCGGCGTGAGCGCTTGCGAGTAAACACCGACAATTGCCGCCCCTCGCAGGGTGAGGGTTAAACAAAAGAGACAAATTTTAAAAATACATTAATTAAAAAAAAAAAAATTCTTTCAATCTGGGCACATGATAAAAGAATGGATGCACACACCCATGAGACACTGGCATTTTGCAGAATTGATAGGAACATGCAACAAAAACATGACTACAATAGAATAGCATGTTGCATTTGGATGCCTGGTCTAAATCTGACTTTCTTGAGACATAATAATAATAATAATAATAGTTCGTCCATCAGGTATGATGATGACCTTAACAACACCAGAGGAATAAAGAACAGAAATTGTTGAGAATTTCAACACATGGACAATAAAGAGAACTAAAGGACACAGAGGACAGAACGGAAAGACTGTTCTTTCATGACTTATGGCTTCTCATGTGACTGATAAGTCCTATTTTTGCCCTGCAGACCCTTCCGCATAAATGACAAGAGTGCTCCGTTGGTTCAGTACCACTGGGCCTTTTCTTGCGCCGTTCTCTTTTTTTGATAGCCTGCTGGACTCTGTCAGCTTCCCATGCTTTGCTGCCTCTGGTAAGGGCCGCCCTCCAATTTGCACGATCAAGCGAGAGCTTTTCCCACTCACTCACATCAATGGCAAAGGCCTTCAGTGATTGCTTGAGAGTGTCTTTGTAACGTCTCTTTGGGGCCCCAACATTCCTCGTTCCATTGGAGAGCTCAGAGAAGAAGATTTGCTTAGGGAGTCTGGAGTCGGGCATTCTGACAACATGTCCTGCCCAACGTAGCTGAATTTTTTTCAGGTGGCAGAAGATGCTCAATTCCTTGGCACGATTGAGGACCTCAGTGTCTGGAATTTTATCCTGCCATTTGATCCTTAGGATCTTTCTAAGGCAGGCCAGATGAAAGTGATTTAGCTTTCTGGCATGCGATTGGTACACTGTCCAGGTTTCAGCCCCATAGAGTAGGGTGGGAAGGACCACAGCATTGTACACTTTCAGCTTAGTGTCTGTGCGAATGCCGGCAACATCCCATACTCTCTTTCGAAGCCTGCCAAATGCAGAGCTGGCTTTGCTGATTCTTGAGAGAATTTCAGTATCAACACGAGCCGCGGAAGACAGTGTACTGCCAAGATAGGTGAAGTTCTCCGACACCTTCAGAAGACTGTCATGGACTTTGATATTTGGGGTCACAGAATACTTGTCGTCTGGAGTAGGCTGATGGAGCACTTCCGTCTTCTTTGTGCTTATTGTGAGGCCAAAGTTGTCACAGGCACTAGAGAACTTATCAACACAGTTTTGCATGCTATCCTCATCGTGTGCCAGAAGTGCACAATCATCAGCAAATAGTAGGTCACAGACTTGAGTACTTTTGGTTTTGGTTTTTGCCTGAAGTCTCCTGAGGTTGAATAGACTGCCATCAGTTCGGTACTTGATGCTTACCCCTTGAGGAGGAGAGCTAAAGGCTTCTTGTAGCATTGCAGAGAACATGATGCTGAACAGAGTTGGGGCTAAGACACAACCCTGTTTTACCCCATTTGTGACAGCAAAGGGCTCTGAAACACTGCCGTTGCTTTTGACTGCAGCTTGCATGCCATCATGAAACTGGCGCACTATTGTGATGAATTCGGGTGGACACCCAAACTTCGCCAAGATTTTCCAGAGACCTTCACGACACACTGTGTCAAATGCTTTTGTGAGGTCAACAAATGTGATATACAGCGCTTTATTTTGTTCCAAGCATTTTTCCTGAATCTGTCTGGCAGCAAAAATCATATCCGCCGTTCCCCTCTCTTTACGAAAGCCACATTGGCTCTCGGGAAGCAAGTCATTTGACGAGAGGTGATCAAGAAGGCGATTCAGAAGCATTCTTGCCAATATTTTGCCAGCAATTGAAAGTAGAGAGATTCCCCGATGGTTGTCACAGACTTGGCTGTCCCCTTTGTTTTTGTACAGATGGATGATTGAAGCATCTTTGAAGTCCTGTGGCAGCTTCCCTGCTTTCAACATATGATTGAACAACTCGGTCAACCTTTCAATAAGCTTTTCTCCACCGAAGGCATACACCTCAGCAGGAATTGAATCCACGCCTGGTGATTTGTTAAAGGACATCTGATTTGTGGCAGTTCGGGTCTCATTTGCTGTGAATGGCTTGGCAAGAGCTGCATTAATAGGAGTCTGAGGGAGGCGGTCAGTGGACTCAGTATTTATATTTGATGGCCGATTTAGCACACCTCCGAAATGTTCTGCCCAACGCTGAATTATGGCATCCAATTCAACAATGCGTGTTGAACCATCTGACGCAAGAAGTGGCGTAGTGCCAGAGCGGGATGGTCCAAACACAGCTCGGAGGCTCTCAAAGAACTTTCTAGTGTTGTTTGTGTCGGCATATTTCTGAGTTTCTCTTACTCGCTCTTCAAGCCAGTCATTTTTCATTTTCCTCAGCTTCTTCTGGAGTACACCCTTACATGCACGCAGTGCATCAGCTTTTGCTGTGGAAGAGGGGTCACTGCCTGGTCTAAATCTGACTTTCTTGAGACATAGCAGTGATGTAAATCGGAAAATCATGAGCTTGACAACAGTGATACATGAGCTGTGGTCACCTAGCAAAACTATGTAGATGCTTACATAGCATTTGGTTTCAAAAATAGTCCTGCCAATCCTGCGAGAGACAAGTACATTTTGTCCTATTGCTCCTTCTCATCCTCTCCCCAAACTGCTGTGAATGGGATTTCTCCCTCAAGCAGATTATCATCATATCACCCTCTGGTTAAGAAGACCAAAGCCAGACAGCCTCAACTAAAGACGACTAGCAGAGCAGAGCAGAAAGTTTGAGTGTTCTGACTGGGGATAGAGCAGAGATGGGAAGAGTACGCAAGTAGGTCTAAGCCTGTTCATAATGAAGTGACTGAACTGTTGTGACTTGATGAGTAGGCCTGTACACCCTCGCAAGATTTAGCAGACCTAGCACAAATAAAGTCTGGCTAATTTCATACCGCTCTGCTCTGCTTGCAGTCTGAATACTTCAGTTACATCTTGTGTAACCTTTTCTCTGATCTCCTCACGTTCTGTAAGCCCCTTAACCCTTTCAGGGTCACAGACCTCCATAGCAGTTGCCGGCATTTTCCTAAATATGTGCACTGAGACTTATAGCTATAGAGGTGGATCTAGGGTAGGTTGGATCTATGATAAAGTATTGTGCAAATACAAACGACGGCATTATGATTTCTTTTCCATGAGTTTCCGGAGTGATTTTTGGGTAATATAATTTGCCACTCTGTCCCAGGGCTGTGACACTGAAAGGGTTAATATATTTGATCAAACTGACCACCCAAAGAGATCATCTCAGTGTAAATGGCTTAGTTCCATATGAATGGCTTCCTTTGGAATAGGCTTGAGACTGTCTGCCCCATCCGAGACGTCTTTTTTATTTTTTTGCAACTTTCATTTCAGTTACACATCGCTGCTGCTAATGGTTTCTTGAAAGCTGCTCAGCTGCTGTTGCAAAATGGTGCTAGTATTGATGTTGTGGATGACGCTGGCCTGACTTCGCTACATTGTGCTGCAAAGTTTAACCAGGTGAGTTCAGAACCAATGTTCTCTTTAATTTTTTAGTGGTCAGTGTGCACAAAAAGCTTATGTTGTGCATATTTTTATTCCCCTGACAAAAATGTTTGAATGCTGAATGCTGGTGCGAGTGTAAACTTGAAAATGTTTCAAGATATTATAGTAAATAAAACAAAGTGCGGCTGTTATAGATGTTTTGCCATTTGGCAGATGTAGCAGTATAAGCGTTAAAGAGACAGCTAGTTAGCAAATTCTTGCGCAGTTTAGAGGGAACACTGTTCAGAACTGTTTACAATGTAAGAGAATTCTTATAATTTGAAGATAAAATAAATAATTTAAAAAAAAATTTCATACACACAAAGTATCTCCAGATCATAACCACTCAAGTCTAGACAGGTCAACTTTACAGTCAGAAGAAAAAAAAAAGATTTTATTTGGAAAGAGTGAACAGAGAAAGATTGTTATTTCTTTTTGTATTTTCATTGTGATCTAGTGTAAATGAGTT
Organism: Onchidella celtica; assembly: GCA_963931925.1. NCBI lineage: Eukaryota > Metazoa > Mollusca > Gastropoda > Systellommatophora > Onchidiidae > Onchidella > Onchidella celtica. The sequence continues at coordinate 43,175,271 of OZ007580.1, forward strand.
TGACGTCTATTTCTACAAAAAAACAACAACAAAGCAAAACTGCAAAATTTCAATGATTTATACCCAAAAAGCATCAAAATGAATTAAATTTTATAAGTGAGATTGCGAAAGAAGATCTTGGTCACGAATGTGATGTTAGACAAAAGTATTTCCCATTTTAATTCATGATAAAACTCAAGAAAAGATTGGTTCAGTATCTGATTTTTTTAGAGGCCATGAAGGGAAAATAACTAAATGATCTCTGGAAATTTTCCATTTTGAATCACACCTTTAAATATAGTGAATGTCATGTTGGACAAAAATTTTGCAACAGCAGTCTTCTGTTGTGGTCTCAAATGTCTATATTTCTGATGTATGTTATTTTTATAATATGATTAAGAAAAATTTCTTAGGTTGCTGTAATTGAATTGCGCCTACATGACCATGTTATATTGAATGTTTAACTTGATAGGTCCAAATGGTGGAGCTTCTTATCATCATGGGTGCAGACAGTGGGTCTGAAGACTTCAAAGGCAACAAGGTAGTTGACATGACATCAGTGGAAGAGATTCAGATGCTGCTGCAGACCACAGAAGACTTGCAGAGAAAAAATGTTCTATCTCTGCTCATATCTGGGGATGATGATGATGATGATGATGATGACGAGGGTGAAGAAGAAATTCCTGGCTCTATCACAAACAGAAAAATGTAAGTTGGGCTTTCAAATATGCATGCAGTTTGTGACATGTGATATGTGGAAAACAGGTAGGTAATTAAAAATGTCATCTGAAATTAAAGAATCACTATGCAGTAAATTCAATGCAGTGATGTTGTTACATAAGCAGCCCGAACATTTTCAGTGTTGTAAATCAGATACATTTTTTATAAATTGTTTTATGTTTGAATGGGATAAAATGTAAAAAAAAAAAGGTAGGTTGATTTTAGTACATGTATATGTATGTCTCATTTCATCTTGCAGGATAAAATTTTCATTTTGAAGATTTTGCTCAGTTTTAGTGATTGGGCTTGGTTAAGGTTCTGCATCCATTGAGATGAGTGGCATAACAGCAGCTCAGTGCAAGAAGTAAATATCTTCATTTTCACAGAAAAAGTAGAGTATCACTTCTTGCACTGAACTGACGATTTGGGCGACCAAGATCCAGCAGTTCAAATGCCACTACCCTCAAAGGATTGTAGGAGAGAACACCCCTACTCAAGATTTGGGTGTGGCCTGGTCCTCATTTAATGTTAGGAAGTCAAGGGCTAAAACACTTGTTTGATGAGGGTTTTCTTCCTCTGAAGATCCTCCAGTAGTGTTGCTCTCTTGTGAGTTTTAATTCCTTTTACTTGTATTGTATCTACGGAAAAAGATTTTATTTTGCATTTTTTGCTTTTCTGATAGCAGCACATTCCACACCCCACTGTCTAAGATTGACAGTTTGATAGAAGCCAGAATTCTACTGGAGAATTGTGCAGAAAATGATGAACACGATGATGAATATTTTGTGGAAGGGATGGAGAATGGAGAATGTAGAAGTAGTGAGGAGGAAGTGAAGATGGATGAACAAGAAAATGGTGACAGTATTTACTACTCATCTACACATTCATCATACAGTGGGGAGACGGTAGGTACTTATAAAGACCTTGAACTTTTTATTAATTTTTTTATTCTCTCACTAGTCTCATTCTCTGAATGGTAAAAATCTGAAAAGCTCCTGTTCAGATTGAAAGGAATATGCATGCTACAGATTTCATATGACTGAGGACACTTTACATTCCTGTCTTGGCAGAAAAATCCCACCAAACTGAATGTATGTCAAATACAGTGTACCATGCACATTGTTAGGGGAAAGTGCGCCAAATTGAACACCTGGGCCTAAAAGGTATATGAACTGGTAAAGGTTGGAGGTGGATGCAAAATTAACACTCAACTTGAAAATTGTGAATGAAACGAAGTTCATGCTTCCTGGCCAAGCATGTCAATGAAATATTCAAAAGTCACCACTTGAGACTGAAGGGAGCCTGCACAATGAGTTTGGTAAGTATGGATGCAGAGATGGCCGTCTAAGGGCGGTCAGAAAAATCGGCAACTTATTAAAGAGATTGATAGACAGATGGATGAGATATTTAGATGTAAAATTTTACATCCAACTATGGAACTTCCACAGGATTTACTTTGCAAAACCAGTCAGATGATGTTATCAGGAAGTGAATCAAAGAAAAAGAGTGGGCAATAATAGGCAAAACTTCCTAACTTTGTTGTGTTCTTCCTTTAACTTTATATTCAGTTTTCTTGTACTGTCCCATACTGATAGGGTCGTGCAAATGTGTTTGCTGTCTTTCTTTTGTTTAACTTTTTTTTTGTTTTCTGATTTCTCCACATATGTAACAAGGCATCATTGCCTCAGAAAACAGCCACTGATGATTTAGCAGATGTACCCTTGATGAGTGAATCAACAGTTTTGTCAACTCTGGTGCAAAGATATGAAGCAAAGCTGATTTATGTAAGTATGGAAACAAAAATTTACATCTTCTATTTCTCCACTGTGAAAAAAAAAAAATACTGCTGCAAAGAAGGTTAATGTTACATTGACATTTCCCGGTTACAATAATGTAATAGTCAAATCAATAATAATCGGATGAGCTCAAATAAGAAAACAGGGATTGACCAAATACAACTTCCATGTTTCTTAATGATATTCTTAATCCTGCATTGACAACCAGTAAATGTATTGATGTGGTAGTGAATGGTCTCACATTGAAAGAAATGTTAAAAGTAATGTTTTTTGTGAAGTATACCATAACTTTTCAATTAATTTAGTCAAAATTGGGCAAAAAGAAAAGGTTGTATGTTGCAAAACCCCGCGTGAGAAATAAAACCCAAACAATACAAAGCAAACTAAAGAGAAGACAGAAAATACACAAAATTTTCGGCTTTGGCCTTTTTCAAGTGAAAAAAAAAAAAAAGACTTCAACAGGAACGAAGTGAAACAGTTTACTTAGCTGCGAGTTCTTGCTTTGTTAGCAGCACCAAAGCACGCCCGTCCACCAAAAGCATGGAAGCTCGAAGTGGATTGGTGCTGCTAACGAAGCAAGAACTCGCAGCTAAGTAAACTGTTTCACTTCGTTCCTGTTGAAGTCTTTTTTTTCCACTTGAAAAAGGCCAAAGCCGAAAATTTTGTGTATTTTCTGTCTTCTCTTTAGTTTGCTTTGTATTGTTTGGGTTTTATTTCTCACGCGGGGTTTTGCAACATACAACCTTTTCTTTTTGTCCAATTTTAACTTTGCTTATAGCCCTGCTGCGACCCCACAGTTTTTCTGTGGTTTTTATGATATTTCGTGAATTTCTTCAATTAATTTGCACTCTTCGTTTCATAAGTATGATGATGCTGTGAGTTGCCCTGTTTTTTATTTGCTTGTGAACTTTATCATTAAGATCTGTAAAATTACTCTAAAAGTTTAAGTGTGCTTTCATATGCTGGGGGCAACTCCTCTTCCCCCTTGAAGCATATGGGCTTTATAGATGTCTCCTGACATTAGTTGTGAAAATAGTCATAGTAGTAATTATAATAATATTGTCATTATTAGTACTATGTTTGTTAATATGTTATTTATAATTTTATAAATTTGCGACACCTACACAATGTTTAGGCACTCGTCTGTAATTGAGAGTACAGTCCCTTGTGCAGACAACCGGAATAAACAGGACACCTTGAAATCTGTTCTACACTCTCGTTCATCTACATATCTGATTAACATGGTGGCAGTCAGTTAAGTACATTCACTGAATGAATGATTGAACCCAACCTCCCGAGTTCGAACTCATCGCGGAATGAAATTGAGCGAATGTGGAACTGAAATGAACTTTCCTGGACGCCACACGCTCAAACACAAAAAAGCAATCGAAGGGAGACAACTCAAGAATACATTCAAGAACCCTCAAGCAAACCACTCTTACCCCCCTTGGCGTGACCTAGTCCAAGTTAAAATCTCAAACTAATTGCAACATAGCATGTGTTGTCATTCATGAAGATCCAGTAAATGTGCAACAACAAAATTGTATCACCTCGAACTAATCGCAACAGAATGCAATTGACACAACTCGCAATCAACAATCCACCACTACAAGTTTGAAAACGTAGCAACAAAACTGAAACATACTCACAGTCACACAGTGGGCCCTGTTACTGTTAGTGCCACTGTTTCTCAAATCTCTTGGTCAATCGGCCTCGCTAGTGCCCTGTTGATCAAATCTAATAATCAGTCGGCCCTGTTAGTGCCACTGTTATCAGTTCGTCATCATTCACTAAATTTGGAGTGAAACAACCATCATGGCTGAGGCAAATTTTCGTCTGCCTCCGTCCTTAGAAATCAATGAAGGCAATGTTGCCGAGAATTTTCGTAAATGGAAACGCCATTTAGACATTTACATGACAGAAACCTGTGCAAGTACAGAAACAATGGAGACACAAGAAGAAGAGTCTACGAGTACAGCATGGCTTTTTGCAGTAGACAACGATAAATCAAAGAACAACAGGATAACAGCTCAATTCAAGATTAACAACCACAACATTCGTTTCCTTGTCGACACCGGAGCAGATGTGAACATAATCTGCAAGAAATTTGTAAAAAAAGAACAAATTGAGAAGACAGACCATACTCTGGTCATGTGGAACAACACAAAATTGTTGCCAATGGGCAAAGCAGAACTAGAAGTTGAAAACATCAGAACAGGACAAAAGAAGAAACTAGAGTTCACTGTGGTAGAAAACAATCTTATGTGTTTTTGGGTACAAAAGCTTGTGAAGAATTCAAGATACTTTCTGTGCACAGAGATAGATTTATCAATGTTACCGAATCACACCCACCTCAACAAACCAGTAGAAAATTGCAAACCAAAGACAAACCAAAGTTGGGAAGCCTGGGCTATGCCAAACTACATGTAGACCAAGATGCCAAACCTGTCGCCCTGCCGTGCAGAAACGTGCCTTTTGCTTTAAAGGACAAAGTCAAAGAAGAGCTAAATGAATTAGTGGAAAGAAACATTCTCATTCCAGTGGAGGAACCCAGTGCTTGGGTCAATCAGATGGTAGTGGTTGAAAAAGCAGACAAGAAACTCAGAATTTGCATTGACCCACAACCTTTAAATAAGGCGCTCAAAAGAGAACATTACAAACTACCAACTTTAGAGGACACTCTGCCTCTTTTTGAAAATGCAAAAGTTTTCTCAAAGCTAGATGTAAAAGATGCATTCTGGCATGTGTGTCTAGATTATGAGTCCAGCATGCTCACTACAATGATCACCCCGTTTGGACGTTTCAGGTGGGCACGGCTTCCTTTTTGATTAAATGTTTCCACAGAAATATTTCAAAAGAAACTGATGCAGGCACTGGAAGGCTTGCCTGGCTGCATAAATGTTGCTGATGACATAGTCATTGTTGGCAGAGGATCAACACAAGAAGTGGCCAATGTCGATCATGATGAAAATTTACACAGGTTGAGAGAGAGGTGCTCTGAGAAAAACATTGTACTTAACGAAGGCAAATCCCACATCAAGCAAGGGGAAATCACTTTCATGGGACACCGCATTGGTGTGGATGGAATCAAACCAGACCCCCAGAAAGTATCTTCAATCACACATATGGCACCCCCAAAAGATGCTCAGGAAGTACGCAGATTCTGCGGCATGATTCAATACCTAGCAAGATTCCTGCCCAACCTATCCGAGAAACTGGCACCAATAAGAAATTTGGTGAAGAAAAATATTGACTTTCATTGGAGCGGAGAGTGTCAAGATGCGTTCAATGAAGTCAAAGAACTGATAGTTGATACACCTGTGCTGAAATATTTTGACCCTAAACAAGAACTGCAAGTTCAAGTGGACAGTAGCAAATCCGGTCTTGGCTGTGTATTAATGCAAAATGGACAGCCAATCGAATTCGCCTCAAGAGCGCTCACCACCTCAGAACAAAGGTGGGCACAAATTGAAAAAGAAATGTTGGCTGTGGTATTTGGACTGGAACGTTTCAACCAATATACTTATGGAAGAGAAGTAACAATAATAAATGACCACAAACCATTGCTATCCATCATTGACAAACCACTGAATCAAGCTCCGCCACGACTTCAACGGTTGCTTATGAGGAGCAACAAATATCATTTCAAATTTCAATGGCTTCAAGGAGAAAAGCTCATCCTCGCAGATTTCCTCTCACGACACTACCTCAAAAATGACACTGAGGAAGCAGATGTAAATGATGACATAGCCACAATCTCTTTCATAACAGTGCCCATTTCTGACCTCATGCTAGATAGATTTGCTGAAGAGAGCAAGCGAGATAGAACATTGCAAAGACTGAAAACAGCCATCATTGAAGGATGGCCTGAGTCAAAAAGTGAAGTTCCTTCCGAAATACTCCCATATTTCCAAATAAAGGACTGTCTGTCAGTAGAAAATGATCTAATTCTCAAAGGCAAACAAATAATTGTCCCTTTTACTTTGAGACATGAAATGAAAACCAGACTTCATGCAGCTCACCTGGCATATGATAGTATGGTAAGAAGGGCAAGAGATGCAATTTATTGGCCTAACATGAACTCTGAAATCAAGCAAATGGCCGAAAACTGTGAAAGCTGCCAAGCAATTAAACCTTCGAACTGCAAGGAAAACCTACAACAGCATGGAGAAGGAAGTGAACCATGGACCAAAATTGCCACAGATTTGTTTGAAATCAAAGGGCGAGTATACCAAGTAGTCACAGACTATTTCTTCAATTTCATCGAAGTAGACTACCTGCCCACCACAACAACTTCCATGATAGTCACAAAACTGAAAGGCCATTTTGCCAGATATGGAATACCAAAATGTGTTGTTACGGATTCTGGACCGCAATATTCCTCTCGTGAGTTCAGTAATTTCGCACAAAGATGGGGTTTTCAACACATCAAATCCGACCCTGGACTTTATCAAGCTAATGGGAAGGCGGAGGCATCAGTAAAAATCATAAAGAAAATGATGTGGAAGGCTGTAGAAGAAGGAGCAGATCAGTATGAGGCATTGCTGGAACTTCGCAACACACCACGTCAAGGTTTCACAATGAGCCCTGCAAGAATCCTAATGGGAAGAAACATTAGGACAATGATACCCTCAATAGCAGAGAACAAAGAAAAGAACAGAAGAAACCCAGACGTTGTCGAAGAACTACAGAAGCATAAAATGACAATCAAGAAATGTTTCAATAAAAGAGCTCACGAGCTACCACCCATTTGCACAAACTCCCCAGTGTACTACCAAAACCCTGAAAGGAAAAAGTGGGAAAGTGGTATAATAACGGCAGCTCCAAAAGACAGTTCCAAATCATACCAGATCACTGGAGAAAATAGAGGACACTTTGTGAGAAACAGAGTACACATCAGACACAAGAGAACGCCATTCTCACCCCAAGTACCAACAGAGGTGTACACAGAACCGAACCCAGACCGAACATCAAATGATACTCCCTCAGTGACACAGACACCATCGGAAAATAACCCAATGGCAATGGAACCTAGAAGGTCAACCAGGGAGCGCTTCAGACCAAATTGGATGAAAGACTTTGTTCGCTAAAACTATAACAGTTTCCACCTGCAATGACAAATTTACTTTTGTTCTGTGTTAGTGTTAATTTAAATTACATTGTTGTTTGTTTTTTTTTACTAATCTCATCAAAGTATGATGTGAACGACTCTTCATTTCAACACTCATTACATATTACACATTACACATAATTCACAGAATTGTTTATCCTGAGAAAAGAGGATGTTAAAATGTTATTTATAATTTTATAAATTTGCGACACCTACACAATGTTTAGGCACTCGTCTGTAATTGAGAGTACAGTCCCTTGTGCAGACAACCGGAATAAACAGGACACCTTGAAATCTGTTCTACACTCTCGTTCATCTACATATCTGATTAACAATGTTACTTTTATTACTTGGTTTTTCAGTTACTTTGGAATGTCTCATGCTGATTAGTGGAGTATGAATTCTGTGCATTTGAATGCTTGCATTTATTATGTATGCTTTGTTGAAAGTTGTCACTTCCCATCTTTTCTACAGACCAACATCCATGAAATTTTGATAGCACTGAATCCCTTGACAAGTCTCCCAATTTATGGGCATACTGTAAGTTGATAGATCTGTTTGCTGGCAAGTAGGACATTTCACACAAGCTGCTAACCCTTTAGCACCCAAAATTCCTTGTGTGAAGTGATGGGAAACAAACTCAGTAATGTGTTTCAACCCCCCCCCCCCCCCCCCCCCCCTCAGCTCAGAAAATCGAGCAAAATGATCGTTTGGACAAAATTTCCAATTCTGTTAGTAGAAAACAATAGACAGAATAATCTAAATTGACGAAAGAAAAAGAAATTTAGGTATTTTGAGCCCCAACCATGATTTTGCATAAGTTTCTCAACTTAGGCAGTTGTGACATACTACTGATTATCTGTTGTCTCATATTTTTGAAATATGCCATCTGGTGCCCAACTTTTCTACATTTGGAAGATTGTCTGATTACCAGCAAATAAGTTTTCTTGAAAAATACTAATATTGTCACTGCTCTACGATAATGGCATATGTCAGCCTTGTGCTAAAAGGCAACTGATGGTTCACTGCATTCCTGAGCATGAGATTAGGGCTATCAAATGATATTACAGAAAAAGAAATGCGCCATTGAGAAACTAATATCCAGTAGAATCACAATGGCATAAGTCACCAAATGACAGGAAAAGAAACAGTTTTTTCCTCATACATGTATCTCAAAAGTGTCAAAAATGACTTGTGCAATTACTGTAGAGCAGTGATGATATTGTTTCATTCAAATGACCATTTTAAATTTGTTCAGCAAAATTTGGAATTTTTGACTTGGGCTTTGTGGCTGGATGCTACTAGCAGGGTTCAGTCATTTCACGATTCGGGTTTGATTACCTGAAGACTACAAATACAAATCATTACTGAAGATTTCTATCCATCAAACTCTGACCATGAAATTTCTACAGGAGGAACAAAAAAGTGATGAAAGATTGGCTTGCAAAAACGTTTAAATTCCAGGAAAAGGATTAAGTGACTGAAAATGCTTTACTTCAAATGTCTAATATTGTTGAAAGTACAGCAGAGATGTGGTGATGCAGTAAATAGTTTGTCCAAAATGCAAGTTAGGTGGATAGATTCAGTAACATTCAGTAATCAAATACTGTGAATATTTTTAGATCTTTGCATTATCTAGTCACTTCTAAAGCATGGGTTTGGTTTTATAAATCTCACAACATAGAACAGAAGTCATATTTTAAAAATTTCAGAATTTGTGTTATAACTTTGTGTATTATTTACATCGCACGAGAAGAATATTTATGCAATTTATAAAGGGATATTCTGAAACGTATGCAGGACTTGTAAAATAATCTCATTATTTCCACTTTCATTCTGTGGACAGGTCAGTACACAGTACCATAGGACACAGGAAGTCAGTTCAGCACTTCCTCCGCACATATATGGAGTTGCTGAGCGTACTTTGACCTCTATGTTGCGCACTGGTGTCCCACAGTGCTGTGTGATTGGGGGCGAGAGTGGCGCTGGCAAAACTGAATCTTGCAAACATATAATGCAACATCTTTTGTGGAATACTGGCAGCGATGAGAGAGATCTCATCACAAAATTAGCCCAGGTACGGTCTCTTGAAAGTAAATTTTGCCCAGTTTTAAAATTTTTCTGCAGCACTGGCAACTCATGATATAGCTTGTTGTACATGTCTTTATGTGTTGCTCCATCCACCAGTCTGTCTTGTATTCAGCAATCATCTGTCAGTCCATCAACCTTCTCACTGATCTGTCCATTCTTATAAACTCTCTGTCCATCCACCCATGTCTCTTTCCATCCATTTATCCATCCATCCAGCCCTCTATCTATTCATCCATCCAACCGTCCATCCATCCATTGATTATTTATCAAAGTTTCACATGTACTTCTTAGATCAACCCATTGCTGGAGGCATTTGGCAATGCACAGACAGTCTTAAACTCCAACTCCAGTAGATTTGCCAAGTTTCTAACCCTGTCATTTTCGCCTGCTGGAAAGGTTACTGGAGGTGAGGATGTCCATTGAGATGCAAGATACCCAGTCAGCAACACAATGTCAGTCTTGTCTTTTTATGAGTGATCTCAGATTTGCTCATAGGAATGTCATTGTTCCAACATAGGTCTGCCACATATGACGTCATGCCACCATCTGTTTGATGTAGGAAATAAGCCCATTTCAACCCTTTGGAAACCCTATACAATATATATGTCAGATTAACTTAGAGAGGCCGGCTGGGTGCAGGATTTTGCAAGTTTTTTTTTTTAATGCATAGTATATGGTATGTAACACTGTTGTCACTCGATTTTTATTAATCTTTGAAACTCTTTAAAGACTAAGCAATACACAGTGCATTGATCACACTGTTTCAAGGTAGTAGAGTTTGCGTCAATGGAGCAGACCTGTTATATTTACTCAGTAACCCTGGGATTCTACTTTTCAAAAAATCTTATTTCTATATACATACTTATATGTATTTTAAAAGTATTAAGTAAATGTATAATGTTGTATAGGAATAAACCATTACCTTGTGGCCTCATTTGAAAGACAGTAAGAACAATAGATAAAAATAGATTGTTTGTCCCTGCATTTGTGTCAGCACCAGACACTTTCCCAAGAACTGTTAACAGAACGTGTCACCAGTGATTGTAGGTAAAAATGTCAGAATGTAAACATGATGAGAAAGAGAGAGAGAGAATTGTGTTAATCTCCAATATCAGTCTGTGTACTGTTGATGCCAGTGTCCTTGATGCTGAAATTTTTTGTTTTTTGCACAACCAAGGTAAGGTTCTCAATTGAGATAAGTAAAGACATTGATTCTGATTCTTCCCAAACAGTTTCAAATTTGTGTGGACAGTGTGTATTTTAAATACGCAGACTTAAAGACTGAAATCTGTTTTCCCCAACATTCATGTGCCATGGCTTCATTTCCCACAATAGTTCAGCAGTTTGACATTAAAAAATCAGACTTAAAAATGCTGATGGTCCATCCCATGTCAATGGAAGTATGCAACGAAAATTGACTTCAACATCAGTAGAAATTATGCGCAATCTGTAATAAGAAAAATAAAGTGACACTGTTTTCGCAGTACATTTAGTGTGTATTATTCAATTATTTAATGGCCCTGGTATTTTTCCCAGTGAAATTCTAAAATTTCCTCCACTTCAGCAAGAGGCCTCCATGGGTTAAAGATGACCATAAAATTTTGCATTGTAATTCTTTTGACTGTGCTGGAAGTGGGTCGCTTTTGGCCAAACAGGAGCGACAATCTGTACCTCAATAGTTATATCTGTAAGTGGTCTCAGAGCTGTTGGGGTTGTACTCTTGTTCATTTCTGTGGGCCTGCTTGTCTTCCTGGGTTAAGAAGCACTATAAAAGATTATCACTAGATAGTCATTTGTGATAGCATCAAATCTTAGGCACAGCTGATATTGAAAACTGTAAATATACTTTTATTCCTTCCAGGAGAGATAAATGAGTTTCTGCTGGAGAAAGCCAGAGTCATCTGCCAATGGCCTGGAGAAATGAACTACCATATTTTCTACTGGATGTTGGCGGGTATGACACCTGAGGAGTCCAGTGGGTTCTTTCTTCAGGACTTCAAGTTCAGGTATGAAGAATACAACACAATGAAATGCCATATGATTAAGGATCAGCCAGCGTTTGAGGTCCATGTGAAACAAAGATCCCCAGCTCAATATGATACCTTGTCAAATGTGACATATTTGAGACTTTAAAGACACAGAATCAGTGTCAGTATTGATTGCATATGAATTTCAGAATCAGGTTATACCACAGACAACGCAGTTGTGCTTACAAGATGATTTCACTGAAAAAACAATTTTTGTATATTATTTAATCAGATCAGAGTTGTTAGTATCTCTTCATGAGAATTCAGATTAAATGTTGGGACTTTTGTATCAGTTTATAATAAGAACTTCCCTTGTTTATTTTCATAAAGATGATTTTAAGCCCACTGCTCAGAGGAACATTCTTTTCATTATTTAAAGTGAAGACTTTCACGTTCAAGAAATGTTCAAATATAGCTACGAATGAAAAACCTACCTTTGGCAGAGCCCCATTATAGAAACAAATAACAAGAAAACTATGATAAATTCCAGGAAAATTGAAATAAAATAAGCTATACCAGCATTTGAAATCTACCTAGCCAGCATCCCCGCAGAAAACCCACATAGATTTGTATAGGATTTTTTAGAGTTTGCAGGTTTACTGCATGATTGGATTTACAACATGTAATCAAAGATGGGGCAAAGTCATAGCCAGCAGACCTACCAGGTCAGAATGATGTTATTCCTAAGAGCAAACCTGAGGTCAGGCCTACACAGTCAGAGTGATGTAGGGTTACTGGTTGGGTAAAGATCATCATCAGGAAAACTGGAAAAGAGGAATAAATTTAGGAGATAATGACATGGAAAAGCTTGTGTTGTTTCATCTGTACATGATGTCTGTTTTTATATATCACAGATACTTAAAGAATGGTGTTCATGATTCTGGAGACTTGCTGGAAAGTGAGTTCAAGGCCAAATTCTGGGAAGTTAAGGAGAGTCTCAAATTCATAGGCTTCACATCTGAGGTAAAATTGCTGGTGCATTTTCTTACTTAATTTTACAAATGTTTGATCAGCTCTTATCACTCTAGTCCTCATAGTGTTTGGGCCACAATACAAGGGTTTGTTTTTTTTTGCCTGTCCACTATTGATAAGACCTTGATATCGTGGGTCCTGTCTTCTCAGACCCCAGTTGCTAAGTCCATGATATCGTGGTCACATCTCCCTTGTCCGCCAATGGTAAGGCCACAAATTGTGTTACCACTTCCTCAAAGTCTGGATGATAAGCCCATGATATCATATTTGTGTCACAGACTTCTGTTTTTAGTGCTTAAGTTGTGGTGTTTCCCTGAAGCTTTCATAGGCCTATCAGCCAAGGGGCAGTGGGAAACAGATTTCCCTATCACTCTGAGGGTTAAAATCAACTCCCAGAGATGATTGTTACCCCATATTATGGCCTTATCTCAGTTTTTGTGAAAAGTGGAGAGAGAGTAAAACTGTACTGAGGTGATGATGTGGCCTTAGAAAAAAAAAGAAACTGTTTATTTCACAGATCCTCACATGAAAATAAGCAAGAGGACTAGCCTACTTGTACTAGACACTAAATTCAGATTGAACTGGTTGCCAGTGAAGTTTTATACACTACACGATTCCAAATAGTATGCCACAGGTTGTGTTTAGCTATTCACCAAATACCTTATGTCAAGGATACAGGAGGAAAAGATCACAGTAATCTCATTCGATTTTATCCAGGACATCTGCTGTTTGTGGAATTCTGCAGTTTTTGCTGTTTTCACAGTGCGGTCTTTGTCATGTTCTCTGATAGAATCTAAATATTTAGAACTAATAATAACTGATATTTGAATTTCTGATCGTGCTTTTAAGAGATTTTCCACCTTAAGTGCAACATACATTTATATACATACATTAGCCAACTCTTGCCAGAGAATCTTGCAAACTCTTTGAACCCATCAATCACCAGAAGATGAGACACTTTTACAAAAATGAACAGGGGAAACTAGGAATGTATGGATTAAATATGGCATGGAGGTTTAACTCAATTGCAAAATTTGTCTTGGCTAGGCATAATGCAAATAAAACTCACACTTTGTTTTGCCCAGCTCAAACTACATGATTTTTAATGAATTCAAATGAAAACTACATGTTTCTATGTTTTGTGATTGTCTTAGAGTTCTTGGCATAAATTTAGCAACTGAATCTTATTTCATATAGATGTGTATGTTCCTGTAGGCCTTCTCATATGAATTCATGGTTCAGATAGACTTCATGGGTTTTCAAGAGTTTTCTCATCTGAGCCCTGCAAATTGTCAAGATTATAAAAATTATTATGACAGATTCATGCCTACTGCAAAAATGATGCTTATATTGTGAATCAGCAAACTTCTGTTCCTATAAGTTTTATGTGTGGTTGAATTGCTGCTGTCTTGAAGATAAATATTATTTCAGATGACCTTTTTCATATGTGTTTTACAGGATGTGACAAGTGTATTGATGATTTTGTCAGCCATTCTGCATATGGGAAACATTATTCTATCGGCTAACAATAACGATGAGGACAAAGCTTCAATCATGAATGAGGATGTAGTTCATAATGGTTGGTATTCCATTTAATCCACTATAAAGTTTGTTACAGAGAGACATTGTCTCATTTAATGGCTCAGAGGTTTCAATTATATAAATTTGAGTTATCAGTTGTTAGTTTATTTTGTAAAGGCAAAGACTCGAGCATTATCAGCTATGCTGGATTTGTGTGTAGAGAGGGGAAGCAATAATGACAGCGCCACAGACAGTTTCAGAGACAAAAGCAGAGAGAGGGAAGAGAAGAAACTATAGAGACATTAACCCAAAGTAATAGCGCACCATAGATTACACACACTGCTAAATTTTATTGTAACACTGATTCAGGGAAATACACAAACATTTTGCTAGGCAACAATGGAATCAGAAATGATGTTAAATTCAAATACAATTCAGTGAAAATGAGCAAGTATCAATTTAAGAAATAACTTTAAACTGCAAATGAAAGTAGTTATAATCTATTATATATTTCAGTAACTTGCAATCTTTGGCATGACTAACTGACCAAACTACACACTCTTCAGGCCTTAAATTTGGCAGGAAGGTGGCAATTGAGATAAGGAAGATGATGGCTATAATTAAAAGTTGTTTACTTCAAGCATGTATTTTTAAAAAATGACAATGTTTATTGCTATGTAACATCTGTATTTTTGCATGTTTGTTTCGTAATATATTGTACCGTGATTGTCATAAAAAGTAACCGTATCAAGCGTTCAGTTTGGTGCGTAGTGTTCTGGTGCGCATGAGTTCTGAAGCAAGACCCTAGATTATTACTTTTATTATATGAGAGAGAGAGGGTGGGGGTCACATGATTGTTTATTCTGGGTAATGCCCGGTAGCTCATCTAGTTTTTAAAATAATCTGAGATCAGCTGATAGATGCTCATGCATAGAGTCATAAGGGCAAAATGAAAGGCATTCAGATATCTAGACTATAATTTCAGCATTTCTTAAACTAAGTCTTGTTAATTTACAGTCTGTACATTACTGAGAGTGAGTGTGGAAGATTTCAAGTCAGCCATTGTGGAGGATGTCATGGTGGCGAGAGGTGCTTAATTTATTTTTTATCTTTCATAAGAAGTGAATAGGACTGGCAACATAATTGCACTTGGCCCATTCATTTTCAGTTCTAACAGACAACAGCCATTGTCACTTTGTTTTCAAAATACAAAGTTTTAATGAAAGAACAATCATGTAATTATATTTTGGCATCACCCAAAGTCTCTGTTGATATTTTACTTATTGATGTAATCACCTTTCTTTCCAAAACTACCCATTTGAAAACGTGGTTTTTAGTGATAACTTACAAAAAGTGATCTAGTTATTCTTGTTTTTGTTTGGCTGGAAATATAGTCATGCTTTTTAATCAGAAACCATACAGCTGTTTGAAACATGATTAATTTATGCTAGTCAGATGTATTATTTAATTGTTCTGTTTTACTGAGAAATTTCATAGGAAAATACATAATATGGTTAGAAAGTTAACTTACTTAATTTATCAGGATAAAGAAAATAGATGTTGCTGCACATTTTGTGCATTGGTAAAGAATAATTTACAGTGGTTTTTCTTCCAATAGATATTAAAGCGTTACCGAGTGTAGGTTTACCATTAGGTGTCTGGAATTTATTTTTCAATCATCTTTAGGCGAAAGGGTCAAGAAATGCCTGACACCTCAACAAGCAAGGGAGAGTGTAGATGGTTTGGCTAAAGCCCTCTACAGTCGTCTCTTTTCTTGGATTGTCAATGGATGTAACCAGTTAGTGCAAGCACCACCACTGGCAGAGTCTGAACCTTTAAAGATTGGCGTCCTGGATTTGTTTGGCTTTGAGAATCTCAGTCAAAATGGATTTGAGCAGGTGGGGGAAAGGGATTAACCCCCACAATGTTTGGGCCATGATATCATGTTTTTTTTCTCCCTGTCCACTATTGATAAGGCCACAGTATCATGGTCCTCTCTTCCCAGCAAGATATTGTGGTCGCATCTCCTTTGTCTGCCATTGATAAGACCACGGATTTGTATTACCTCTTCCTCTAGGCCTAGTTGTTAACCCTAGTCCTGCGGGAGGCCACTATATTGGCCTCCCTGCGCAACACGCGAGACACGGGAGGCCATTATTTTGTCCGACACGCTTAACCGCATGTCCTGCGGGAGGCCACATTTTTGTATAGCAACAGTGCGCCTCGCGCTTTGTGTATTCGGTTGCCAAGGCTGTCGTTGTTGTTTTTTTTCCACACTATTTTCGCGTGTTTATATATCCTGTCACCCCTACTATATCTAACAAAATGGTCTCGTCCGATTACGTTTATTACGATGCAACTTTTCGCAACTATTCGTCATACTCGTGTAATAGTGCTGACGGTCTGAAGTTTGAACTGGGGAAAATCTTGGGGAAACTTTTACTTTGATGCTGGTTGTCGTCTCCATGTCAAATGAGAAGAAAGGGGCCATGTGCGTATTTGAGACGCCGTTCTACGTCTGTAATTATGAATTCCGATGTAATATTAGGGCATGCTGCATAAGGGCGTCTGTCAGTAGGTTTTTCATCAGGGAAAACTGGGAGAAAATGACCGACTTTGTTGTTGGTCGTTGTCTTTATTTGATGTGGTAATTAGAGAGATATTGTGTTCCTTTGGTTAAACCGCTTTTCAGTACATGTATGACTGTGCTCTACGACCTGGAACTGGAAATCAAATCTCTCGCTGAAACTAACATCATAGTACGTGGAAGCTTTACATAGTAGAGGAGGGAGAAGGCAATGTCACCATACATGTAGTTAGTAAATGAAGCGAATGGCTTAAAAAATAATTTGTTCACCTGAATGGCCTGACTTAGGGACGGAAAAAGCGCAGAGGTCTTGGGAAAATGATAAAACGTGTGTTAAACGGCATGTAAATGCAGAAAATTCTTGATTTGGGCCTTCCATTTCACAATAAAACCTACTGCATATCATCACAAGTACTTTATCCAAATATCATAGGGGTCCCTTACGATTTATCCACCACTATTGTTGTTATTGCGTCCTGAAGTATACGCGATACACGTGTTCACAACGACCCGATTGACCCGACCACCGAGGTTATCAGCAACACGCGAACGATCAGCTGACTGGCCGCTGGCTATCCCCGCACGGGGCGTTACGTGGACGAGTTCACACAACGCAGGACGAGGGTTAAGTGCAGAATATTGTGGTTTGTGACACAGTCTTCTATTTTTAGTGTTTAAGTTGCGGGTTTTCCTGGAGCTTGCGGGTTTTCCTGGAGCTTTGCACAAGTCTATCAACTGAAGAAAACAACCGGAAGCTGATTTCCGTATCACTGCAAGGATTAATGATTACAAATATATGTAATTTGGCCAGCTAGCTAAACTATCCAGCCAGCAACCCTATGTCTATCCAATGCATAGGATTGACTTGAAGTTTGCTCATAACAATGACATCACTTGCCAGTAGATTGACCAGCTAAGTCATTATGCCACCATTGGTTTGATGTAGGATATCTGCCACTTATGGTATTCCTAGCAACCCCACAGAAATCCTGTGCAAAGCAGCATAGGATTAACATAGGCATGCTTGCTGGATAGCTAGTCCTTTAGCACAGTAGATTTTTAGGAAAGTGGGAGGGTTAGGGTCAGAATGAGGTTTAGGGTTAGGTTTGATCCATGAACCGAAACAATCTTTTTACTGACAAATTACCACTTTGAATTATGAAATACTGGGCATGTGCAGCCTGGTAATAACATTGCAAGTATTCTGACCCTTTGGACACAGATATAGCTTGCTGTTGATTAATGCTGTGCTCCATGTCTGATTACTTCAAGTTGAGAAATTCAATCATTATGTTTTGTATTTGTCCATTGATTATGCAACGACAGTATATCATGGCTCCTCAGTCATGTACATGAATTTTGATGTAAATATGAATGATTACATTCATCAAGTCAGTGGGTTTGAACACAAACTGCCCATCTCCAAAGGGGTTGGGGGGGGGGGGGAAGAGTGAACAGAAGAGGATCTTTTTCTACATCAAGTTTGAAGATATTTTATCACAGAACACAACAGAAATAATAATAAAAAATACATTGTCATCAAATCATCTATCTCAGTTTGTTCCTTTTATGTTAGATCAGTTTTTCCATCTTCCCATATAGTGTTGACCTTCCTAGGCATATGGGTGGTTTGTACTGGAGACCATCACAGTATGTGTGGTTATTGGTTCATTTATTTACCAATTCATTTGTCAACTCTATGTAATGCTGTCTTAGATGTGCATCAACTTAGCCAATGAGAAGTTGCAATCCTTCTACAACAATCAAATATTTGAGAAGGAGCAAGAAGAGTGTGCCAATGATGGTGTTCCCAATGTTGATGTCAGAATGCCCAGCAACCAACCAATCATTGCTTTGTTTATGGAGGTAAACACGTGAACAAATAAGTTAGCATCAAAGTTGGGGATTAACTGTGCAAGACGAAAAGAGGTTTGCACTTGATGCACTTCAGAATCATTTGATCATTGTTTGAGTTACTCATTTTACAATTTCACAAATACTTGAAATTTAATTTTTTGACAAGCAAATGGAGTAATTTCAGCTGTTTCATCAGTGTTACTTAACAAAGCATGTGAGACTTAAGTGTAAGGTGAAGTATGTTTGGGATTCTAAGTCAACCCACCATCTTGCACTAGAAAGTAACGTGAGATAGAGTGACACATTTCTGGTGAGTGAATTTAACTCACTTATTAGTGTGGGATACTGCTGAAATTATATGAAATTTCTGTGTCGAGGAAAGACAGAAAAAAAGGGAAGGAAGTAAGTCACAGTTATGGTATTTACTTTTATATTTTACGCTCTGCTTTATTTTGATGTCAATTTTAGAAAAACTCAGGCATCTTTGCTTTGTTGGATGAAGAGAGCATTTTTCCAAAAGCTACAGGTGAATCTCTAGCTGTAAAACTACACAATGTGGCAGGTAAGGACATTGTGAAATGTTCATTTTGGAGAAATGAGAAATTATGGGGAAGATATGCGACACACTTTAAAATTTGAAGAATCTCTATAAAATTGATGCAAAGTAACATAAAAGTTTGCTTCCTCACTGTTTTGATTGTCTGCTGTGCTGCAGCAGCATTGCTCGTGGCTGAACAGGCCAAAGCAGAATTGATGAAATAAATTATTATAAAAGTCACAGAAAATCTGCTGGGTAACGCTTGAAGGAAAGTCAAAATATGGCAAAGAGAAAAAGTTGTAACGGTATGTAGCAAAGCCTTGCATAAGAAATTGTACAGAAATGATACTCATTTGTGTTTTAATTTATTGTTTCTGTATTATTTCTCATGGGAGCCTTTGCTACATACAACTTTCTTATTTTGACAAAGCAGGACTGACAGTCTATAAAACCCAGCGGTTGCGTCAGTGGATGGTCTTAGATCTCTTGGGGATCATAGTGCTCTTTTCTGTGGGCCCACATGGTTTGAAACTGCATTCATCAATTTCTTCTCCCATATCTTGGGATGTTGGCACAAGATACTCCTCCGCTTCATGTAATTGTCAGCAAGGCCTTCCCAAGACTCGGCATCAATATCAACATCCTTCTTATCTTTCTTTACCTTCCCTGAATCGCAGCTGAGGTGCAGTTTAACATTGTCTATTGGTCTTCACAACAGCGCTAACCTGGATGGGGTCCTGAGGTTTGTGTTACAGATTAGAGACATCTGCCAGATACTTATTTAGTCAGTATGCACTCCAGTGCTAAATTGTATTCAATTAGTAACCATGGGTCCCATGGTTGTGGCAAGGGCATATCTAGTGCTATCCCTGTTTCTGAAAGGCATGGGTTCTTACCCAGCTCTAGTAAGAATTTAATAATTTATTTGTCACTGTGCTTTTGTACCCACAGGAAAGGCTTACCCAAGTGTGTACAAATGTCCAAGATACGGAGGTACAGCCTTCTCAGTTCTCCACTATGCAGGGGTCATTAGTTACAGTCTAAGTGGCATACTAAAAACTAACAAAGACATTCTGCATCCAGGGCTCAGTTTTGTCATGAGAGGTAAGTCACTGTCGCTGCTGACTTGAACCGTTTAAGTCCCAAGTATATTGATCATGCTGCTCCCAAATATCCATGCCCTGGTAACGAATATGGACATTGAAACAAAAATTCTATTTTTCTTTTGTAATTGGACTGAAAGAGTGAAGAAAATGCAAGGAAGAAAGGAGATCCTGGGATACTGTTACTGAGATCCCATTTGACATCAGGGAGAATTGTTTGGAACCACAAATTCTGGCAGATGAAGAAAATTGTGGGGGTGGGACATGAGAATAAACATTAAACAGCTTATTTCAAATGATAGAAGAGTTTCTTTACATGGTAGCAATTAACAAAAGAATGAAATAAAATTATCTAAATGTAGAAACACATGGATGCTAATGGAAGTATTTTTAGTGCAGCAGTAAAATTTTTGGTGTATTGTATTTGGCGGAAGGATTAAACTTTCATTCTTCAAATGGAGGAATAAAGATATCTGGTATGAACAGGCAATTAGAATCCCCCTGTAGCCCCTTGGAATGTGAAGGTCAAACCTAAATGATTTCTCATGGTGATAACAAAACACCTGCTTATTGGTGGCTCAAGTGGGGTCCAAGCCTCATGCCTTATATGCCTATTGTAGTCAAAAGGAACATAAACCCCAACCAAAGCACACAAATTCAGTATTTCTCTAAACAATGTTTTGTGTTTCCTCAGGCAGTGACAGTCCCATCGTCAAGGAATTATTCCAAGCCCGACTGTCTCACAAAGGTTCCATCAACCCTAGCCAGAAACAACGAGTATCAAGACATCTAAAAGAAGCAAAATCTCCATTTGATTTCATTTATAAATTCATGCATTCCAAGAAAGATAAACAGGTAATCAATACTGTTTAATACCACCTGAGAGGTATGGCCACTTTATAATACATTGATTTGATTTCATTTGATGACACCTAGCACACTGAGCATGCCAATAAGTGCTCCTCTTCCAGCTCCAAGATCCGTTCGAGGGTTTTCCTATTTATGGTTCCAGTGACCAGCTGGTTCCATATTTGTTGTGTTGGTCCGGCCTTGTCTCACATCCTTCCCTCACTTTGTCTGTATCCTGTACTAATCATTGGGCCTCCTAGACAGTGGGTGGATGATCATCTGCAGGAGCTCTTTCCTGTCATGCTGCAGGTCTCCCTGGACAGCAGCGTTGCAGGCCAGTAGATCAATTGTCTCATTGCCTCCAAACTCCCCTTGTGCCTCCCCTTGCAGTCTCAGGTTTCCTCAATTCCTCCCCCATTTTGTATTGTCATCTAATGATTTTTTCACCATTTTACTTTTACAGCGATAATTATTTAAACAGTTTAATCCCTCTTTCAATGGATCATAAACTTCTTTTTCTTTACATTTGATTCTCCTTCTTGGCCTGAAATGCCTCCCTGTTGTCATGTTGACACACTGTAAAACTCAAACCCCCTTCACCCTCCTTAGATTTGAAATCTGTTATGCATACTAGACAGAAATGATATTTTATCATCAGTGTCAGTGGACAATATTTTTTGTTACTATTTCAAGAGTTTATTTAGGATTGGACTGTGTCATTGTTGCTATTTTTCATTATGCTTATTTTTGTACCATTACTACAATTTTTTGTGTCAACAGAAAAAGAAGACAGATGGCAAGAAAGGAGACACAACCTTGAGGAAGGCAAAGAACACTTTGACATTTCATTTTAAGGTATTATTGGGTTTGTAAGAATGTAAGACCAAGATCTGCTCCCCCAAGTTCTCATTCTAGATTCTTAATGCTAAAGGAGAAAATAATATTGGGCTGACCTATTTCATTAAAGATATACAACGTATACAGCTCTGCAGAGGAAAGGCAGAGTGACATAAATGCCAATTTCATGGTTTTGAGAAAAACAAAAAAACTTGTATGGCATAGCCAGTCTACATATATAAATTTATAAGTTTGCATAGTGTAAGATGTAAATAAATAACAGGATTATGTGTGAGACAAGTTAATAGAGACAATAATGTAGAAAAAGACCATACTGTCAGTTAATTCACTCTGGCAGAGCTAATGTTTCACCTTTACAATGGAAGACTTACACATGGTAGAGATGCAGTCTTCAGGAACTTCACATTTTTAACCCCAGTCATTGCAGTTTTATCAAAACGTTACTGTTTTCATATTTTGCTGTTCTGTTCTTCATAACAGATCATCTTTTCCATTTTTTTCTTATTTGGTTAATTTTTGTTTGTTTGTTGTTGCTGTCAAGCATAGTATTTTAGTCTGCAGTCACTCATGTTCTAACACAAAAATAGACTGGCCTGTCTGAGACATAATACATCAACAATTGCATGGCTTCCCTGAAAGTTAAAGGGGTAATGGTTTATTTTCTCCTAAAGAAACATTTAATATTGATGTAAAAACAGTATATTGTGAAGAAATGAATAAAGATTAAAGAAACCAGGAATATGGCTGCGGGTAAAAAACACAACAATGAAAGGTCTGTTCAAATGACACATATTTGTTTTGTTTGGATATTCAGATGCAGTGCAGGTGACGCACTTTGTATTGCCTGCGCTTCAAAGAGTTGTCTCTGAAGGTGATCATTTCAGGACTTCAAAACAAGATAATTTGTTCATTTGATTTCCTTCAGAACTCATTGAATGAGCTGATGTCAAGAATCCAAGCCTCATCCTGCCACTTTGTGAAATGTATCAAACCCAACAAAGACAAGGCAGCTCTCCGCGTGGACAGAGCCTATATACAGGCTCAGTTGCTTTCTACTGGCATCAATGAGACAGTCCGCATCAGACAAAATGGCTATGCTTTCAGAGCTACCTTTTCTGAATTTCTCTCTTTGTGAGTAATTCAAAAATGTCTCTTAACTTTCTTTAAACAATCCTTGGTCATTTATTTCCCAAACTATTTGATTTGAGCAAATCATCGGCTCCAGGATGAAGGGACGAATAGATGTCAACAATAGTACAACGAAAAGGCAAAAGCTTAACTTCTCTGTATGACGAAGGGGTGAACCACCAAAATCAGTGTTGCGAGAAATTCCATTTGGAAAATTTTTTGCTACTCTCATCATAAATTTTTGACCTTTCGTCATACTACATAACACAAAAAAAACTAAATGAGATTTAACAAAATTGCTTGTGTTAGGTAAAGCTATAGTAAACAATAGCATGTGTCAACATGTTCAATGGGAGACGTTTGGTCAATTCTTTCACTTCCTTCCCCTTGTTTACATGGATGGTAGGGAATCTGACCAACTTGGATCCATCCTGTCCATCCCTGTCATAGCAATCAGCTACAATGCAACTAGCAGGCATTTTAACCGTTTAGACATGTCTTGAAGTTACACTAATCAGCTGATCCACCGGCTTTCTTAAGTGGCGGAAGACCTAAATAAAAACACTTTGTAACGTCTGTGCCTTCTACCCATAGGCATCTTTAACATTTTTACAACAATTAACAGCGCTTCTCAGCATCATTTTTTTTGTAATGCTGTGGAAAATGTGCCATATGGAAGAATGTGGCCTTTTAAATTCTGTTGTTCTGAAGTTGAAAAGAGTTGACTTTGTAATGCCACGCAAGCAAATTATACAATGACCTAAACAACAAATTAATTTTAATCCTAATTCATGTTGCAACTTGTACCTCATGGGACCTGTCGGACCCAGACTCTCAAATAGAGAAAAACTACTCAACATTACCGATTTATACCTCTTGGTGTCTGTTACACCCAGACCTCAAATAAAAACTAAAAAAAAAAAAAATGGACACCATTGATTCATACTTTGTGTGGTCCGTGAGAACTAATTATTAATGATAAAATACTATTCCAGGGGTCCGGGCTGACAGGCATTAGGAATAAACTAAAATGATAGTCACTGGTCACTACTCACTTGCTGACTTTTGTGAAAAAATGGTATCACTGAAGGTTTTGTCATACACTTTACTTTTAGGAGAATAATCCAACTTTCAGAAGAAAAAAAATACAGTTTTCTGCACAGCTATGGCCAAAAAACAAGGTGTATTGTGCCTGACAGACCAGGGGCTTAAAGTAAAGTGTTGAAGCTTTCAACCATTTCCAAGATTATTTCCTCCATAGTTATCCGGCTGTAACAAGTGTTGTCCTGAAGGACACAGATGCTAACCTGATAGGACCGGCTGCAGCAGTGAGAAAGTTGATGTTAAATTGCAACATAACTAACTCGCAGGTAAAGTTTGAAATTTCTTTTTTTTTTTTTTTTTTTTTTGCACTGTTGAATATGTAATCTTCCTGTAAAATAAAGTGTGATACAACTTTTGATGTGGCTACTTGCACATAGCATTGCTTTCTCAGAATCTGTGCACTGACATATCATTTGGAAAGAAGGAGCAGAAGAGAGAAAAACTGGTATCTTGATATTTTTTTGCTTTTGTTTTATTTTGCACTAGTTGGCCCACTGACTCAGGGAATTCACAAATGTGATTTTTAAAGTTGAATTTTTATCACCAATATGTAAATTGAAATTTCCTGTCTTACTTTTTAATTCTACTCCTATAAAATGCGTCTTTTTTTTTTTTTTTTCCGGCTCAAAATGTCTCCAGTTCAACTCAAAGAGAGAGAGAGAGAGAGGGTGAGTTGTAGTTGGAGAGAACCAGACTTTCTGTAAGGTGTCTAGAGCAAATTTTTTTGGATTGGGCACTATATAGATGATATTCATCATTATAATTTTTTTTATTAAAATCTCTGTTTTTAAATATAGTTTTTTCTTTCATGTTTTGTTCAGATTGGCAAGACCAAGATATTTCTCCGTCATGATGATGTGAAACGGTTGAATGACTTAGAGAAAGATTCACTTAACAAGGTTGTGAAAGTTCAAGCTGGTAGGTCCCCCAACTAGAATAAACCATCAAGGCGAAAGAATATTGCTTCTGTTGTTATGATATTCATTCATTAAGTGCCCTGCCGGTAGGCGTTGGCGATCATGACCCTCCATCTCTCACGATCTTCCGTAGCCCTGATGACGTCGTTGGTGGTATGCATTCGCAGTCAGGCCTTTAGGTCATCCTGCATCTTTATGCGTTGTCGTCCCCGGCTTCTTTTTCCATTGAATTTCCCTGTTGTTACCAAATGTTCTAGTCCTCGTCTTCTCATTACATGTCCAAAAATGTTCCCTGTCTTTTTCTGACCTTGTTTAGGAGTGTTCTCTTTTCCTCGGCTTGTCTCAACACTTCTTCAATTTGTTATGATATGCTGGCACAAGATCGATATTATGACACAAGTTGAGAAAATCAAGCAGAATGATAGTTGGCACAAAAATTTACCATTCTGTTAATCCTTTCGATGCTGAAGAAGTATTACTGTGATCTTTATTGCCCTTGTTACTTTTGAATTTGATTATTTTGGTTATTGCAAAAGGTAAATGGGAACTTTTCTGACAAAATTACTCAAATGTCTAAAAGTTCGTAATTGTCTTAGATAAATTCACAACCGATGTACAGAAAGTCATTCATGACAATACGCTGTTGACATTCAAGGGGTTAATTAAAAACAAAAGCAAACATGACTGTCTAAATTAGTACTTTAAAAATAAGATGGGGATATTTTGAGTCCCAACAATCATTTTGCATGATTTTCTCAACTTGGCAGCTGTGACATGTTGAATACTGTTCTGCTGACTCACATTTATACATTGTACTGCCAAAAGTATTTTCAATGTGCTGTCTCTGCCATCACCTGGTACAGGAACTGTCACAACTACATCACTCAGTACTATCAGAAAAGTCTGAGATTTATCAAGAAAGAACATAACAGAATATTATGTCAATAGTGTCAGTGAAAGATTTGATCACGAACAAATAAATGCAGAAAATGGAATCAACAATGTGTAACTGCTGCACACCAGTCCCTTTCTCTGCTACCACAAACACTACCATTTCACATTACCTTGCACAACACCTCAGTGGCCGACTTTGCAAGCAATTGTTACCCTGTGCACAACTGTTAGGTGCCTCTTTGCTCAACCTTTCATGCCGCAACGCACAAACTCTGAGCCTGCAAAGTTTTGCATTACCCTCTGTAAATGGAATGTTTGGGTATAAAACATATTATTTTCCTGCCTTCTACTCTTAGTTAACCTATACACTGAAAGTACCGTTAGCCGTGTTACAGCTTTATTAAGAATTTTTTGTGTGGATTTTCAAACATATCCAAAAATATTGGGTCTACAGCATTTTTTCTCAAGGTGGAGCCTGGCAGTATTTTGGTGGGGCGTGGGGCTTCATAGTGGGGCGTACGGATTTTTCATAGAAATCTTAATTTCATAGTGCATTTTAACATGCATTTGTTTATGTTGTAAGAAATGAGTGAATAAAACTTGAAATAAATTTTTAATTAAAACTTCTTTTGAATATACTAGATGAGATACCTGGCATTATCCAGGATAGACCTGTGAACCCACGGTTCTGTCTTTCTTTCTTTTTTTTGGTCTAGAAAGCTTCCTATATTATTCTACAGTCTTACTACAGATTTCATGCGCACCAGCAGAACACTGCACACTCATTTCTGGTAGAGAAATTGGGTGCACAGCAAATTAATATCGTTTCCGGTGCGGTGGGCTTATTACAGGGAGCCAAAACAAAGATCATTGTATTTTACACTTTCACAACTTTTTATTTAAATCGTGGTGATTAATGGGGTGCATGTATTAAATTGAAGAGGGAGTTAGGACCAAAAAAAAAAAGGTTGAGAAACAGTGGTCTACAGGGAACAATTATTGTGAAATAAAGAGTGTTCAGATGGAAGATGAAACGTGAGGGCTGGGTGATACGTAAAGTTACAAGTGCAAGTTTACGATAGGCCTGATGGCCAATTCAAAATACGCAGAAGAATCATGGAAACAATCTTTGGAAAACATTAAGAAAAAAAAAGGCTAATGCTTTTCTGTGATTATTTCTGCTCTGCAGTTCTTCCGCAACACAATTAGTATTCCTACTGTCATTGTTTGTAGTAATATATACATAATCATTAACTTTTATGACTCCATATCTACCACTACTGGTACCACTATTTGTAGTATCATCATTCATATTGCCAGTACAGGTACCTGTTGTTACTACAACCACCACTACTATTACAACCATAGTTACTGCTACTGTTAGTGCACAAATCATTACAAACAATCAGTTGTCCATCGGCAGCACTGTCACGAGCAGATCCGATGTCCATGATACTCAAAAACCCCTTGATATTTCTCTATGGATAATTAGGTGCTTGTCCTTAATCAATTTCAGTAATCAGAACATTCCTTGCTGTGAAACAAACAAAGAGAATGAGAGCCTGCCAAACAGAATATACATCACAGTTAAATAACTTTGGCTTGGATATCAGCAATAGACAGTCTCAAATATACATTACCTTAATGGCACTGACGCAGGAAGATGAGGAAAGGTGGACTGCACAGCGAGAGGAACAGAACATGTGAGTTTTTAAAATTTCTTTTTGTTTCCTCTTTCATCCTTTCGTATTGTTTCTCATCGTATCTACCCATCTCAGATTTTGGAGAAACATATCGTAGCCCATAAACAGAACAGTACCTCCCCAGAAGCAAGGTGCTTGCCTCTCATGCCGAAGATCCCGGGTTTGAATCCTGGTCGGTGCAGGCACATTGGGATTTTTCTCATATTTTCCTGTTCCTGATCCTATGGCAGGTGGGATCGAGCACCTAGTCTTCTCGGATAAGACGTTGCGCATGTTAAAGATACCTTGACAGGTGGAAATCGAGAAGAGCAGTCTAAATAGGCCACTGCCCAGGCAAAATTAAATAAAATTACACCCCCCCCCCCCCCGCCAAATGCCCACCAGTGCTGCACTGTGGCAACGATGTGTCTGCATCAATTGTAACTGGGCTGTAATGACACCAAGGCAAATTTCCCAAATGAGATAAAAAAAAGTATACAAAATTCAAAGAAAATATATTTTGAAATAGAGGACTAAAATCCAGAGATCATGGAAGATGACAACTTTTCACTCATAATAAAAAGTAGACAGTTTAATTTTATATTGGGGGGGGGGGGGGGTGAGTATAGCCTATCAATGTGTATGTATAATGAAGCACATAAATAATTCATGTCAAAATTTGCCTAAGTCAAGTGTACATATTTTATGGATGACATCTTAATTTGTTTTCATTCTTTCCATCTTAATTTTTGTACTGTTATTTGATTACCCAGTCAACCTCGTCATATTCTGCACGTTTCCCAGTGTCATCTTCTTGTCTTCTCATGACATCGTAGGTTGTCATTATCTGCCTCCAGCATTTTGTCCTTTTCATTTTCTTAATGGAAGAACTGTTTCAGCTCATGTTACAGATATGGAGAAATGTCTTATAATAATGTTAATCTCAGGTCGCCCATCAACTGTCCAATGCTCAAACTTTAAAATGTGGCGTAAAAAGAAAACAAGACTAACAATTATATATAAGAAACAAGATAGAAACATTATGGTCAGCAACAAAATAATTAGAAACGAAAAAAATACATGTTTGCTATCCTGATTGACAAGAAAAAAACCCAACAAAACTGAAACATCTGGAAAAAAATTAAAACAATTATTTAAAAAAACAATGGACACTTATCTGTTACAAGGAACTTCACAAGCAATATAGTACCACAAGTTTGCAATTCAGTCTCTTGGGTTTTTTTTTTTTTTGAAGACAGAAGATGACCTCTTTCTACATCATGTTTAAATATTTTGTTTTACCACACAGCATGGTAGAAATACAAGAAATTCCTTGTGATCAAACTGTCTGTTTCAGTTTGCTCTTTCAAGATTTTAATGAGTTTTTAATCTTCCCCTCCTAAAGTTGCCCATTCTAAACTTGTGTCGTTTGTGCCTGTGACCATAAGACAAATGTACACGTCATCTAACTCAGATTTTGGAGAAACACTGTTTAGCCTACAAACAGATGCTGTATTTTGAACAATGTTAAATATCTGAAACATTTTCGAACATCTAGTGCATTTCCTGGAATTTAGACATTTGAATGCCAGTCTAAGTTTAGAGGTAAGGTGTTCGGTGGTCACCTCTCATGCCGAAGGTACATGTACCATGTTCAATTCCAGGTCAGCGCAGGCATATTGGAAATTTGAGAATTTCTCATTTTTTCCTGTCTCTGATGCTGTGGTAGGTGGGATCGAGCACCTTGTCCTCTGGGATAAGGATGAAAAACTCAGATGGCTCACGTGCACATTAGGCATGTTAAAGATACCTTGACAATTGGAAGACGGAAAGAGCAGGCAAAGCAAGGCCAGCTGCCTGGGCAACATTAAAAACAACAACAACAACTAATCCCACACCCCCCCCCCCACACACACACACAAAACCGCTGACCAGCGCTGCACTCATGGGATAAAAAAAGCTTACAAATAAAAATACAAATACACCTTTTGTGCCTCTTGTATAAATGTCAAACTTGAAGTTATGTGGATAGAAATATACAGTAATGATGTGGATCATTAGAGAGTTAATATAATGTATGTTATTCAATTTACACCTTGTAATTTTTTTCAGTGAAGCAAGTCAGTACGTTGAATTACTGGATGAGATACTGAAGGATTATACAACAGAAAACAGTGACACAGAAAACAGTGACACATATTACGACAATGTGTTTATTGATGACAGTCCCAGGATGACAGGAGGTTGCACTGATGGTGAGTATGGACTTTGCAGTAAACCAAGGGTTTTCAACATTGGGGGGGGGGGGCTCATCAGATTCCCAAGAGTAGCTTCCAACAAGATCGCTATGTCAATCCGGCATTGATTTGTAAAGGATTTCCCTAGTGTTAGTAGGATTACAATAGGGACAGGGTTCCAACATTAGTCTGACAATGGCTTGATGTTGTCGGAGATACCAGAAATGATAAGATGAGACACTCCCTTCTTCGCACCTCTTAAAAAAAACGTGAACACAGTCTGGGCACTGATCGGGGGGAGGGCCCATGGTACATTGCATGAAAAGAATGCTTGATATAAAGATAAATTAATTATGCTGATTTGTTACAGCGCTGCCTCGGCCAAAAAAACCCCACAAAAACGCAGTTTTCCCACAGCGATTGAAGTTAACATTGCAAAATAAGTGACGCCAATCATGGCCTGCAGCAATAGCTGAACAGTGAACAAACTTCAGTATTATCCCTATTTAGCGTTGTAGAATACTGCATTGTTCATCACTTCCCTGCATTCGCCGCTAGGTAGCGGTGCAAAATCTGTGCACGCTAAACGCACTAGCTGTCTCATCTTATTGTTTCTGGTCTCTTTGATGTCGCAAAACAGCCGATTTGCCTAGGAGTGATGTCTTTCCTATTTGCAAAGTTGTCTTCATTCATGTGTGCGCGTGACAAAGGGTTGCTGGCTGGGTTGTAAGACATTATCAAGGTAGGGGGTCGTTAACAGAACAAAACCCCCAGAAACCTCGGTTCTAACCCACCCACCCACCCCACTCCCCTGTGCATGTGCCATTACATCGCTTGTAGAGTTTTGTAGATAAAGTTCCCAAAGTGTTAGAACAATTTTTAAACCCCATAAACTGTACAGAATATACTTTGTGACGCTGGGTTTTCAGGTTTACGTACATGGCAAAGGAAATGCCAAAAATTCTTGAAATAGTGAAATAGAGAGAATGTTTTCATGTGTATGGAAACTCCATTTCTGCACAAACACTCTTTCTTTTTACTAATTGATGGACTTTTTACTTTTCTGTTGCAATTTCTGTATACATGAAAACGCGGCTTTATGCCAAATCATGATCCTGTCTCATTTTGTGTGTGTGTGACAAGTGGAGATAGAATAAACTCCCTATTGTGGCTAACAGATGTACGTTTCTCTCTCTCTCTGCTCATCTTTGTGTCACTCTCCATGTGTGTGTTTCTTTTTCTCCTTGAGAGAGAGAGAGAGAGCAAATAGGGAGAGCTGTGTTCACCAAAAACCCTTAGGGACAAGCTTCCCTGTCTAAGCACAGTTCCTTCACAGAGAGGCCAAAAGAACTAGGCCTAGGGTAGATTTTTTTGTTTGTTTGGGGGTGAAGTGGTGGAGATTTAGGTGAGGGCACTGCATGAAATAATTAATATGTCAAATGTGAAAACAATGGACATGTCAGACCCAACAAATTCATTACGGCTTTGGGGAAAATATACCCCAAGTCTTTGGAGAACAGAAAAATGTTTATTACATCTAGAACCTGTTCAAATTGATACTCATTTTGTCCCAATTTGCTGTCTTGCTGCAGGAGAAAACCAAGGGATTATCTGTGATTTACATTTAATTTTTAAACATTATACATGTAGTACGAGATAACTTTGATCCACTTGATTATAGGAAATCTCTGAGAGGACCACTTGTCTCTCCACTTAAAGTGTGCAGCTTTCCTACTTATGATGGTGTAGCTGTGGGAAAGTTGACTCTAAGGCGGCTAATACAAGACTGTGCCTTGTGTTTCTGTAACTGGTCTATGTATATCTTGATTCGTGTACATAATATTGGAGTTTGTGACGAATGGATGGGCAGATGGATGGCTGTGTAGATGGATGGATGGATGGATGGATGGATGACTGTGTAAGCGGCTGATGAGTGGATGGATGGATGGATGGATGGGTGGACGTGCTCATGGAGGAGTAGCTGGACAAATAGATGAATGGCTATCTGAATAGATGGATGGATAGATAGATAGATGGACGAATGGATGGATGGATGAATGTGCTCATGAAAGGATGGCAGGACAAATGGATGAAAAGATAATTGGGTGGGTGGACGAACAGACGAGTGGATGGATAAATGGACGAATGGGTGGATGGGTGGGCGTACTAATGGATGGATGGACAGATAGATGATAATGCTAAGAATTTCAGCTGTGGGGGTCTACCGCTAGGCTCTCATGGCTGTACGCAGCTGCAGTAGTGAATTACAGCAGTGGTGATGACAGGAGAGGAAGTTACACAGCGGTAAAAATACAGTAATAGCCCCTCTGTGTTGAGCCTACATGTGATAAAGATATAAGGCGAAAATATGGTATGTTTGACATTTGAATGTTGTGTTTGACAGAGAGCAGACAAACAAACAGACGGTTAACGTTGTCAGAAGACGGAAGAATAACTTAGATTGACCCGAAGAGAAATAAGAGAAACATGGTGAGAAGAGAGAGAGAGAGAGAGAGAGGGAGAGGTGAGGATGGCAACGCTCAGCAGAACAGGCGACAGAGAGAACAAGAAAGTGGAAGAAAGCATTGATAAGAACTGTTAGGAATGAAAGGAAGGAGAGAAGGGATAGCCGGAAGAAATAGGGGAAAAAAATACATAGAACTGGAAAGGTTTAAAAAGAGGCGCCAGTATCTATATGAGAGGGAATTACCTGGCCAGCAACGCTATGGAAAACCTACACGTAGGGTTGACGTCAAATTTGCACCAAGGAATGAAATCGTTCTTACGTTGATAAGATAAGATAAGATAAGATAAATTTTATTCGTCCTTGTACAAGGAAATTTGTTTTGATCATTGAATACATAACAGTACAGTTACAGAAACAGAAAGTATGATATATAGCGCGCACACACACATATATACACACACACTAATAAATAAACAAAATTAACAGTGCACACAATATGCTTCCCTAACTAAAACACATTGACCTGACATTGCCGTCTGCTTGATGTAGGGAACCCGGTCTGTCGCGATGTGGGTTAGATGGGGAGAATTCGACTGACACTCTTTCGAGGTCCGCTCCCACAATCGACGAACACACAAAAAAAATACTTGCACTCTAAAAACTAAATAAATCAATTGCTTTGATTTTTAGCAGAACTGTAGGGCAGTTTAATTACAGGAATTAATGTAACAAATATAATTATAAATATAAATATCAATTCAAAGGCAACTGAATCTAACTAATGAAACTACAGCTTTCTATAAAGACTAACTTATTCACTCTAACTACTTGTAGGTCATATGAGTTATATGCCAAATAGAATCCGCGCACGTGGCGACGGATATAACAGTTTAAATTCTATTAATTCAATGAGACATGTTATGATATGGACATTTCCTCTAGACACGCCATGGAGAATGCTTGTACAACCATGCGTTGTCTGGCGGTAGCTCTGAAACTGTCTTCAAAAGTAAGTAGAACGGTTCACTTTCATCATTACAAATTAGTATGAACTCTCACCATTAGGCCCTCACTGGGAGTGAGAGCGCTGGATGTAAACGCTGTGGGTTCATATCAAACCAAGTAGCTTAGGCTCTGGAGCTTTAAAACATCACGCTCCTCACAATATGGACTGCTCAACTGCGTCTCTATGTCTCTCATCTGGCTGAGGACTATCGCCGTCCACCTCGTAAATGGATTGTCTACATGTGGCATCTATCTAAGCTCTGCACGGGTTTAAATACTAAAGCTATGTCTCGACCTTCCGTCCAGATTCATACATTTGATTGGTGCAGTCGCTTCAGCTCAGCCTGCAATATTAATTTATGCTTGTCATGGCCTTGCGCCAAAATCAAGGTCAATTTTACCTAGACAATTTAAAATGCGAAACATTAACTACTAAAATCTTCAAACCCCGTGCTTTCTACTCTTATGCACGAATTTCCGAACGCTAACTAAGCGTCTAAATAAACTACCTTTACTCGCCCCTTATCTATGTTAATCAAAATCACGGGGTCGAGCACTGCTCTGTCATTCCTAGCTATACATTTATTCTGTCTCGCCCCTCCTTCTCTCCATCCATCAGAAAATAAGGTGTTTCAAAACAAACTGTTCACGAGAACAGCCCAAGGACAAATTACGCTGGTTATAATCAACAAGATCGTAAAAATTAACTCACTGACGTCGTGACCTAGCACGTCATTTATGATCCTAATGTGATCATGACACGGTCCTACGGTCATCCTACCAGTTCTACGGAGATCTACGTCAGATTGAGGTATAGTTGCTGGATGGGTGGTAATGTACAGAATTAGAGAGAGAGAGAGAGAGAGAGAGAATTAATTATAAGTGATACATGTATGTCATTTGGATAGACAGAGATCGGCAGAAAAGTACGAGATTCGACCAGGGTCGGGGAGGGAAGCCAGAATAAGGAGGGGGGTGGGTGGGGGATACTAACAAGGAGCCTGCGGTACTGTGCTCCAGTCCTCGAGACGCCAACACGTGGATGATGAATGTCGAGAGCATTCACTATTATTGTAGCAAGGCGTTATTTACCAGGCATACCTTGAAACTAACTCTAGCGTTATTTTCAAGGCATACCTTAACAGCTTCTGATTGGTCAATGAAACATGCCTTGAAAATAACGCTGGCGTTAGTTCCAAGGCATACCTTGAGTCCAATAAACAATACATAGCTACCCCGGCGGCGTTCCCTGATATGTCAATCTGACTACTACCCAGACGAACATCGGCCTACGGCCTCGATGATACAAACTGACTAGACCCTCACGTCGTTACATATCAGTCTGACAATGCACAGTCTAAGGCTCCACGTTTAGAAATACTGAAACAGCTTCTGATTGGTCAATGAAACATGCCTTGAAAATAACGCTGGCGTTAGTTCCAAGGCATGCCTTGAAAATAACCACTTCGATTATTGTAACTATAAGCAGTTGGTCGTCCGGTCGCTACTGCATGTCACGTTGACTCTTTTTTTCCTCTCCATACTTTGATGTTCAGGGCCGGATCATGATGCAGCAGGTCACGGGATGTCAGAGTGGCTGTTGTTGGATTGTTAGGGACGCGTCGTATTTTACATTATAAGCCAGTACGATGACCACAAGTCAATCGTTTCTCTATTTGGCTTTGTAATTGGACCACGTACCCAAAACAACATTCGAGGACAAATGCCTTCTGGGCACCTGCGAGCAGGTTGCACTCAGAATCAATAATCATTGTGAGTTAACAGCCACTCTCTTCAAAGGCTCATGTACTTCAAATATAGACAGCCTCTCTAATTTACATAATGAAGTTACACAGTCACAAATTTGCATTACGTACTCTTTGATTATATTGAAAGTATTATGAGGACATCAGTTTGTGGTAGGGTGGGATAAGAATGTCATTGTAAAGACGAATTTTCTTGCCCATTTAATGCCCAGACCTAATGGACTACCAGGGCCGTCTTTACAACATTGTAGGCCCTTGGGCCAAGCAATGGGCTGCGGTCTGCCTCTTACCCAACCTCTCGTGAATTTGCATGCATGGGGCGCCCTAAACCCTGTAGACTACCTTATCAAAAACTTCTGAAACACGCAACATTGATTTAGAGTGGTCAAATACATGCAAGCATAATAGATTTTAATATTAACACGAAAAGTTTAGGAATGTCCCTAAAATAGAGCATTGGACACTGGGTGACAGACGTGACACAGGATACCGAGACGAATCAACTCGCCAGATTCCGTCCGTGGCTCTGTGCAGGTATCAACGATGATGTTAACAGTGTGACAGTGCACACCTCATCTCTTCATAATAGACCAAGAAGTGCTGTCAGGCACGAGAACTGTAGCATACGCTTTACGGACACATACTGAATGAGAGAAAAATGGTTGGTCTCGGTATCCTGTAGGTCAGGTGGAACACTTTGCGCTAGAAAGGTGACAAAAGTCATGTGTAGGCAGAGAAAGTCAGTTTTACCTACTTTGAAAAGGCAAACTACATTGGTTACGTGAGTCAGGGGTAGACAGGTGGAAAAGGCGGTGGGGGGGGGGGGGGGCGAAGCTGTTTTTATTTGTTTTGTTAGTTGAAATAAGAAAATCCCCAAGACATTTACAGTTGCCACGGGTATCCTTTCATATATAGTGGGGCATCACTATTGTAAAACATCAATCAAATTATAGG
Source organism: Onchidella celtica (assembly GCA_963931925.1). Lineage (NCBI taxonomy): Eukaryota > Metazoa > Mollusca > Gastropoda > Systellommatophora > Onchidiidae > Onchidella > Onchidella celtica. Next base: position 43,211,433 of record OZ007580.1, read on the forward strand.
AGAGATGAAACACTATAATCCGTCATTTTCTACATATATTATGTACGCCGGAGGAGGTGGATTTAAGTGTTGAGGGGGAGGGGGACCCAAACTGTCATATTTTTTGTTTTCAAAATACTCCTCAAGAAAATTTCCTCTTAGCTGCAGGGTAGGGAACCACCGCCGTACAGAAGAAACTCGAGAGATGATACACATATCATGAGGGCCTTACGTGTTAGCACTCTGAGTCAAGTCTGTTTTGTCTCAGTTTTGGGTGTGAGATGTGAACTATGAGGTTAGACCGAGACCCCGCGCACTGAAACAAGTCTATCTCACTTTTTCGGGGGCGTCAGAACTGTCTTGAGTCAACTGGCGGGTAGAGAGACCTCGCCCACTGAGTCAACAAACTCAAGACAGACTTGATTCGTACACCACCAGCCTTAGATTCTACCGATTTACGGAATAACATCATATAGGACGCTCTAGATCAGTGTTTCTCAGCCTTTTCTCTCCCCACGCCTCTCTTCAGTTTTCCAAACAACAAAACAACGTGCGCCCCGGCAAGACCGGACAAAGCATACAGACTGTGCAAAAAGATTTTAAAGATATTTATATTTTGTCTATTCGCACATTGAAAAGGAAATTTCAATAGGCTAAAACTTTATTTCAAGTTTTATTCACTTGTTTCTCACTTCAGTGGGCGCCAGCCTTGCCCTTGACGCTGGCGGCAGATTTGTTCGATTCGAGGGACCAATTTCCACTGTCTCAGCCTTGAATCACCACGTTTCGTGATATCCAGACGATTTCTCTCAGCTTGCAGCAAATCAGTAACAACGCTAAGGTCCGCATTTGACTAAGTAAGATGATGGAAAATGTAAGATTTCTATGAAAACTCCATAGGCACCATTCTGAGACCCCACGTCCCACCAAAATATTGTCCAGCCCCACTTCGAGAAACACTGGTCGAGATTAAATCCACCGTTTAGCATAGTTACATAGAATGAATTGTACTCTATCTTTCTCTCTGGGTTATAGTTTTGTACTACTATTACGACCATCACAAAAAGGAAACTGAGCAAAGGATAGAGCCGAGCGCAAGGCCAAATGATGTAAACTGTAAAACTTTGTTTCGAGTGAATGCGGCCTTCTTTCACGGCACGGCAGCATTGAGGTAATACTGTAAGCCCTCTGTTGATTCTGTCTCGGCCATAAGTTTCCCTTCAAACAGAAATCATTAAAGTTGAACAGGGAATCTCATTTTTTTGCTCTTCATTATCATTTTCCACTGATGCCCAGAGCGACACTCTGGCGATGCGGATTGGCTGATTGTTTAGTCTGATGACAGATAACTAGGATAGGGTGTAAGATGTAGAGATAAGGCCTGGCATGGCACGCGGTGAAAATACAGCAACTTGGAGGCAGAAATCGGCCGTCGGGTGCCAGAAAACTAGCCTTCTTTAACACTTTCCTGGGTATCTCTCTCTATATTTCATAAGTGGAAAGAGGAGAAGGTTCACGGTTCGGACTCAGAGGTAGGTGGGTAGGCAGTTAGGTTTGTGTAGGTTTTTTTATGGGGGGGGGGGGGGTGAGAAGGGGAAAGAATGGGACTGCAAGAGGCGGATTAGCAAAATGTGTATGGATGGGTGCATGTGGGTAAGGGGGGAGGGGGGGGTCTAAATACCAGTTGAATGTCCAATCATAAATAAGCCATTGACTACAATTACTGCTTCGTTACATTTCAAAATCGAGTAACGGTAACATCTGGGGTATAACAAGAAGATTGAACAAGTGATAACAAAATTAAAGTGAGTGGATCTGACGAAATCGGACTAGAGGTGAAAGACCAAATCCCTGAGAAAAGCTCTCCAAAGGGGAACAATTTTTCTATGGAAATTGGGATTTGCTCATAATATGAAAAATTCGCCATTTTTCTGCACTCCGTTAAAATATCTTGTTGGAAATCGCGTTAGAAATATTTTATTTTGGTTTTTTAAAGGGGTATAAAAACCTCACCTTTAGCCCAGTTTTGTCAGATCCACTCACAAATGCCACAGTGTGAATTACATTGATGGCACTCCCGCCCACCCGTACTACTTTCTCCTGCTCGTTTTTTGTCCTTGTTGACGACATCAGTGAAAAGCAATTGGCGGAGATCAGCGCAGCGGCTTAAAGAGACTGTTGGTGCAATATTAACTTTGAATCAGGTCTCTCCTCGCCAGCAGTACCCCTTTCCTTCTCCGTTTCTGCCTTTATCCAGGGTGGACTTTAGAAGTGACATGGAGTGTCTATTTTCAGTACACAGCTCGAAGGGTTAGGATTAGTAATAATAATAATGATAATCATGATAATAATAATAATAATAATAATACAATTCTGAGTTTCTATTTTCAGTGTTGTATTATAGTAATAGTTGCCTTCAAATAGATAAGTAAATAGATGTAAAGAACAGAAGATCTGAATGAAAGCCACGTTATTTGTTTCGTACCTGACATGTCTGACAAGTGATTGATTTCAATGCCTGATCACTCAATTGTACACTAGTCCAGCGTCCTAGTCTTTCCTTCCACCCCGCCCCCCCCCCGCATCCCAAGCTACGCCCCTGGTTGAGGAATTTTAGCCAGGTTCAGATGGATGTTGTTTACAATTTGGAGATGAAGTGTTTGTTTTTAATTGGCCATGATAGCTGATGAGCGAGCCGGATTTGACACCGTGTGTTATGTGTGGATTCTCTACCTGATGCGGTAAGGTGTTTTACTGGTACTGACTCTGTACCATCTCTTGTGATATTGTGGGCGCCGTTGTGTTGAATGGACTGTTTTATTTATGAGGAACAAAGCCAGCCAAATAGGTGATGGAAGTCTGCGGGTGAGTGCTTTTGTTCTGGGATTTGTTAAGTTGTGAACCGTAGGGGCTGTGTAGTTATTAGGGTTGTCCTTTAGTGTGTAGCTTGATCTGTATATTTATCTATTATCGTCTATCCATCTATCAGTCCATCCATCCATCCATCCGTCCAGCCATCCATCCATCCATCCGTCCGTCCGTCCGTCCGTCCATCCATCCATCCATCCATCCGTCTGTCTGTCCATCCGCCCGTTCGTCCGTCCATCCATCCATCCATCCGTCCGTCCGTCCGTCCGTCCGTCCGTCCATCCAGCCATCCATCCGTCCGTCCATCCATCCATCCATCCATCCATCCATCCATCCGTCTGTCTGTCCATCAATCCACCTATCTTTATTCTGTCAGTCAGTCAGCCTATCTGCCCGCTTGCTTGCCCTTCCGTCTGCTAGTCTTTCCGTGTGTCTATCTGTCTTTCAGTCTGTCTATCTGTCTTGGTATAATTATGTGTAAGTGCCTGCCTGTCCAACTGACTGACTACTTATTTCCAATCTTTCCACCCCACTGACGGCCCATCCGACTGTCCATCTGCCTGATACTAAATTTATTCAACTTTAAACCTAGAATAGATTGCCGTTTGTTTCGACATAAACTGTCATAAATAATTGATTCTTCCATTACATGTTTGTTTTTAAATCTCATCACTATTCCATCGTCTTAAGTCTTCGCCATTCTCACTACCACGTTTGTTGCCTTAAAAGACGGTCAGCCAAAGCGATACGTGCAAATGTACACAACCGTAGGCTGGTTGTACTCCTAGTCAGGTCTACTTTCTCTCGCTTTTAGACTATGAGTGAAAGGACCTTTGCGCAGTGGCAAGTGTGAAACAAGTCTATGTCGTAGGTTCGGGCGTGTCAAAATTGTCTTGAGTCAGTATGGAGGAAAGAGAGACCAGAGAGTATAGTATGTATAGAGAGATCTCACCTCCGCCAAATCGCGAAACTAGGTCGCTGCGGTGAACAAGAAATTGAGGAATTGGAAGAGGCCTTCTTCACCAAAGATAGTGTGCATATCTGTTTAGTATGGTTTGTTCATATTTTTGGGCCAACTGAAACTATTTAGAGCCGTTTGTAAGTTCTTACGCCTCGCTGAAATGCACAAACCGGTTTTGTTTACCGCAGCGACCTACTTTCCGCTCCATGTTAACAATGGTTTCGCGGAGTCTCCCTTGTCTCGCAGTGCAAATCAACCAGTAGTGAACCCTCTCTATACATCTATACTCTCTGTGGAGACTTCGCGCACCGAGTCAAAACAAATGTAAAAGAGACTTGACTCAATGCGCTACCAGCTTTAACCTGAATCTAAACTTTACATCACTATGTGAAGTTTTGGAAAATTTCGGCGAGGAAATGTTACAGAAATAGTCTTTTCACGTGGGTTGTGATCACGTATGCTGTTTTCTGAATCGACTACATCATCATGATACAGAATCAGCAGAGACAAAATTGTCACTGACTTGGCATAAATAATCAAACTGATAAAACCGCTTGCAAAATATAGATAGCAAATGCGTCTTATGTAGAATGAGCGGGAGCAATGTCGATTTTCTGAAAATTGTCTTGGATTTACGTGAAATTTTGCATGGCCTCATATTCCGTTCCGCTTGCGGTATGTAAACTTTTAAAGTTTATTTCTCTGCTGTCACATCCCTTTGCCAAAGGTTTGTGTATACGTGAAACAATGATCCTCGTGACTTTCTAAGTGCTGGCTACCGTCGCTTCTTGTCTTCTCCTCTTAACATGTCATGAAGTCAGTTTTGGTTTGACTTAGTAACTCTCTGAGCGTTAACTTCCGGGGAAAGATAGATGGAAGGTATGTTTCTCTCAAAACAGCAGAGCCAAAGTAAATAAAAAAAAAACACCCCAACAACAACATAAAACTACAGCTTAGGGCTGCACAAAACTCCCCCCCCCCCCCACCCACCCCCAGCTTACCATAAAAATCCCAGCCAGCATCCATGTGTCAATCCGACGCAAATTTGTATAGGATTTCCATAGGGTTCGAAGGATTGCCGTAGGGGTGGATTCCCCGCCCCAAACCCACGTCAGCACAATGTAGTAAATCAGCGGATCTGCGTAGAAACGATGCCATTCCTGTGTGCATGTTTTCTCGTCAATCCTATGTGTTCGATTTCTATAGGATCGTTGGCTGGGATCAAGCTTTGCCTAAGAGCTCAGCGATTCCACTGATACATTTTGCTCCTAATCTCGAGCAAAATCGATACAAGATTTGTGTTTCAGGTGGACAGATTCATACATCGCCCTGTCACTTTTTTTGTTTTTGTTTTCCTTAAAGTGGATTCATTGTCCTGCCTCGTGAAATGAGATCCAACACGGCAGTTGGCAGTTTCCCTCTAAACGGTGTGACATTTTCATGATTGCTTCCCCTGGACCGCGACTTGTCATAGAGTCGTGTCCCTTAATAATTAAACCATTATTTTTTTCTGCCGTGTTTTTGACGGTTAATTGCAGTGTTGGATATAGGGAAGCTTGCTGTTTGTTGACGTCGCGGACAGAGGAAAATTACAGTTAGTTAAAATATTCTAGACGAACATTTAAATTTCTGTATGGGGTCATCCATTATGTATGCTCGGAAACGGGAGGGGGTGGGGAGCATTTTCACCACAGCCTGTGACAATAGTGCATGGGGGTTGGGGGGGGGGGTGTGGGAGTCTACGTACGCCTTTCAGTTATGGTAATGAATAAAACAGTTTGGTTTTATGTTTTTCAACAATAACAACAACAAAACAAAAAAAAAACCAAACAAAAAAAAAAAAAAAGGTGTGGGTTTATATGTGAAGATCCAGTATAGGCTGTGTAAGTAATGAAGCTAGTCAAATAATTCATGTAAAATGTTTTAAAACATCAAGGCTTCTCAATGTTGGAAATTCTTCATTCTAGTGGTCTTACTTTCGTCGGTCGGGGAGGGGGGAGGGGGGTTGAATCCCAACATATGAAAAGCGTACATGGGGGGGGGGGGGTGTAACATTGCCAAAATGGAGCTTACTTAATTGGATGGCTCTTATCTGAAATAAGCGTCGAATTTTCAGGGAGAGTTCAGGTCGGGAAAGATGGATGGTGTTGGTTTCTTCAGGCCTACGGCGGTGAGTAGACGGTCAAGTTTTTTAAACGTAGCTTTTGCCATTAATTTAGTGAAGTTGTCACGGACAGATAACCACATCAGCAACCACCTGTCTCTCTCTCTGCTCCGTGTGTTGTGACACATGTCATGAACAGCGCTGGTCGAGTATGTTCCGCGTCATTGGATTTTATAATACTTGGCCTACTGGGCAGGTGGGTGGAGGTAGGAGTGGGTAAGGGAATGGGTAAGTGGAGACTGAAAAGCGGGTAGTACTAGACAGTATTCCTAGGAGTGGATGAGGAAGATTGTATGTATACACGTGTGTTTGTGTGTCTGGGTGGATGGGGTGAGGATAGGGTCGGTGGGAGGAGGTTGAAGAGACTGAGAAGAGGTGATATTCCAAGAGGTGGGTGAGCAGGTTTTTGTTTGTGTATAATGGAGGAGGGGGGAGGGGGAGAAAGAGAAGGCTCGGAGAGGAGGGGTAACATCGGTATGTAAAAAAACAACAGCTGACCGTCTGTTCAACATGTACTGAAACAGTGGCCGCTCATCCTTCCCCACTTCAACCGCTCCCCTAGAAGTCCGTCGCTCATTTTAGATTATAATTAAGTGTGTTCTGTAGCGTTGTTTTCTAATGGTTGTTTACATGGAGGGGGTGGGGGGGGGGGGGTATTTGGGAGAAATTTGGAAGGAATAGGATTCGGGGGGGGGGGGGTGAATAAGCACATTTGTGGGGCTGGATTGGTGGAGTGGTAGCCCGCGAAGGTGCTGGAGGAAAAGAGGCCTCTGTCTCTCTCTCTCTATCTCTCTCTCTCTCTGTTGCTGTCTGTCTTTCAAAATAAGATTCCAAGAAACGGGTGAACAAAATAATTTGTGTGCAGGGGAAGGTGGGTAGTCTGAATGAACGCATGTCGGTCTTAGGGAAATGGGGGGGGGGGGGGTTGAGGAAGGGGGGGGGGAAGGGAAAACGACAATCAGTAAAAATACAAGTCAACCGTGTGTTGGCCTATGGCGGCCCTCAACATGAGCACCAGCACGTTCACGTTGTGGGGAAATAAAATATTCACTCGGCCGTGCAGTGATGAATTAGCCAGCCCAGGGCAAGTCTGTTGTGGATATTTAGTGAGGGGTAAACCACCGGATCTTTCTTTCTTTCTTTCTCTCTTTCATTCATTCTTCCTTTCTTTCTTTTTTATTCTCTCCTTCTTTCTTTCTCTTCTAAATTTACCGTTTAATCCGCAGACTGTCTTCCCGTGTCATTATCTATCTATCTATCTATCTATCTATCTATCTATCTATCTATCTATCTATCTATCTATCTATCTATCTATCTATCTATCTATCTATCTATCTATCTATCTATCTATCTATCTATCTATCTATCTATCTATCTATCTATCTATCTATCTATCTATCAGTCTGTCTGTCTGTCTATCTGTCTACTTATCTGTCTGTCTGTCTATCTATCTATATGTCTGTCTGTCCGCCCGTCCGTTCGACTATCTGCCCAGTGTATATAATTATGTTTACATATCACAAGGAAATAATCAAGAGTTATGTTCTTCAATTTTTAAAGATTCTAATCACCGAATAAGGAAGTGGCGTGTAAACAGAGCCGGCATTCTTTACGCTCATCATATAAATATTTCCTGGCCAGAGGCGAACACAATGAAACCTTTATAACGAAGCCTAAGAAAGATGATAGTGCACACCAGCTGTAAGTGAACATCTTGTTGAAGGAGATGCAGCTTAGTTTGTTATAATGAAAAACAGATTCGATGTGTACAATGCAATTGTTCTCACGGTTTGATTGCTTTGGTTTTGCTGAGACCGGTCATCAAAGCTTAATGCATTGCGCAATATCTTTCACTGTTTAGCTAGGATGTCCTGTATGTGTACCCTCTCCCTCTCTCTTTCTGTCTGTCTCTCCGTCTCTCTCGCTCTCTGTCTGTCTGTCTGTGTTTGTGTCTCTGTCTCTCTCGCTGTCTCTCTCTCTCTTTTTCTCTATCTCTCTCCATTGGCAAAGAGATGGCTGGGAGAAAAAGGAAAACATCGTCATGAAAAGAGGCGATTTTGCGAGGAAGAAAATGAACAACAATGACAGAAGTGTAGCCTAGGGCACAGAAAAAAATGTTCGACCGCTCGAAGACATATGATTTGTGCTATGAACGTGGTAGTCTCTAGCATTATAATTAAAAAAAAAAAATTACTATCATGCATTTTTTAACAGTTCAGAACTACCCAGACGTAATTGTAACAATAATTTACTCTTGTGTGCTATTTCTTTGTTGACCTGACCCCGTTACAGCACTGAAGGGCGTCATTAATGACATTTCCGCAACATACTGCCTTTTGTAGGAGGTTCTTTGTGGCGTCGGATGTCTGAACAATGAACCCCATGTGCTTCTTGTTGAAGACGAAGGGGCAGAAATCTTTTGTCGCGAGTTTGAGAAGAATTGCCCGCATATATAGATGTAGGCGCATGCATGCATGCACGTAATGAGCTCATTGAGGGAGGTGCTCATACTCATTGGACCTATTATACCGATATTATACCGATGTATATTATATGCCCATATATACACCCTGCTCTCCCCCTCTCTCTCTCTCTGTCCCTCTCTGTCCTTCCTTTCTCTCTCCTTTCCTTCCATCTCTCACCCCCACCCCCATCTCTCTCTCCATCTCTGTCCCTCTCATCGCTCTGTCTGTCTTTCTCTCCTTCTCTCTCTCTCCCCTCCCTCCCATCTCTCTCTCCATCTCTGTCCCTCTCATCGCTCTGTCTGTCTTTCTCTCCTTCTCTCTCTCTCCCCTCCCTCCCATCTCTCTCTCCATCTCTGTCCCTCTCATCGCTCTGTCTGTCTTTCTCTCCTTCTCTCTCTCTCCCCTCCCTCCCATCTCTCTCTCCATATCTGTCCCTCTCATCCCCCTCTGTCCTTCTCACCTTCTCTCTCTCTCTCCATCTGTATCTCCCTCTCTCTCCATCTGTATCTCCCTCTCTCTCCATCTGTATCTCCCTCTCTCTCCATCTGTATCTCCCTCTCTCTCCATCTGTATCTCCCTCTCTCTCCATCTGTATCTCCCTCTCTCTCCATCTGTATCTCCCTCTCTCTCCATCTGTATCTCCCTCTCTCTCCATCTGTATCTCCCTCTCTCTCCATCTGTATCTCCCTCTCTCTCCATCTGTATCTCCCTCTCTCTCCATCTGTATCTCCCTCTCTCTCCATCTGTATCTCCCTCTCTCTCCATCTGTATCTCCCTCTCTCTCCATCTGTATCTCCCTCTCTCTCCATCTGTATCTCCCTCTCTCTCCATCTGTATCTCCCTCTCTCCACCCCTGTCCCTCCCATCCCTCTCTCTGTCTCTCTCCCCATCTCTCATCTCTTCCTCTCCATCTCCCTTCCTCCCATCTCTCTCTCTGTCCTTCTCTCTCCCCCTTTCCCTCCCATCTCATCTTTCTCCCTCTCTCTCCATCCCTTTCCCTCCCATCTCATCTTTCTCCCTCTCTCCATCCCTTTCCCTCCCATCTCATCTTTCTCCCTCTCTCCATCCCTTTCCCTCCCATCTCATCTTTCTCCCTCTCTCCATCCCTTTCCCTCCCATCTCATCTTTCTCCCTCTCTCCATCCCTTTCCCTCCCATCTCATCTTTCTCCCTCTCTCCATCCCTTTCCCTCCCATCTCATCTTTCTCCCTCTCTCTCCATCCCTTTCCCTCCCATCTCATCTTTCTCCCTCTCTCCATCCCTTTCCCTCCCATCTCATCTTTCTCCCTCTCTCCATCCCTGTCCCTCCCTTCTCTCTCTGTCTCTCTCCCCATCTCTCATCTCTTCCTCTCCATCTCCCTTCCTCCCATCTCTCTCTCTCTCTCTCTCTGTCTCTGTCTGTCTCGCTTTGTTGCTCATGCTATTTCTGTGTGAGACAATCACAATCAACATTGTGTTAGCCAAGGGAAGATTGTTTGATTGAGATTCTTTTTTTTTTCTTTTTAATCTTTTAGTGGGGGGAAAAGGGGGGGGGGGTGAGGTGGGCTGTGAAAGTAAATTATGTGGACTGCTTGGTTAATTTATTAAATTTATGATACATTTCTGTTTGTAGTTTTAAGTGCCGGCAATTTATTATAGATAAGCACTATTCAAATGAAGATTATCATGAACTAGTGGAGAGCTCCACTGCTCCACCCGGTGTGCGCGTCGTGTTCATCTTAAATCCCCTCAATGCTCTCTCGGCAACGTTACATGAGAAATGGTCGGTCTCGGGTCTTTGTGTGCGGACCCTGGGTCGATAAAGCACCTCGCCCCTCTCCCCACCCGGAATATTTTCCTTCCTGCTTCAGCCGGCTCAGCCCCGCAGTGCCACAGTGAACTCGCCCGATCAATATCTGAACCAATGACTGCCGGGGTATTCCGCATGCACGCGCGTTTGGACAGGGGTGAGAGCCTTCCACGATACGCGCGTTCGTCATTTTTCCTTGCTTCCCTTTCATCGCGTACGGCCGGGCCTTTTTTTTCCTTTTCTTTTCTCTTTTTTTTTTATTATTTTAAAAACAAGCACGAGTGTGAGCGAGCGTGGGTGCTATACTGGGACGGCAAATGTGCCCGTGCACGTGTGAGTGATCGCATGAACGCTGAAGTTAACAGTGTTTTGTTTTGGAGGGGATTGGTTTTCTATCGCCCTCCCCCCCCTCTTCACTTTTAGCAGTCATAATAACGCTGTTGCCGATCAACACCCTCCCCCCCCTCCCCCGTTTTCAATATTACTCCTTTAACAAGCCCTCTGTCTCTCCTTTTTTTTCCCTCACTCATCGTGCGCTCTGTGCATTGTTGTGGTGTTTGAGTGCTCACCAGGCCGGCAGCTGGTGGTAGTTGCTCACTCGGAGAATGTTGTCCACGAGGTCGGTGCGAGCATAGGCTTCCGTCCATCCCGACAGCCAGATGCCGAGGAGGTGACCGTTAACCCTTTGTGTCTCAACCTTTCTCATCTATTCATTGGTCCAGTGGTCTAGTTGTTAGCCATTCGGGCCGCACCGCCTTTTACCATCGAGTGCTTTCAAAAATTGTGAGCTTATCACTTCTAAAGGAGGAATATTAATTTAATATCATGATTGTGTTGGTTTGGTCAGTGCATGTTCTGAGGAAAAACGTGACGGAGATGAGTTATTAGTGTGAAGTGATGCGAATTTTAATTCTGTTCCTTATTTAGGTCAGTTTAAGCCGATATTCGATATAGCCCCACATTCTCGGAGAAATCCCGAGTTTAGTAAATATTGATCCGTCTTCCGCGGTTTCGCGTTGTGATGGTGATGAAACAAGCCAGGGGTTTTGTAGGCCAAGTTATAAATAACCGAGATAAAACAAAAAAAACGAATAAAGAAAAGATATCATTACTAAGACACTGTTGTAAGACATGAAGTCTCTCAAGACAAAGAAATCTGACCCGTGTAGAGATCTTTGATAAACTGGGCGTTAGCGTTGACAAAAACCACGAAATCTGATGACAATTCTTACTTCATGTGTCCATTGTTGTTTGTTGTTTTATGGCGTCTCCGCTTTGCAAGGGACGCAGTTTTAATTAGAGCTTTTCTTTAAGAATTGAAACGAGACAGGAATGTGGAAGAAAGAAAAAATATTTGAGACTGACTGGAGCAACGCAAGAAGCCGTTTGTTTCTGGCTAAGCTTCTTGGGGGCTTTCTAAGGCCTGCACTTTATAGTGAATGTTGCAAGAATTCTCTGTTTAAATGCGTGAATTTTATTCAACAACGTTTTCAAACTGAAGGATGGAACTCTCCTGCTTTGTAGAAAAAAAAAAACAACAACCTTCCCTAAATGGTTGTGAAATATTTTTTAGGAGTTTCAGTAATGAAATTATGAACATAAGACGTTACATTTTCTTTGTGCTTGAAGTTCAAAACGGTTAACTGTGCCGTGAGAACTGGAAAGAGATTTTTTTTCTTCTGTTTTTGTTTTTTTTCCTCGTTTTTTGGTTCCCGTAACGCACGTGAACCTTGACGTTCTGGGCAGCGCATGATTCATTGATGGGGAGCAGAGGAAGACAGAATGGGACTCACCGGGCACAGCCGTGCGTGCACATGTGAAATTTGTAAATCTTAGCCTTGCTCTGGGCGTGTGAGTAAAGACGTTTACGTGGCTAACAAAGAAAAAGTGTACGAGCTTCGCGTTTCGGTGAACTCAGTGTACATGACAGGGGGGATGTTTTATTTATTGTGTCCAATTTGTTTGCCCCAGTATTTGAGGGAAATTTGTAAGTCTTGGCCATGTCTAGATGTGCGAGTAAAGACATTTATGTGGTTAACGAAGAAAAGATGTATGAGCTTCGCGTTTCAGTGAAGTCTGTATATGTACGGCAGGCCGATAGATTTATTTAAATACATGTGTTAAATTTATTTTCCCTAATATTTGAGGCAAATTTGTTAAATTTTAGCCTTCGTCTAGACTTGTGAGTATAGAATTTCGTGTGGCTCACAGAGAAAAGAAAAGAACAGATGTCTGAGCTTCGCTTTTTAGTGATGTCGGTATACATGACACGGGAATAGGTTTATTTGTAGTGTTCAGTTTGTTTTCCCCAGTATTTGAGGTCAATTTGTAAATCTTAGCGTGAGTATAGAAGTGCATGTGGCTCACAAAGAAAAGGTGTATGAGCTTCGGTTCGGTGAAGACATTCTAGGGCAGGCGGATTGATTTAGATTTATTTACTGTGTTGAATTCGTTGTCCCCAGTTTTTAATGTAAAATTTGTAATGGAAATGTGGGAGTCTAAAAACCAAGCTTTCAGATCTGTCGCGACCGGTATCTTTAGTAGATTTTGAGAGGAGAATGTTA